>JBBBDQ010002446.1:660000-870000 GCA_037127315.1 Ascarosepion bandense | reverse complement strand
AAATTTAAACTCAATAATCCTCACTCAAAAATTATCACACAATAAAAAGAACCTTCAATTATTGGAGGCCATCTACATTAAATCCAAACAACCCACACTTAATAAAATCACATTTCAATCTGGTCATAACACATTACATTGCATTTGAATCTATGGTTCTGTTGTCATTTCGACCTGTCACGCGGTGTGACGTCATAGAACCGCATTACAAACTTACCAACTGCGTTTGCTATTTTTGGTAACTGTTATCGTTACTTAGAAAAGTTTTATGTCAACATAAAATAAAATCGTCACTGATGGTGGATGTTTTCATGTTAACGTCCTTGTAACCTCTCTGAAGATGGCATTATGTGAGCCGAAAGCTTAGAACCAACTTAATACAAAATTATCCAAATGTTGTAGAATTTTTGTTTTTATTTTCAACTGAAATTAAAGCCGAAATACGATGTTTAGAACGGCTCGTGATTAAACATAATATACATTCATTGTCTCTTATATTTAACAGTATATGTTTAGAATATATATATATATATATATATATATATATATATATATATATATATATATATATAGGATGGGATCGTTAAATTGTTGCCATTTTATACTGAATGTGTGTTACTTGTTTTCATTTTGTCGCCTGCACAGTACAGTAAGATTAGGTGGTCGGCGTCTGTTAGAAAAAACAGTATCATGACACAGTACACTCCACCAGAAATTTGGAACCGGCTTGTTGTAATTATTTGAATCGGAAGCTCAGTATCGGAATCTCCATTACGAACGTTTCTGAGTTTTGGTTGTCAATCTGAAGACGATACGGAAAATTGAGAAAGAGTTGACTGTGTCTATGGGTTAAATAGCAGAACAGATTGATTTCTATACCGTTAGTTGGCAACCAGTCTAAAGCCGAAAGAAATGGCAAACCAACTGCGGGAAAATCTTCGACACAATTAATTATATATTGAAAGAGACACGATTTCCAATCATGTATCAGGCCCGGCACTTAAATGACACACTGATGCTAATGGACCAAAGTGATCAATATTAGGGATATATATATATATATATATATATATATATATATATATATATATATATATATATATATATATTAACTAAGATTAACGAATCTTCGTTATAAACAACCGACAATTTCAAATTATTTGTTTGAACATTATTTCTGATCGATACTTGTATTTAAACGAGGGCGAGTTTAGACTGTTGGTCATTCGTGGTCGAGAGGTCTAAGACGTGCCAAATCACATGGTAACTTCTCCTATATGGATAGGTGTTGCAGGTTCGAATCCTGTCGTATGACACACATTTTCGTAATAAAAAATAATCGTAAACAATCAGGCCGGTAAATATAAATATATAATACAGTTTAATTAAAAACAAAAAATCTATTTAAATTCGAGTATCGATCAAAAATAATTTTCAAACAAATCATTATATATATATATATATATATATATTGGAAGAGCTTGCAATGGTTAATTTAAGGAAATAATTTTATTAGAAAATAAGTAGACAAACTTCACATATATATTACCTACCATCTGTACATGATCGCCCAAACAGCGATTCAGTCACAGAAATTAAGCAACGTTGAGCCTGGTCAGTGCCTTGATGGGTAACCGCATGTGAATAACAAAAGTATTTTTCAACGCTACCACATTAACACACTCTTAAGCGATCATGTCTCGAAAGAGACATGACTGACTGGGCAAGAGATTATCCCGCAGTCGGTTGCCATTATTTTCTGCGGTAAACTGGTTGCCATCCAACGCTATAGAACCCAATCTGTCCTGTTATTTAACCCAAAGCTGGAGGGAAGAGACCTCTCCCAAGAGTATTTGAGCGAAAGTGAATGCAAGGAATTCAAATGGAATTCGAACTCGGCTCCCTAAGGAAATTACGACTGTGTGGCGAGTTCAATCTTCAGTGGTGCCTCGAACTTTCAGCCTTGTACCACATCTAAGCTATACTTTAAAAAAAATCACTATCTATTTAAGGATATGGCAAAATGAAGTTATCGAAATTCGTCGGACATTAAACATCACAAAACAATATTATGGGTTTGGCTACATTTTGTAAAAAATGATGATTTTGTTGTTGGGTGGGTGTTATATGTATATTTTAGTAGTTATTCTTTTATATTTTATGGTACGATTAGCGTACGATTTATATCTGTTTTGAAGATGGTAATATATGCTACAGTATGTTCCAATGTTCACATCGCATCTTGTGTTGGCAATTGTCATAGCGCGGCGACGCACTTAAGTTTCTTTTATTTGATTAGGGTCATTTCGGAAGGGGTTGGAGTGTAAGTCTTCGGGGGCTAGAAAGTCATTTCGAAAAACCACTGGGAATATTGCTCGTGATATTTCGATGATGCTTCAGTCTTGTTAACAAGTCAAATGAAGAATCCCGTACCTGCAGACCAGGTTCTAGATATCCACTTTTTGCGACACTCGGGAAGATAGATACAATCGGACCAGACTGCAGGAAATCCCACAAACAAACTTTCATTATTCTTCTCATATGAGCTTTCAGTCATCTTTCAAATAGTTTGGTGGCTCCCAGCTCCTTTTAAAACTCTTGACCTACACAGTCGGGGATCATGGACTATGTTGTGGATCGGTCACGGTCCGTACTCTCCTCATCATTTATCCATAACACCCAGATGGTGCATAGGGCAGCAACTTTTTGTTGCTGTTTCTGTAACAAACTCTTTTTTTACAGGACAGGGTTGTTAGCCCTGCACCCATCCCCCAAACCTGGAGGACCGGTGGACCATTCTTGGCCCTTACGTTTACAGCTCCTGGTATTCCCAAATGGTGACCCACTTAAGTACTGACCAGGCTCGATATTGCTTAACTTCGGTGAACGGACGGGAACCGGTGTATTCAACACGATATAGCCGTAAACGGTCCGTACTCTAGGACCTTATAATTATTTTTCAGAGTTATACTTCTACTACACCGGTTGAAAGCCAACGATATAGAACACAGTATGTTATTTTATTTTTCTGTAGCTTGTGGGGCAGCGGGCGGGGGAATGATGGATTTATACATTTAATAATGATAGTAACACCTATGTATTATAAAGTAATCAACTCGGCTGGAATTCGAACTCAGCTTTCCGTGTCCTTCGACTGAGCCACTATCCTTTCTCTATCTTGTCTCTATAGCAGGTTTTTGCTTTCATACAATTAACGGCTTTTGTCTTCATACAATTAACGGATATCGGCTCGGAACGAGAAATCAGGGAGCCGAGTTCGAATTCCAGCTGAATTCATTGCATTCATTTACGCACAAATACCCTTGGAAACGGTATTAATCCGTCTATTCCTTCCAGTTATGGTTTAAATAACAGGACAGATTGGGTTCTATAGCTTTGGTCGGCAACCAATCTACTGCAGAAAGCAATGGTAACCTACTGCGGGATAATCTTCTGCCCAGTCAGTCATGTTTCTTTAGATACATGTCCGCCCAAAACCTTAATCATGTTTCCAACTATTATATTCAGTCAGTCAGTTAAGTGGCATATGTGATACATGCTTTGCGCGATCATGACTGACTGGGCAGAAGATTATCCCGCAGTAGGTTACCATTGCTTTCTGCGGTAGACTGTTTGCCAGCCAAGTCTATAGAACCCAATCTATCAGGATCGATTATATTGCAGATTCTTTTTGGATTTTGTCGAAAACCTTAAGATGAATAGCGGGAGTATACAAACAGATCAGACAAGAGTATTCAAAACACGGACGAATGGTAGATATACAAATGTAATGAAAATGAACGATCCTTGATGCTAAACTCCAAGAATTTTCCAGATTTTCCTTCTGAATACAGTAAAACAAATACAATTTTCAGAATTATAGAAAAATTCACTTTTGATTAAACTACCTGATACAGAAACAAAATTATATTCTATGAACTCATACAACGTGAGACAATGAAAATTGAACAATGAAAGCCACTTTTGGAGCTTGAATAAAACAGGAGTTGAAATATGCAGGAGGAAGTGTGAGGGGTGAAATAAAAGTAAGCATGTGGGTGTGTCTAGCAACACAGATGAGCTGTGATACAGCGAAAGAGGGTTTTTTTGTGGAAGACTAATATATATATATATATATATATATATATATTAGTCATTCACATACAATATATATGTTTGTGTTTGGGTAGCACTCCCTCTATTATACATGTTTCATTCAAGACAACAAGACAACTGTATGTCTTTTTATATAATATTTCTTGTGTTCGTTTTCCTTTTCTGGACATAAAGTCTTTCAAATTTGTCCAAATGTTTGGTATGTCCTAACGATTTTGGATATATTTTTACTCTTTATCGAATATGTTTTTGTATTTTTAATTCTTACTGAATGTCTACATTTTTATGTTTGTTTCTAGAGAATTTTGACTGTTGTTCATAGATGATGTTCATGTTGGCTTTCTTATTTCTTATCAATGCCTCCATTATTTTTAATCTTTTTGAATGTGGAATTATCGTTTTATTTTTTAGGAGTATGATACGGGTAGAGTTTATTTTTTAGGAGTATGATACGGGTAGAGTTTATTTTTTAGGAGTATGATACGGGTAGAGGTTATTTTTTAGGAGTATGATACGGGTAGAGTTTATTTTTTAGGAGTATGATACGGGTAGAGTTTATTTTTTAGGAGTATGATACGGGTAGAGTTTATTTTTTAGGAGTATGATACGGGTAGAGTTTATGTTTTAGGAGTATGATACGGGTAGAGTTTATTTTTTAGGAGTATGATACGGGTAGAGTTTATTTTTTAGGAGTATGATACGGGTAGAGTTTAGTAGGTCTCTCTGTGTGTTTAGTGGCTACAAAATTAGACAATAAGATTTGACCTGATCTCACGCCGTCCGAAACTTTCAGGTTAAACTCAAAGTAACTAATTTAAATTAATTCAATCGTTTCTCAATTTTTTTTACTTCTTCTTCTTCTTCTTCTTGGATGTGCGTTGTGGTTCAGTGGGTATCGACTTTGGAACGGCAAATCTGGGTGCCGTGTTCGAATTCTAGTTGAATGTCTTTTTCCTTTTATTATGGGTTAAATAATAGGAGAAATTGGGTTCTATAGCATTGGCTGGCAACCAGTCTTCCCCAGAAAGCAATGGTAACTTACTGCGGGATAATTTTCTGTCCAGTCAGTCATGTCTCTTTGGAGACATGATCGCCCAAAACGTGTATCACGTATGGCACTGAACTGACTTCTTTTTCTATGTGCCGTGCCCTTTTAGAGCATAGGCGATTAAGGTCTTCTACATATTCTTATCCTTTATAGCTTTTAATACCCCTTCTGTTATCTTGCTTAACCCCCGTTCTGCTATCCATCTGCTCAAGTCCCTACAGTTTGTCACGTGTTGCTTTCCTTCTCTTCTCTACGCTCAATCCGTCCCATGAGCATCAGATTCTCCAAGACCTCCTTTCTCACTACAGGTTCCAGGAACTTCTACAGAAGTTAGCTATCGGTTTCCTTTTTGTGTTCAGCATCGCGAAAACCTCGTCTTTGCTCACATGTTTTGTCGATGCTATCCTCAGCATCCTTCTGTAGAACCACATTTTTGTTCCTTCAAGTCTTTCTTTCATCTTTGATGAGATTGTCCAGTATTCGCTGCCATATTGAAGGACCGCGATCACATAACAATCCAGTATTCTCTTCTTTGCTTCCGGCAAAATCTTTCTGTCTCTCTTTACTCTATTCGGTTTCTTGAGTTTATAATCGTTTTTTTCGAAGCACGACAGTAATGCCACTGTTGCGAAGGGGGTTACTATTACAAAGGAGGGGAGACAGAAAAGAAAACAGTACGGGTGATGTAGAGAGAGTAAGAGAGAGGTGGGAGTGAAAAAGATAGAATATGGTAAATTGACGTTGCATTTAAACTTTTGGAGATTGCAGCGACCAGGGAATCAATCATGGGGAAGAGATTTATACAGGTGAGAAATGCAAGAAATTAAACTGCTAGAGTCGAACTGATGACCACATTTGCCCATTTTGACGGTGAAAGGGTGGGGCCTTGTTATCAATCTAGTTGCACGGGTAAAAGGTCAGGTGGGCGGGTACCAGAAAATAAAACTCGTCAGAGTAGAAGCCGTGAAAATATGAATGAGAGAAGACTCTGGAATGAATCCTTAGCCATACCAATAATAATTCCGTCCTCTCATAAGCGAAATTAATTTCAAATTGTAAACCTATGTGATATATGACAAAACAGAAAGTCGCCATAAATGCCGTTAGATACAATCGTCTCATTAAGAAAAAAAAAAAAAAGAAAAACAGGTTTTATGTATAACTAGCAGTATAGCCCGTCGTTGCTCGGGTGTAATGAAAGCTTTAAAATAAATCCATGGCCCTGCAGCTCAGAGTCAGCCTAAAGAATATTTGTGTGAAGTTTGGTGAAAATCGGATGAAAATTGTGGATTTGTACAAAGGACATACAGACAAATAAACAAACACACACCCAAACATCTTGCCTTATATATATATATATATATATGTATATATATATATATATATATATATATATATAAAACGATCTTCTGCACTAGTGTAAGAACTGCAACCTTGAAACTTCTGAATATCGTTTCTTATGAGTGTCAATGAGTGTATCAAATTTGATTAAAATCGGACCACTCCTTCTATAACCCGATTTTTCGATTATCGATTTTCGATATTTATCGGGGGTACCTTGACACAAAACCTAGCTAAGAACACTCGCAGACGCTTATAGTACAACTGTTTAAATTTTCAAGAAAATCGGTTCAGCCGTTTCGTAGTCTGTAGGTAACGGACACATACACACAGACACACACACACACACAGACAAAGTTCCATTTATAAATAAGTTTAGATAGATTAGATTTTGCCTTGACCCCCGTTTCAATTAAATTTGGCTGATTGAGGCTGACTGTGGCTGACGTGTCTGAAACAACATAGAGCGGTTTTCCTTCCCTCGACGGATGTCATTGAGTTTTCCGCCGAGGATCGTTGTCTGCAGGCTGGAAATAAACAGTAGGTAATTGAAGGGGAAACGGCTGTCATCATAGACTATTTTAGAAAATATTGAAGCCTGATTCATTCAGTTGGAAACTTGATAACTAATGCACATTAACTCACTTTCAGTTTTTTCTTTCTCAACAAAATTTAAAGTAAAAAAAAAAAGACTTGCTGTCGAATGGACTTAACAGATTATTTGATGCCAGAATCGGTCTGCCATTCATGCACACGCTAGACCAATGTAAACTTCTGCATGTCAGACAAGATCGAGAATAACGATTTGTTTATTGCTTTTTAAACAATGTATGATGTGCGTTGTGGTGGATTGGATATCGGCTCGGAACGAGAAATCGGGGGGCCGAGTTCGAATTCCAGCCGAATTCATTGCATTCACTTACGCGCAAATACCCTTAGGAAAGGTATTAATCCATCTATTCCTTCCAGTTATGGGTTAAATAACAGGACAGATCGGGTTCTATAGCCTTGGTCGGCAACCAGTCTACCGCAGAAAGCAATGGCAACCTATTTCGGGATAATCTTCTGCCCAGTCAGTCATGTCTCTTTAGAGACATGATCGCCCAAGCGTGTATCACGTATGGCACTTAACTGACTGATGTTTTGGATGTGCGTTGTGGTGCAGTGGATATCGACTCAGAACGACAAATCGGGGTACTTAGTTTGAATTCCAGTTGAATTCATTGCATTCACTTACGCACAAATACACGTGGGAGAGTTATTAATCCTCCTCTTCCCTCCAGTTATGAGTTAAATAACAGGACTGATACCTCATAAATAATGGAGTATTTCGTTTTCATTAAAAAATGTATTAGAAATGTTAAATAAATAGAAGATAATATAATTTAACGCCTATTTCTGTGAGATGGAAAAAGTTGTCAATTTCAAATGTTTTCATTTGTACCCACTTTCAAGTAAAAATAATGACCGGCATTTATAATTGTTACTGCAAAATTTTGTTAAATTTGTTAAGCTCAAATATTTAACGAGGTAATAGGGTAAATTCTACGTATATTTTATTGTCGTAGAACTCGCCATAAGCTTATTCAATCATTAATCTAATGATAAAGATTTATTGGAAGATTGAAGTAGTAAAGCCGTGTAATTTTCACGGGTTAATTATTATTGTATTAATAAAAAAGGAAACTACACAAATCCGTAAAGGGTCACTAAAGGAAAGTAAGAAGAAAGGACTAACTATCAATTGCAAGAAAACTTGTAATCGTATTCGAAGTGTATAGATAAAGCATTATCAGTTATTATTTTATTAATTTTTCAGATACTTTCTCCCGTGATGCGGAAATTATACTCCATACATTTCTTTTTTATTTTCGTTTATTGCCATATAATTTTGTTAAAGATGGTAGGGTCCCGTCGCCCTTTCCACGGTCAGACATTTAGAGTTTTCATCTTATCAACTGGTTATCACCCAAAGCCAACAAGCATAATCCTTGTTGTTATGTACCTTATATTTAAGAGATAAGAATCGTATTCGTGCGTCTGCGACAAGTTCACGAAAAAGTGAACGAACGCTACAGATTAGCACGGGATTTGAGTCCGGTTCAACTATTCCATTTTTCTACAGTTGCCCCTCTCTACAAATTGCACATCTTCATTATTTATTCCAGCAAATGAATTTCTTCAGTTCTACAACCCGAAGCAAGGCAGCAATGTCACTGAGACGCAAGTGGGTTACCGAGTGTGAAATATGAAGAAAAAAAAAACGAGATCCATTATATGTCCCGGAAAGGGATATATATATATATATCTGACTACCGGGTACACCGGGCACGGGTCCGGGCCGATTCGTGCAATCATAATGAAAATCCTAGCAAGGAAAAATGTCTTCGTCAGAAATCAAACAAAACAATTCACGAAGAAAGAAAGAACGAAGGAAAGAAAGAAAGAAAAATGAAGAAAACATCCGAATGAACGCAGTAAAAATATGTTTGTTTATTTATTAATTTTGGGAGAAAAGACTGGTTATACTCAGAAAGTCCGAACCCGTTTCCTGCTTTCGTTCACGTTCTGTGCCTAATTCCCATTGGAATAGCCGAAAAATCCGCAAAAAATCATAGTTTCTGGAAACGGATGACACTGATGACGTCATCACATTGTCAACTAATAAATCCGAGCAATTTTCTCTGTGCCCGGTCTTTTTTTTAGCATCAGCTACGGCCCTGTATATATATATATATATATATATATATATATATATATATATATATATATAATTCCAAATAGTTAAGTGGTTAAGGCAAATATAACCGGGTAGAACAATCTAGTAAGTAGACGTAATGTACGATACACGTCGTATGCTGTATTGTGAGATGTAGGCGTAGTCAATAGACGTAGATCAATAGTCGTAGATCTCTAGTCGAAGACCTGTAGACCTCTAGTGGTAGATCTCTCGTAGAAGACCAATAAACCTCTCGACCTCCTCGCCTTAGTCTATATTTATGGCTGACACCAGCCAATCACATTCCAGTGAGAGGGAACCAAGTTGTATATATATATATTCATTACTTATTCATTACATCACATTATTAAAGGGCAAAAACAATAAAAGAAGTAACACGAAGAACAAAGTGGATATTGAAAAACATTGCATTTAAATTTTTAAAGGTCAAAGTTAGCTGGAAAGTAGGGAGCTGGAAGAGATTTCCACAGGCGAGACGTACGATAGAAGAAATTGTTATCGTAGAACTTACGGTTATATGTATCCAATTTAACTGTAAATTGAGGAGACTTTGCTACCACTCTAGCACTACGTTTAAAATCATAAGGTCTAGGTACTACAGGGGAAAGTTCATCAGAACAATTACCAAATATTTATAAAAAATACTACTTTATAGTTAGTAGAAATGACTTAAGACGAGATACCAGATCAGGATGATTAAAATTAAGGAGTTTTATTTAGGTTTTATCAAAGATCTCTTAATATATAGCAGGAGAACAGGTCCATATGCGCCAACAATTTTTAAAGTATGAACGAGTAGAAAACTTCTAAATATGAAAAAAAATATTCTATTAATATTGTTAATATTACCATTTCCCGTAGCTCATTCGTAAACCAGTATGCCATTTTCTTCCCGTATCTTATCGGTAAAGCGTCGTCCTGAAAGGCATGCTCCTATGGACTCGAGGTAAAATGTCGATGATCTCTTAGTTCCGCTAATGGTTTTCTAATGACGATCGAGGCGAGGGATACGAAGCAACAAAAACTGGATGAAAGAAATACGTGTGAAGAATTCAAAATTATAGCAATACTTTACGTCATTTACTATCAGGCTTAAAAATCTCCTCATAATTCGATGATTCTCGCTTAGTTTCCCGGCAGTTCCGTATGCCAGCAGCAACCAAACTTTTTAGCCATATGTTTTTTGCAGAACTAACGCATTCATTTCATGCCAAACAAACATGAATTTGAAACGCAAAAACTTTGTCTCAGCATCTACTGACAGAAACTCATGGTTATACTGCAAAAGAGCCGATCGATTTTGAAATCGTTGTATTACACTCAATCATAAAGATACAGACTATATTTTGACAAATAGGTATCATTTTGTGAGGAAACAAGTTTAAATATTTGGGTTTATAATCAAACTTAGAGCTTTGGAAATTTATTTAGCTGATCAGTTAAGTGCTACTAGCAGTATAGCCTGGCATTGCTTGGGTGTAACGAAAGCTTTAAAACTAATCCGTGGTCCTGGAGCTCAGACTCTTTGGACGTTGGCACGAAAGACTAAAAAGCAATAGTTGTTTCCTGTTAAAGCAAAACCATAAACTGAAAGAAAAGTGAATGGATGTAAGTCAAATTTTGATTTCCTGCTATCGATATCAAATAAGTTTTTGTTCGTCGTAAACTGAATTTTGAAGGCTAAATAAGTCGTCTGAGTAAATGGTATCATGGCTGGGATTAAGAACTACCAATTATACCTACTTAAAGCCCAACCCGAAGCAAAAACTAAAATAAAAGGGCTGAAAAAATATGGACATACAGGCGGATAAACTGACAGACACACAAGCATCTTGCCTTATATATATATATTATCGATTTTCTGCACTATTGTAAGAACTGCAACCTTGAAACTTCTGAATATCGTTTCTTATGTCTTTGTCTATGATTATATTAAATTTGATTAAAATCGGACCACTCCTTCTATAACTCGATTTTTTCGATTATCGATTTTCGATATTTATCGGGGGTACCTCGACACAAAACCTAGCTAAGAACACTCGCAGACGCTCATAGTACAACTGCGTAAATTTTCAAGAAAATCGATCCAGCCGTTTTGGAGTCTATATGTAACGGACAAACACACACATACACAGACAAAGTTCCATTTGTAAGTTTAGATTATGTGGCGTGAATCAAATGACATAAAAGGTGATTCTGTAGCCATTTGTAAATGCCAGCACTAGCACCAGAGTAAAAAATAACGTCAGTTGGCCTTTAGCAAAATATATCTCAGGCTTGCTGGAAAGAAAGAAACAGAAAAGCGTTTTAAAGGCAAATCTTTCAGCATTAAGATTGCCTGAAAAAAGGCAAAACAAAAACCGCTTAACGTTTTTCAAAAGAGCGTTCCTTCGTCGCTCAAATGACTTCCAGTAGAAATGGAGGAACGTTAGAATTGAACATAAAAGCATTTGTTATCATAATGTTCGTTTTTTTTTCTGCTTCAGATATTGAAAAGAAGCCTTAGTGATTATGGAAACGGGTCAGAGTCATGTCATTTACTTTCTCCTAAAATGTTTTTTCTCCTTTCATGACATAAAAAGTTTAGCTTTCTTATACTGCCGCAAATTTAAATAGATTTTTTTTCTTTTTAATCATCTCACCTCAAGCAAGGCATACCACTGCCACTATTGCGCATGGGGCTACATAGGGGAAGGTAAAGAGAAGGAGTGGTTAGATAAGGAATGTCAGGAGGAAGGTGACAGATGAGTAAGGATAGTGAGGATGAGGGTTGGGCAGATGGGAAGAGTGTTTGATAGAATGGGAGCAGGTTAGTGTGTTAGGATGTGTCTATTGACCTTACATTTAAACTCCTGGAGATTGTAGCCGTCGGGGAAGCAATCGTTTGGAAGAGAATTCCACAGTCGGGAAGTGCGAGGAAAGAAACTGTTGGAGTAGAAGTTACGGCTGCATTTTATCGGTTTCACTGTAAAAGGGTGGGATCTAGTTGCTAATCTAGCATCTCGTTCAAATTCGTATTTAGGGGGCATAGTGATCTAAGTTCATCGGAGCAGGAGCCGTGAAAGTATTTATAGAAGAGACACAGGGAAGCCACGTCGCGCCGGTGAGAGAGAGACTGCAGGCGTGTAGTTTTACGTGTAGTTTAATAGGGTTTTTTTTCTTTTCTATTTATCATATCTCTTCAGAACGTAGGTGATCAAGATTCTTCACAATTTCATCTACTTTGGGGATCTTAATGAATATTTTTTGTTATCTCTCCTAAATCTCCTCTCACCATCTACTTCCTCAAACTCAACAAGTATGTTATTATTTTTTTTTCTCTCTCTCTGTCTCCTTTAATGAAATTTAAACGGTTTCTTTCTGATTCGTTGTCTTGTTTGCTTCCATTTCCTCTAAACATTCATCGTTGTTCAAAGGTTCAGTTCATGCCATCTTAAGCATGATTCTGACAAACCACATTTCTATTTGTCGGCTTACATTTCTGAAATGAGGTAGTATTTATGCTACTGACATTATTCGGACACCGTTCGACCATCCATTTGCTTAAACTTAGCAAGTATAATATTCGTTGTTTTTCCCTGTCTCCTTTGTCTTCAAACTGTCCTATGAGTATCATATTCTTCAAGCCTTTTATTCTTTAATGAATTTTTCACTTTTTCTTTCTTATTCTGTGTCTTTTTTGTACCTATTTTCTCTAAACATTCGTCGTTGCTCAAAGGTTCGGTTCATGCCGTCTTAAGCTTGATCCTGACTAACCACATTTCTATTTGTCGGCCTATATTTCTGAGATGAGGTAGTATTTACACTACTTACATTATTCGTACACAAGGCTCAGTGGATATTAGTTTGTAGAATCACTGCTACATGCATGTACATACTTATAAACATGTCGCCATGTACGCACGGATATACACATATATATGCACATACTTATACATTAGTACCGCACGTGATACCTCTTTTTCCTGCGCTTCATTCAGAAATATATAAGCTGATGTTCACACGTGTGGAGACCAGTTGTAATCTGTTTTTCGGAGCTAACAGTCCGAATGCCGTTAGTTCCTTTCCAACTCACATACTGTGTTAATTGCGTTTATCAATTAGTCACACCAAATTGTTTCTCTCTCTCTTACAAGCATACTTCACTACATATATAGTTATAATCAACTACTGATTAGTACGAACATCATATTTCCTTCTTTTAGGAACTCTTCCAGTATAAACATTGATACATTTTCTTCAACATCCAAGAGAGAATTTTTTTAATAAATCTTGCAGGAACAAAATAATCAATCCTGTAACTATGTTTAATACATTGTTATTATTCTTGTTATATTGTTCTCTGAGTTATTTTTATTATTAACGTGGTGGCTTGGACAACCAGTCTACTTTATAATGGTGACTCCACTTTCAAACTTCTACCATGTCGGCCAGTCCACAACAAGTTCCTGTAACTTGATCCAAAATATTCTTATGGTGCTAAGAATTTCGAACCGAACTCTTTAATACAATCACTGAGGTATAAGGTACTTAAGGACACATGGCCCAGTGGATATAGACGTTGGTGAGTTCCTGTGACTTGACCCAAACTATTGTGAGTTCAATACCAGGTTACAGAAGGGGTGAACAAGTAACTTACAGGGTTAGAGGGACATAACTAATGACTACCAAAAGAGGCTCTACGCAAGGAATAAAGATCATATACCCCAGTGATTATAATAAACGGTTCGGTTCTAAATTCCTCGCATCTGACGAAGGCCAAAACGTCCTACAAATGGCATCAAAGATAAGGACAATAGTCCGAATAATGTAAATAAGGCACATTTCTGTTGCTTCAAAACTCTTCATCTGGGAGAAGACAGGCCATTTAATACCATGTAAGAGGAGCGTAACTCTTTCAGTAGTCTAATGGTATTTCCTGTTTCATAATACTTTACTTAACTTCTGAAAGTTAACTTTCGCTAACCATCGGATTTCAGTGTCGCGAGTTCCGCTCATTATTGAAACATTTTCCCGATATTTAAATCTTTGTAATTGTTTGATATTGGTTTCTTTGATTTCTACTTTGCATATTCGAATTTTTCTTTGGCTAACAACCATGTATTCCGTCTTTTTGCAGTTGGGGTTAATTCTTATTCTTGCTTTCTTTCACTACTTTCTTGAATAGCTATATTTTAATTGACTCTTTGACTGTACACCTTAATACACACGATGTTTCGTATGGAAACGACGGAAATTGTAGTCTGTAAAAGACTTCTTATGATAAAAAAAATTGATATCCGGAAGTGAGAAAGTGTCCCTGATACGAATAATATCGAAATAAATAGAACTGGTAATAATTAAGAAAATAAATTATCAAATATAAAGTTTCACATTTGTTTTGTCTTACGGGAAAAACCCAGTAGTGAACTTAAAGGATTTCGTTTCTAGTGAATAAAAGAAGTATAATTATTAAAATATTTCTTTCGTCATATTTCTCTTGCTTTTAGGCACTGTAATAATGTGCGTTGTGGTGTAATGCATAACAGCTCGACTTATAAACTAGAAATCCGAGTTCGAATTCTAGTCGAATTCGTTTTATTAACTTACTTTTGAAAAGTTATGAATCCATCTCTTTTCCATTAATCTATGGGTTGTATAGCAAGAGAGATTCAGTTCTATAGCCTTGCTTCGAAACCGGTCTACCATAGGAGGTAGTGACATCCTACTGCAGGAAAATTAGTTATATTTCAAAAGAGATAAGCTCGCTTAAGCGTGTTAATGAAAGGCAATTAACTGACTGACTAGCATAATAGTTTTAAGCTGTCTGAATTATTTACCATCAAAGATGATTTCATCATATGTCAGCCGAATGCTTAGAACAAGCATAATAAAAAATATCTACGTGTTGGACAATTATTGTCTTTATTTTCATCTGGAATCAAACCCAAATACGATGTTTAGAATGGCTCATGATTAAACATAATAGACATTCATTGTCTGTTATATTTAGCAATATATATATATACTAGCATTATAGCCCGGCGTTGTTCGGGTGTTATGAAAGCTTTAAAACTAATCCATGGTCCTGGAGCTCAGACTCTTTGGATGTTGGCATGAAAGACTAAAAAGCAATAGTTGTTTCCAGTTAAAGCGAAACCGTAGACGGAAAGAAAAATGAATGGATGTAAGTCAAATTTTGATTTCCTGCTATCAATATCAAATAGGGTTTTTTGGTAAAAAACTGAATTTTGAAGGTTAAATAAGTCCTCTGAGTAAATGGTATCATGGCTGAGACTAAGAACTAGAATTATACCAACTTAGAGCCAAATCCGAAGCAAAAACTAAAATAAAAGGGCTAAAAAAATGCAGACATACAGGCAGATAAACAGACACACACTTAAACATATTATCGATTCTCTGCACTATTGTAAGAACTGCAACCTTGAAACTTCTGAATATCGTTTCTTATGTCTTTGTCTATGAGTGCATCAGATTTGATTACAATCGGACCACTCCTTCTATAACCCGATTTTTTCGATTATCGATTTTCGATAATTACCGCGGGTACCTCGACACAAAACCTAACTAAGAACACTCGCAGATGCTTACAGTACAGCTGTGTAAATTTTCAAGAAAATCCGTTCAGCCGTTTTGGAGTCTATAGGTAACGGACACACACACACATACACACACAGAAAGACAAAGTTCTATTTATAAATAGGTTTATATATATATATATATATATATATATATATATATATATATATATATATATATATATAATAGCCATAAATTTAGATAGCATTGCACAGGATATGACCACTAATACAGAATGCAACTGCAGGGACAAAAAATAAATGTCCACTTCAAGGACTTTGCAATACAGAAGAAGTCCTTTACAAGGCAAAACTACATGACTTTAATAGCAAAAATAAAATCTATTTTGGATCAACCAAAAATACCTTTAAGACCAATCAGATGTCTACATTTAAAATAGAAAACCTAAAAAAACTGGACAACATTGGCTAGTCACGTGTAGAATTTGAAATCAAAATATAGAAAAGACTCAGACATAACGTAGACTTTAGTAAAAACAACTATGTTTTACTTCGAAACCGGTCTACCATAGAAGGTAGTGATATTCTACTATAGGAAAATTTGTTTAGTCTGTCATATTTCAAAAGAGACATGATCGTATAAGCTTGTATCACGGACGCCAATTAACTGCCTGGCTGGCATACTAGTTTTAAGTTGTCTTAATTTTGTAAATATTGTCTTGTAAATTTGAGTTTGATTAGAATTTCTTTTAAATTATCTCTTTTCCTTTTTTCGGCTGAACGTCGTGCGCCGCTATCTTTACATTTTATAGGATTCGTACTAAATAGGAAAGTAATTCTTACTTGTAAGATGTACAAGTTTTATAAATTATTGTTTATGGTGAGTGATCCTCTGATTTAACTATCTGAAAAATGTAAATTTTGTTTGGAAACGAAGAAAAAGTTACGCATATGTTACTAGCAGTATAGCCCGGCGTTGCGCGGATGTAATGAAAGGTTTAAAAATAATCCATGATCCTGGTGCTCAGACTCTTTGTACGTTGGCACTAAAGACTAAAAAGCAATAGTTGTTTCCAATTAAAGCGAAACCGTAGACGGAAAGAAAAATGAATGGATGTAAGTCAAATTTTGATTTCCTGCTATCGATATCAAAAAAGTTTTTTTCGTCGTAAACTGAGATTTGAAGGCTAAATATGTCCTCTGAGTAAATGGTATCATGGCTGAGACTAAGAACTACAATTATACCTACTTAGAGCCAAACCCGAAGCAAAAACTAAAATAAAAGGGCTAAAAAAAAAAAAAATACAGACATACAGGCAGATAAGCAGACACACACACAAACCTCTTGACTTATATATATATATATATATATATATATATTATCGATTTCCGGCACTATTGTAAGAACTGCAACTTTGAAACTTCTAAATATCGTTTCTTATGTCTTTGTTTATGATTGTATGAAATTTGATTAAAATCGAACCAATCCTTCTATAACCCGATTTTTTCGATTATCGATTTTTGATGGGATACGTCGACACAAAACCTTGCTACGAACACTCACAGACGCTTATAGTATAACTGTGTAAATTTCGGAGTCTATAGGTAACGGACACACACACACACAGAGACGCACACAGACAAAGTTCCATTTATAAATATGTTTAGATATATTATCAATCCAATGCAATTTTATGAAGAGATGAAGAGATAAAATATTTACATTCTATTCGGATTACTGTCCTTTTCTTCCTTGTGGTTGACTGTGGTCCCGTTGCGCCGGCCCATGTCTCGAGTTATCTCCTCTATTTCTAATCTTATCTGGTCGATTATTTGTCGTTCAGTTCCAATGAGTTCAAGTACACGCAATCTAACACAGGGATTGAACTCGCAATTACTGTTACTAACTTCACGAACAGGACAAAGTAGATTTAATAGGCGGGCTAATGAAATTCAAGGAAAAAAAGCCAACAAAATTATAACAATATTGACAATAATATTGATAACATTAGTCATATATTAGTAGACCTTTTGAGTAAATTGTAGCCTAAAAAGAGAATCTTAATTTGGAATTTTCGGACAAACCTCTGTCTTTTTTCAACGGGACGGTGAAGAAACAAAGAAGTGGAACTCACTCTTCAGGAGAATATTGTTGTTTGAACACACACACATTTATACACAGATAAACACACACGCAAATATATGTTATATATATATATATATATATTCGAGGGAGTATATATCAAGCAAGTAGACTTCCTAGACATGCCATTAGACCTAGTATCGAACACTTCCCAACATTACATGAAAAACAACGCTAACCCAATATATATAAACCCCAACTCTAATCACCTACCATCCATTATTAAGCATATCCCATCATCGGTAGAACGTCGCATTAACACACACTCATCCAACAAAGAGATATTTGATAAGCACAAGGTAATTTATAATAGAATCCTTGATGAAAGCGGGTATAAATCATCAAAAATCAGTTTTGTGGAAAAATTCAAAAGTCCAAAATCCGAAATAGAAGCAGGAAAATAATATGATATAACCCTCCATTCAACCAATCAGTTAATTTCAAGCTGGGATATAAATTTCTTAAATTAATAGAGAAGCCCTTTCCCCAAAATAACCCTCTAAGCAAAATCTTTAATAATAATACCATAAAATTAAGCTATAGCTGTTCTAATAATCTAGAAAAAATAATCAACATGCATAACACAAAAATATTGAAAATACACAGCAAAAATAAATCCAACACTAATACAAGTCCGTCCCATGACAGCAACCTCTGTAACTGTAGAAACCCCAACCAATGCCCTATGGCCAATAAATGTCTGACGAAATCTCTGATATATAGGTGTTCGATTTCATCCTTAGAAAATGCTAAGGATGAAAAAGTATATATTGGGAATAATATGAACGTATTTAAAAAGCGCTTTTACAATCACCTCTCATCCTTCAATAACAAAGAAAAACAAAACATGACATCTCTCTCCAAACACTTTTGGAAGTTAAAAATCGAAAATAAAACACCTAAGGTCAATTGGAAAATTCTCAAAAAAGCAAGAACAGCAAAATCTATAAAAGAACCATGCTTTCTTTGCCTTCAAGAAAAAATAGAGATCCTTAAATATATAAAGAGTAACAAGCTCTTAAATCAGAGACACGAAACCACAGTAAACTGCAAGCACATTAGAGACTTAAGCTAAGAAATACAAAGAGTTAGATCGATATCCTCATTATAAAAGATAAAAAATGCTATAGAAAAAAATCGATCCAATAAATCCTTAAAGGAAGGTCTATCACTAAAGCCTACACCAATAACCTTACTTAAATACAAAAATATTCCGTACTAGAAAAATCAAAATTAAATAAATGGCTCCCAAACGTGAAAAAGAATCAAAATTCATACATTCAAAATCAAGATTAAATATACTACTTCAGAATAATTATATCATACACAAAAATAAACTGTAAGCACACGTAAGATCTAACCCTACAATCACACCCAAAAAAAATACTGGGAATTTGAATAAATATTTTTATTATAAAAGATAAAAAATGCTACAGAAAAATCGATGTAATAAATCCTTAAAATAAGATCTAATACCCGCAAAAATATCTAAATAAATAAAAAAATATAAAAAATTATAAAAAATAAATAAAATTCCAAACAATAATTTTTAGAAAAAAAAGGAAAAAAAATTAAAAGAAAAAAAACAAATATATATATATATATATATATATATATATATTTGTTTTTTACCAAAAATATCTAAATTGGAAAGAAGAAACACCCCACCCCTATCACGACTATGAAAACCTAGACACAGGATCAAAGTAAATACATGAATTAGCTCCATTCAATGAAATGATAGCCAACCATAAAAATGACCACTCAACAGCGCCCTCTTAGAAATCCTAACCAAAAGATATACTCAACCGATAAAAAGATAAAACATACATTCCAACAGATAATACCATTAATCAACAATTTCACACTTACACACCAAATTCCTCAAAAGCCTAACGATCAAAACGAGGCATTCACTTAATTACCAATAACCACAACCAGCCCCCACGACAACAACGAACCAAATATAAACAGAGAATGATTCCAAACCTTTATTTCCCCTGAAGAAGTGTTTAAATCCAAACACTGAAACAAACATATGATTGTAGGGAAGAGGACATATATAGAAGAAATTATGTACATGTTCTAAAACATAATTTATTATATATATATATATATATATATATATATATATAGTGTATATTAATATGTTGCTTTAAATGACGGAATATAAAAAAAATTCAAATATATTCCGTCATTTAAAACAACACGGTTATCAACGCACACTACTGAGAAAAACGCTCGTTGATAACACGTACATACTTAAACAAGAAAATAATAAACAGAAACTAAAAATCCTCGAAGCAATCTACATTAAACAATTTAAACCTGGTTTGAATACAATCAATTTTGATATTTCCAATAACGTACTCAAATGCCTGTAAATCAGATCAGGGACCACAACGCCACTATTTCGTCACTGTCTTCGGGCATCCGCCACGGTAGGGATGGACTTATATTTTCAATTTAATTCTCGTTATTGTTAATAGCTTAAATGTTCTATGTTTACTGTGTGTTAATATTTACTCTTTGATAATGGCTTATGTGAGCCGAAAGCTTAGATCCGATAAAAAAATCAACAATTACTGTGATTTTTTGTTGTCTTTTAACGATATCACCATCAAGTATATCAGACGGTATGAACGGATCCTACACAAAATTAATAGACAGAACTTGTCTATATTATTCAATGAAACCTGCATTAATATATATATATATATATATATATATATATATATATATATATATATATATAGTAATATTTTAATTATAAGTTTATAATAAAAACAGTTTACTGCAAAACAAGCGCCGTTGTATTCCGGTACTATCTTATTAACACCTCGTCAGTCAGTGAAATATTTTTTCTGTTAGGAATCATTGTATGCAGAAGCTTAAAAACAACACAATTTTTACTAAATTCAGACAAATAAGGTGGGCAAATTTTCTGAGGGTTTCTTTCAGGATAAAGTCAGGTCATGATGGATAAGAGAACTTTGATTGTAAGGGTAAAGTGGGAAAGATACGTAAAATGTCTTTTTTTTAAAATCATCTCACCCCAAGCAAGGCATTCCACTGCCACTATTGCGCATTGGGCTACATAGGGGAACGTAAAGAGAAGGAGTGGTTAGACATAGGGAATGTCAGGAGGAAGGTGACAGGTGAGTAAGGATAGCGAGGATGAGGGTTGGGCAGATGGGAAGAGTGTTTGATAGAATAGGAGCAGGTTAGTGTGTTAGGAGGTGTCTATTGACCTTACATTTAAACTTCTGGAGATTGTAGCCGCCGGGGAAGCAATAGTGTGGAAGAGAATTCCACAATCGGGAAGTGCGAGGAAAGAAACTGTTGGAGTAGAAGTTACGGTTGCATTTTATCGGTTTCACTGTAAAAGGGTGGGATCTAGTTGCTAATCTAGTATCTCGTTCAAATTCGTATTTAGGGGGCACCAGTGATCTAAGTTCATCGGAGCAGAAGCCATGAAAGTATTTATAGAAGAGACACAGGGAAGCCACGTCGCGCCGGTGGGAGAGAGACTGCAGGCGGTCTGCCAAGTCGGTACCTATCACATTACAGACCCTCCTCTGAACCTTATCGAGAATCCCGAGGAGAATAGCAGGGGCACCCGACCAGATGTGGCAGCAGTATTCAATGCATGGGTGGATGGCAGATTTATATATGTGCAGGATAGATTTAGACGAAAAAACTTCCGGGCCCTACACAGAGAACCGACATTCATAGCAGCGGATTTAGCAATGGATTCGATATAGTCATTCCATTTGAGGTCCGCTGAAAGTGTGAAACCAAGGAGGCGTAGTGTTTTACTATCTGGGAGGCAAGCCTGGTCCATGCTAATGGGAGGTAGGTGAGATTGTCGATGATGGTTAATTGAGAGAAGCTTCGTTTTAGAAGCATTAAAATTTACTAGCCATTTCTTACCCCAGTCCAATATGGATTGGAGGTCTTTTTCAATCTCGGCTGCGAGGTTAGCTTTGACGCCTACACCAGATTTCTGTAGGAGGCGAGAGTAAACTATATATAGTATATATATTATAGTCCATTTTTTGTCTTGAAACCAAGACATTTTTATACCAGTGATGAAATACATTGAATGATACATATTTATTTAGCCAGCCTATAAAGTTATTGCGTGTTCTCGTGAAATGGTTAAAATATTTTTGTTAAGCTATTTTTAAACATTAAATTAGTGAACAAGAAACAAAGACGGGGAATTTATTTTTTTAAATACACTGCACGTCAAATGAAACATATGTAGTTGCATTATTGAGTTAACTAGCCGTTAAGCCGTAACCAATTAATTATCAGATGGGAGCATCAATCAATATTTGCAAGGGGATAGTTTATAGATGTCTTGTTATATTATTTTCTTAAAATAATATAACATTATATAATATATAGTTAATAAAAATTAACTATTGCTTAGGGTATGTTTTAGACGGTGATGACAGATGAAAATAGCTTCGCTAATTTTTTAAGCAAATTTGGTTTTGGAAATTTGATAATTTGTAATTTTTTCCCGTGAACACAGAAGACATTTGTCATGTAAACATTTACAAATTCTGTTTTTTTTAAATATTTTCAATTTTACGGTAGGGATTTTATTGGCAGCTTATAATTGTCCATAATAAATAGAAACTGATGTTCTCTCGAGGTAAGTATTATTATTAAAAAATGAGATGTGCAAATATTGGCGGGTTTTAAAACGATTCTTGGTACAACCGATATAAAATTTTATTCCTGTAGGAATAGAGCATGAGTAAACTATAGAGTCAGTTAGACATTTTTTAATGGACACTTAATAGGTTTTCGGCAGTTTCAATTATTGTTAAAAAAATATACAATCCCAATAACAATAATTATCGCTTGTCTTTCTGGTTATGTTTTGCTACTCATTATCAATAGTTCTGTAACTAATTCTTCCATAACTTATCCACTCTTGTGTCTTGCCTAGGGTGATACTGATATATATATATATATATATATATATATATATATTGATTGTTTAATACTTAGTTTTTGGTTATAATAAGGTTACACCAGTACACATTTGTATTGAAAAGTTTTCGATAAAATTATACTGTAGAACTTTTGAATATTTTCTATTTTTAAACAAGATATTTCGATACCCAGGTTTCTACCATGAGTGATGTCTTCAGGCGATTTTCAATAAATGATTTTACCGTTTACTCTTTTTCTTTTTAAGAACGCTCTTGTAACGGTGTTTTATTAGAACATTCACGTGGCAGGGAATTTATGAACGCACAATGTTTAAATTAAAATGGATTATGACGTTTTCATCCATGTTTCTATGAACCTAAGAGGTATTTCTTAGTGTGGATGCATTTAGTCATAATTTCTGTTCTGTTCTTTAACAGTTCGTCTTTATTTGGTTATGTCATAATTTCTCATTTTTCTTCTTGGCACAGTCTACATATTTGTCCACCGTTGTAAGGCTTGGCTGTTTTTACAATGCTCCACGTTATGTCTCTTAGGTTCATACTACCATGGATGAAAACATAATCCGTTTTATAAGTTCCCTGCCAAGTGAACGTTCAAATAAAACACCGTTAGAAGAGCGTCCTTAAAAAGGAAAACAGTAAACGGTAAAATCAGTTATTAAAAATCGCCTGTAGACACTACTCATGGTAGAAACCTGGGTAGCGAAATAACTCGTTTAAAAATGGAATATATATATACATATATATATATATATATTGTTGTGGGACCCATACTCACCTCAACATGGACTCACCCACTGCTATATTAATAGGTGTGTGATAGCAGTAGAGGGGTACCAGACAGTAGCACTGTGCGCATGACCGCAGTCGCCTACCAATAACTATACTGGATTCGTTAGCTCTGCTTACTGTACCTTCTTCTTTGTGATCTTTTCTCTAAATACATGTTTCTTTAACCTACACCTCGTGTTCCGTGTTATATTTTCGTGGACCCACTTTTGGTTCCACATCAATATATATATATATATCGTGCTCAATATAAAAATTGACCAATGAACATTTATTAAAAATTATTACTTTAGAACATGTGCAATCTACAAATATATATATGTGTGTGTGTGTGTGTGTGTGTGTGTGTGTGAAATTAATTTTATACTTAATCTTATATATGAATTCTGCATCATTTAAAAAGTTCTTGATGATCTTAATGCTTCCAGTATTTATTAATTCAAAGTACAAAACCTATTAGTATAAATTCTTTACTGAAACATCAAAGTGAATTCTCATTGGTGACAATGTCATAAAATCAAAATTATTAAACGTGCTAAATTAATTCATGTAAAAACATTCTTTGAACAATTATTTAATGGTAAACAAACGCGAAGTAAAAACGAATTTCCTATTGACTTCGTTTTTGAACAAAAAATAATTAATTCGAAGATAATTAATCATATTAGCATAAAAACAATCATAATATATGTTAGAGAAATGTACTTTTAACTTATTTTATTATAACCGGTTGAACTGCAATTGTGCAAATTAATAAAAGGCAATAATTATATAATGTATAGATTCATAGCTTTAATAGGCAGTAATGACCGCTGAAGAATTCATGACGCACTAAAAACAATTTATATTACAGTTGTGTTGTCACTGGAAAATATCTCAACGAATGAATATCATTTCTCTTTTCCGTTACACGAGCATAAATAATAAAATATAAGCATATATACATTTACAAGGATGTGTGTTGGGATGCAGTGCATATCATCTCGAAACGAGAAATCGTAACGCCGTGTTCAAATTTCAATTAAATTAGTTGCATACTCTTTCGTGTAAATACCCCTGGGAAAATTACTAATCCGCCTCTTTTCCTTCCATCTACGGGTTAAATATTAAGACGTATTGGGTTATATAGCCATAATTGACAACCGGTTTACTGCAGAAAGTTGTCTACACAGTCATGTATCACGTATGACACTTAACTGATTGCTATACACTTACACTATTTACATCGTTTGGACTGTTGTCTTCAACATTGCTACCATATTGACAACGTTTCGGCCGTTATAATCTCCGGCCTTCTTCTGGATCTCTCTATATTTCTGAATTTCAGCCGTTCTATTCTCAAGTCTTTACTAGGTGATTAGAATTCTGAACTGAAAATTTTATTTTTCCACTGGTTGGATTGTTCTAGTTACACCTTACATGCTTATTCCAAATGTCTCAGTATCACTTTAACTCAACTCTTAGAATTTTGGTTTACCTCTGCTGTAGCCAGGTATTGAACTCACAACACTTTCGGTCAAATCACTGGATCTAAACAACGTCTTTATTCATAAATCCTTGGTGATTAGAGGCCAACATGCATTTGTTATTCTTGTCGAGATTAGCGTGTCAAATCTCTGAACAAAATGCAATACATAAACATATAACCCATTTTCACAGTGCATACATTTCAATCAGATTTGGTCCAGAATTTAATATTTTTTGTCATTCCGAGGTAAAAAAAAGATGAAAAATGCTAAAGGAAAATAAATATATCTGCTAGAGGATACTTAAATTAAAAGAAAGTATTACACTATTAATCCAATGTTATAATCAATATAACATAAAAGCCTTTAAATGACTTTAAACACTCATATTTGCCAAGTGGCGCTAAATTTAATTTCATAGTCAATGAACATTAACGCCCGTTCATTTCAAACCTTAAATTGACAACAGTGAAAACGCCATATTAACTATTAATGGCTTTCAATCATCTTTTCTTTTAAGCGTCAGGCAACGGGGGCGAACAGACCTCATATCCTAAAATCTAATTAACGAAAGTTCTTTTGCAAAAACTCTCCACCAGAAAATAAAGAGATGAATTTAACACTAAGAAAAACGGATCAGAAGGTTCTATAGACATTCTTCATTTGATGTATGTAATAGATAAATGTTTTCGGGCATACGCATTTGCACATACACAAAGGCTCGTAAGCACTTGCAGATAGGCGGGTACGCAAGCACACACATAATCCAGCGCATACATACACACACGTACGTACGCACAAAATGCCAGAAATGAGTCTACTTCAAAGGTAAATATAGAACGATGATTAAAATCGATCTTAAAACTTTCAAAAACCTGATATTTCCATATTCTTTAACGTTACTGACAGTTTCAGAATATAAATTGATTTTCAGATTCGTGATTAAACGATAATTGTTCGTTAATTAATTTGTATTTGCCAATTCCAACCGCGATCTCTGTTGCTTCAAATCTCCTCATCATGCGTGAGAAATTGGAGAGCCGAGTTCGAATTCCAGTTGAATTCATTGCATTCACTTACGCGCAAATACCCTTGGGAAAATTATTAATACGTCTCTTCCTTACAGTTATGGGTTAAATAACAGGACAGATTGAGTTCGATAGCCTTGGCTGGCAACCAGTCTAGCACAGAAAGCAATAGCAACCTACTGCGGGATAATCTTCTGCCCAGTCAGTCATGTCTTTTTCGAGACACGATCGCCCAAGCATGTTTCACGTATGGTACTTAACTGACTGACACATTGCCAAATATAAAGATTAATATTACAGAGTAGTTCAAGTGCATCCACTTTTTTCAAATAAGATTTCAATGTTTCTCAATATTTTGGTGACCTATTAATTGATTCGTTTGTTTTTACGGTTTGCCAATCGTTTGCAGGTTATTTAAAGCGAACGAACATTTTTTTAGATTGTAATAATATTTTTAATGATAATCATAATTTTCTGTTTTAAGTACTACTAATTAACCTATAGTTGGGGATAGTAGACGTGGATTCAGACCATTTTCAATGGTATTTTGGCGGAAATGAATATAACTAATCCAACTAGAATTAGAACTCGGTTCTCTAACTTCCAAATATGGGCCCACACTGTCATGATGTGCTCAGTGAAGGCTAAACCTGATCCAAGATGGTCAATTGTTTCTGGGTATTTATTACAGAATTTGCTTTTTGGGCTAACGCTATTGTTCATTATGTGGGCATGATATATATATATATATATATATATATATATATATATATATATATATATCGTACCCAAATAATGAACAATAGCACTTGATAAAAACCTCGTTTAGACTGGAGGCTATTCGTGGTCGAGAGGTCTAAGACGTTACCAGATCAAATGGTAGCTTCCCCTATATAGATAGGGGTCGCAGGTTAGAATCCTGCCGAATGGCACACATTTTCGTAATAACAATTTATCGTAAACAATCAGTCCAGTAGATATAAATATATAATACTGTTTCATTAAAAACAGAATATCTACTTAAATATGAGTATCGATAAAAAATAATGTTCATAATCATTTACAGCCAAAAAAGACAGTACTTTCACTGATATGCAGGAAGTTATATCAGAGGTGAGTCATGAGAAAGAGGAACAAGGTACGGAGTGTATCAGGTGAAGAAGATCTGTATGAGAGTTGAATGGAAAGGGAGAAGAACATGGTATATAGGTCGTCAGGGAAAGGATGTGATTCAAAGTGATAAGACTGTGTGTGTGTGTGCAATCTTTCCTAACAGCCGTTACACATGATGACATGTCTGATAATAGGAAATATCGAGCTTCCGAAAATATAGCAGATTGTAGACAAAAGAATTCTAACTGCCACAATGACATCATATCAGTTCGTGATAATAACTTCAAAAGACGAAATTACTTAAACAAAAATGACAAAATATGAAATTCCCATTGTTTATCTATAATTACACTTTATAATATGTATGCAGTACATTTGCGTTGTGGATATCGACTCGGAACGAGAATTCGGGGTGCCGAGTACGAAATCTAGTTGAATTCCTTGCATTCACTTACGAGCAAATACCCTTGGGAAAGGTATTAATCCGTCTCTTCCCTCCAGTTGTAGGTTAAATAATAGGACATATTGGGTTCTATAGTCTTGGCTGGCATCCAGTCTATCACAGAAAGCAATGGCAACCTACTGCGGGATAATCTTCTGCCCAGTCAGTCGTGACTCTTTCGAGACATGATCCCCAAAAGCGTGTATCACGTATGGCATTTAACTGACTGACATTTGAATGTATTATGTAAATCACATAAATCTCAATAAATCAAATTTCGTTTTTAAGAATTATTTGTCAAACGGCATACATTTTTTAGGTATTTTCAAAATGTTTTTTTAAGTTATTAAATTTATTATGAAAACGACAAAACAGAAATTTCTATTTTACTTCAATAAAAAGGGCATAAAATCACCCACCATTGATCAACGTCTACGCTTGAACAGATAATAACCATATATAAGTCAGAATTCTATTATCCATTGATCATGTTTATTTTTCACAATTGACTATAGATTCTTTATCAGAGTTAGGTTAGGATGTATTAGCAGTCATTTCATTCTCTTCTATTTTGTGATCCTTTTACACTAAAACGATTCCCTGGTAACCTTAGATCCAAGAGAAGATACACTGTAGGACGAGTCGGCCGTTGTACGCGCCGGCCTTCTTCAGGTGTTAGGAACCCTTCATTACAATCATTGGGGTATCTCATCCTCATTCCTTGGAAGTCATGAGTTATCTCTATCTAGCCCTGCAAGTTACTTGTTCACCGCTGCTATAGTCTGGTATTGAACTCACGACTCTAAGAGTCAAATAAGGAACTAATCAATGTCTATATCCACTGGACCATGTTTCCTTAAGGAGTAAACAGTTATGAATGTATGCGTTGAGAATAATCAAATAAATGTTTTCTCTTATTTTATTTAAAAAGAATGCATTGACACATACATTTAAAGAAACACAAGTTTTAGCTTCTACATTTAATATTCATCCTTTTCTTTATCACACGTGACACGTACCAGAACTTTCAAACTATAACTCATTTAAAAATACTGTCTCTCGGATCTTTTAAATGATTCGTCATTATTTATTCTCTGAAGAAGCTTATTATAAGTGAAACATATTAGTTTAAAGATATTTGATTCTGCTTGTTCTATATATATATATATATATATATATATATATTAATAACAAAATCTTATTCCTTGATGTATTCATTGATTCTAGCACACAAAGATTTACTACTTTTCTATATACGAAACCAAGTAGCATAAACTCGTGTCTTCTTCATTATAATAGTGAATGCCTCCAACGATATAAGTTAGCTCTTATAAAAACTTAATTCAACGCACACTAATGATATCTTCTTCAAAATTTATATTTTATAAAGAATTACACAACGTTAAGCAAACACTTGTCGATAATGGATTTCCTAACTCCGTTACTGATCAATAAATTAAGATGTATCTCAAGAAACTTAATAATAGCTCTAATAATATTGATAATATTAATAATAATGGTGTACATCAAAATAAACATAACACTATTAACTTATACTATTGCAACCAAATGCATAATAATTACAAACAAGATGAAAAAACTCTCAAAAACATAATACGTAGAAATGTTATACCAATAAACAATAATAATCAAAATAAGCTCATCATATATTATAAAAATTCAAGACAACAGACCTCATAGTGTCTAATAACACTACGAGCACTCAACTAAATTCCCTAGAAAAAAAAATGTAGTGTATAAATTTACATGCCCGTTCAATGATTGTATCTCTGGTACTAATAATAACCCCACTACATATATTGGTTTTACTACAACCAGGCTTTCCCGTAGACTTACCTGTCACATTTCTGATCAGAGTACAATTTAACAACATTTTTCAGAAAAACATAGCCACGTAGGTAATATCAGACAGATTTTCGTCAACAAAACAATAGTCCTCACTCATACACACAATAAAAAGAAGCTTCAGATATTGGAGTCCATCTACATTAAATCCAAACAACCCACACTTAATAAAATCACGTTTAAATCTGGTCATAACACATTACATTACATTGCATTTGAATATATGGTTCTGTTGTCATTTCGCGCTATCACGCGGTGTGACGTCATATAACCGCATTGCAAATTTGCGAACTGCGTTTGTTATTTTTGGTAACTATTGCCGTTGCCTAGTGGAAGTTTATGCCAACACAAGATAATATATATACATATCTATAATCGATTTCCCCACAAGCAAGCCAGTAAATCTACTAAGACATAAAAGGAGTCAGGGTGTGAAAAATTAGAATAGAATCGTTACTAATTGAGCCGGAAAATAAAAGAGTAATCAAAAGAACAGTCGATAGAGAGAAATATTGCATTTAACTTTTTTAAAGAAAGCCTGAAGCTTGGAGAAAGTCCCACACGCGAAAAGTGTAAGAAAGAAACTGCGAACATAGAATTTACTGTTAAATAAAACCAGATGAATTGTAAATTAATGAGCCCTTAACACCAGTCTAGAACTGATTTAATTAAAGTTGCCAGATCAGGAACGATAATATTGCAGATTCTTTTGCGGATTTTTTCATAGAACGCAAGGCACGGGACCATATGTAGCAGAAATATTCTAAGAATAGATAAATGATATATACTATTCATCGCTCTCTCTCTCTCTCTCTCTCTCTCACTTTCTCTCTCTCTCTCTCTCTCTCTTTCTCTCTCTCTCTCTCTATCGCTCATTCAGTGAAATGAATTAGAGGGCTCTAGCTATTGGGTGCGGATAATGATATGCACTAAAATGTCAGCCTACTTCCACCGAACGCCCATAACCCAGGGGAAGAGTCGCCGACTGACGCCATTTCGGTCGGGTTTCAATCCTGGGTAAAAAAGCAATCGGAGTCTAACCGTACTGTGATACGGCGAAACAAATCTGTCTGCGGATGACAATATATATATATATATATATATATATATATATATATATATAAAAGAGACAATGAATGTCTCTTGTGTTTAATCATGAGCCGTTTTACAATTTCAGTGTTGTTTTGATTAGTTGTATTTCTTGGTGTTAGGATCATTTATAATGCGGCATCATTAAATTTAGTGTATCGAGGCAGCAAATAATTTTCTAAATATATACTATTAAATATAAGAGACAATGAATGTCTATTATGTTTAATCATGAGCCGTTCTTCAATTTCAGTGTTGATAAGTTGCATTTCCTGGTGTTTTAATAGTATATGTTTAGAAAATTATTTGCTGCCTCAGTACACTAAATATATATATATATATATATATATATATATATATATATATATATATATTTAGTGTACTGAGGCAGCAAATAATTTTCTAAACATATATATAGGAAAAACTATTAAAAAGTTGTAAGTTAAAAATGTATTTTTTGACTATTTATTTATTTCTATTATAAATATTTGATATTTCAGACCGGCCTCGGCCTTTCATCAGAAACAAATGATTTTAAAATTTAAACTAGAAGCGTCCATCGCGAGAAGCATTCGTCGCGTGATGTAGAAAGTAATAGAGTTTGAATATTTTTAAACGTAAATCTAAATGTAATGATACTTTTAAATGTTGTTTTAAAGAAAACTTTTTTAACTGTATCTAAAAAATTTTTAACGATTGAAATATTTATAAAGATTCAATATATCTAAGTCCCTATTTAACCCTAGCCTATATGCATTTAATTTTAAAATCCAGTATATTTTTCTTTCTGCAGTATACGTGGATTATCATTATGCTATATATATATATATATATATATATATATATATATATATATTCCATTCGTAAACAAGTTATTACGCGACCTACGTTTATACCATGAGTGGTGTCTTCCGGCGATTTTCAATAACTGCATTGTCTGCTTATTTTTAATATATAGTTTTGATTTTCACACACACACACACACACACACACACACACACACACACACACACACGCACACACACACACGCGCGCATATATACAGGGTAACCAAAAAAGTTCTGTCCGTTTTTAGAGGAAAAAAGAGAACGATTCACTGTATGTGTAACTTATATTTAGTCTTCAAAGTAATCGTCATCGGCATCCGCACCTGCCAACGTGTCGCCAGCTGTTCAATGCGCGTGCGGCAGAACTCGGGGGGGGGGGGGGGTTGACACAAAGAAGTCGGTGAGGGCTTTGCGCAAGTCTGCTTCATTGGTGAAATATTTCCCACGAAAATGATTATCCAGGGAGTGGAAGAGGTGGTAATCGGATGGCGCAAGGTCAGGTGAATAAGTTGCATGCCACAAAGTCTCCCATCCAACTTGCTGTATAGTATCCCTGACTGCTCGCTCGACATGCGGCCTGGCATTGTCATGGAGGAAAAGCACACCTTTTCGATTCACCAGTGCTGGCTCCTTCTGGTGCAATACCTGTTACACACGTTTCAATTGCTGCGAGTATAGGTCTCCAGTGATCGTTTGGACCGTTGGTAGCAGTTCATAATGAACCACTTGACGACCTGTCCACCAAACACAAAGCATAATCTTGTGTGGGTGCGTAGATTGTCGTGGGTTTGAGGGACAGCATTCTGAGGAGACAACTAATGTCTGGAACGTTTGGGAGTTTCGTACAGAACCCACTTTTTATCATTGATAAGGACTCAATTTAATAAAGATGAGGTAGGGTGGCGAGAAAGCAGCGATACGCAGGCTGTCACTCGTTGTCCCTTGTGGAACTCCAACAGCGTTTGCGGAATCTTTTTGCTCATTTTGAACTTCTTACCTATGCGGTGTAAGTGAAGTCTAACTGTTTCATCAGGCAGAAATTCATTTTGGCAAGCAGTTTTGTTTCTTGGAGTCTCAATGTAAGATAGAGGTAGACCATTAATAGAATTATATATATATATAAATCTATATATATATATATATGTTGGAGAATTTTTGTCTTTATTTTCAACTGAAATTAAAGCAAAAATACGACGTTTAGAACGGCTAAACATACTAGACATTCATTGTCTCTTATATTTAACAGTATATGTTTAGAATATATATATATATATATATATACTACCGACCATAAGTTTGGGATCACTTAGATTTATTCTCTAAGAGAAAGAAGTAACACATTTTCTGTTTAGAAAAATAAATATAGATATATTTCTTTGTTGCTCACAGCTGTACAATAGTTAAAACTAAAATTAACGTAGAGAAATTTCAAACTTAATTAAAGTTAATTCATATTTTCTTTTCATCAAAGAAACCACCACAAGCCTTTATTACTGCAGAACAAATCCTTGGCATTCTTTCTAATAACTTATAAAAATAAGTTGGTGAAAGTGATTTCCAAGCATCCTGCAAGCATTTAAACAACATTTGTTCATTTTTAGGAAGTTCCTTTCGAACTGTACGATCAATTTCATCCCTTATTCTCCTTCTTTAATAGTGGAGTCTCAACTGCTACACAGCCTTTAAGCACAGATTAATGAATGAAGTCGTCTCTTAACAGTAGTAACAGATACTGGATGTTGCCGAGTAGAATTCATTTCCATTGTTTATTCCGGAGCGGTTTTTCTTCTATTTCCTCTTGCTAGATATGACTAAGTGCCTATCCTCTACAATAGATGTTACTCTGGGCCTACCAGATTTTTTTCTGTCCATATTTAACTCAGTTTCACGAAGTTGTTTAAGGCGATAATGCACGCCTCTTTTTGATAGGCTTAACATTTTAGCGATAACACGTTCAGAATATCCATCTTTCGAAAGAATCTCTACCTGAGCTCTTTTTTCAATTCTAATCTGTTTCTTCTTTGCCATTTATACCGCAGTAATATCGTTTACAAAAATAAATTATACCGTAATTATAATATCTGAATAAATCTGAATGTTTGGCAAAAACTTGATCACAATAAGAGGAGTCAAGTAGCAAATCGAGTAAATGGTTACTTTAAAGTTGAAAAGAATATTTGTTTTACTTGACATCTGCATAAGAATAACAAAAATACAAAGTCGGCGAATTTGATTCTGAAATGAAATTTCATAAACTTTGTGAAAAAAATTTGGGTGGTCCCAAACTTACGGTCGGTAGTGTATATATATATATATATATATATATATAATAATAATAATAATAATAATAATAATAATTCGATTAATGATTTCTCTCTCTCTTTCTCTCTCTCTCTCTCTCTCTATATATATATATATATATATATATATATATATATATATTGACAAATGGTAAACGTTTCATTAAAAACAGAACTGAGTAACTATTTTGACATTCAAGGATTCATCAGTTCCCAAAATAGAAGAAAGAAATGTGTGTGTGTGTGTGTGTGTATGTGTCTGTGCATGCTTAAATAATAAGTGATCGTAATTTTTCCGCTAAGCTTGGGTTTCTCGAAAATAAAGAAGAAAAAATAAAAAAATTCGTTAATATTGATTTTGTATCTTCTTTTTTGTAGTTATTTCGAATGTTGTTAATATACTTTCTGAAAATTTTGTAGCAAATTAAAGGCAAATATTCATCTCAATTTAAGAATTGTTCTAAGGCGAGAAATTCATATAGTCTTTTTCAATTGTCAAAATTCTTTTAAACTTGGCGTACTTTCTAGATCCTATTTTAAACACACACACACACACACACACACACATATATATATATATATATATATATATATAGTACTGTGCAAACGTATGAGTACAGGAACTATATTATCATTATGAATCATCAAAATAAATTTTAAAATCACCCCTGTACTAATACTCTTGCACACTACCAGTAGTGTGCAAAAGTATTAGGTCAGGGGGGATTGTCCTAAAAACCTCACTGAAATTCAAATACTGGGTGAAAAGCCAAGTAAATTACTAATAAATATTGATTCTTTAAAACTACGTGTAAAACAATTGTATTAAAATAAGTTATATTAATTTTTCCTATTTTCAAGGAAACAAGTTATTTTGAAACTACTCATCATTTTTTATCCTTGAATATGACTGACTTTTTTTTTATTCTCCCCTCTCGAATTGATAAATTTAATATTACTTTGCAAGACACACTTTGGGAACAAATAGAAGCTGCTTGGCAGGAAACAGCATTAGATACATTAAAGAAGCTTGTAATGTCAGTGCCTGACGGAATGAAGGCTGTGGTCAAAGCAAAAGACTATTATACTAAATTTTAAATTTATATTGTAATAAGTATTTTTTCTTGTTGAAGCTTTTATTGAGTAAATCAAACAAATTTACTTTAATTAAATTGTTAATTTTCTGTCAATATACCTCATAAAATACAAAATAATTATTGTCCCAATACTTTTGCACATTATTCTCTCTCTGTGTCTCTCTCACTATCTCTCTCTCTCTCTATATATATATATATATATACATAACCTCTTCATATTTCCCTTCAAACATATACTGAGCACTTTCTAATACAACTAATTACTGGTCTAATTTAAATCTGATTTATAATTGTTTATATATATATATATATATATATATTGAAAGAGAGAGAGACACTGACAGACAAACAAAGAAGAGATACAGAGATAATTACATAGCAACAGGATATAAGAGAGAGTGAGAATATTGTTTAATTACTTCATATTTTTAACAAAATTACACACGACAAAAAAAAAAAAACGAATATTCAAATCATTCATTTCACGGACTTTTATTTACAAATGACATATTGCTGGACACTCGTAGCAAATTATGTCTGACTTCTAGGATGACCAATTAATCACAGATTTGTCTCAGCATCTACTGACAGAAACTCATGGTTATACTGCAAAAGAGCCGATCGATTTTGAAATCGTTGTATTACACTCAATCATAAAGATACAGACTATATTTTGACAAATAGGTATCATTTTGTGAGGAAACAAGTTTAAATATTTGGGTTTATAATCAAACTTAGAGCTTTGGAAATTTATTTAGCTGATCAGTTAAGTGCTACTAGCAGTATAGCCTGGCGTTGCTCGGGTGTAATGAAAGCTTTAAAATTAATCAATGGTCCTGGAGCTCAGACTCTTTGGACGTTGGCACGAAAGACTAAAAAGCAATAGTTGTTTCCAGTTAAAGCGAAACCGAAGACTGAAAGAAAAATGAATGGATGTAAGTCAAATTTTGATTTCCTGCTATCGATATCGAATACGTTTTTCTCGTCGTAAACTGAATTTTGAAGGCTAAATAAGTCCTCTGAGTAAATGGTATCATGGCTGAGACTAAGAACTACAATTATACCTACTTAGAGCTAAACCTAAAGCAAAATCTAAAATAAAAGGGTTGAAAATAAAAATACAGACATACAGGCAGATAAACACACACACACACACACACAAACATCTTGACATTTATATATATATATTATCGATTTTCTGCACTATTGTAAGAACTGCAACCTTGAAACCTCTGAATGTCGTTTCTTATGTCTTTGTCTATGAGTGTATCAAATTTGATTAAAATCGGACCACTCCTTCTATACCCCGATTTTTTCGATTATCGATTTTCGATATTTATCGGGGGTACCTCGACACAAAACCTAGCTAAGAACACTCGAAGACGCTTATAGTACAACTGTGTAAATTTCCAAGAAAATTGGTTTAGCCATTTTGGAGTCTATAGGTAACGGGGACACACACATACACACACACAAAGTTTCATTTATAAATAAGTTTAGATATATCATATATGCTTGGGCGATCATGTCTCTAAATAGACAGGACTGACTGGACAGAAGATTATTCCGCAGTAGGTTGCCGTTACTATCTGCAGTAGCCTGGTTGCCGACCAAGATTGTAGAACCCAATCAGTCCTTTTATTTAACCTATAACAGGAGTGAAGAGACGGATTAATGCCCTTCCCAAGGGTATTTGCGCGTAAGTGAATGCATTAAATTCGACTGAAATTCGAACTCGGAACCGCACACCCACACAAATATATATATGTATGTGTGTGTGTTTGAAAAGTGTATGTATATAATTATAAATATCAATATATATAAATGCAATTTGTTATATATATTATATTTATATATTATATATGCGTGCTACTTAATTGAAACGCTTAATATCAGTGATAGACAAAATACTTGAACAGCACTACACTATCCACATACGTATGGCGTCTAAAAGACAGAAATATTTCACCAACAATAAGCTGGAAAATACTGAAAAATGCACCTGAATACCACAACATTACAAAAAATGCCTACTTTGCCTACATGAAAAAGTAGCAATTATATCTCATACCCCACTTCCACAAAAATACAGGAACATACGCAACCCTACATCTAACCAATCTTTAAAAAAATTAATCAGTTTGTCTGACGATCGCAAGGGTTACAAACTCACACCTATACATATGAATATATATATATATATGTGTGTGTGTGTGTGTGTCTGTGTATGCATAGCGCTCTACATTTGTATCGAGCACTGTTTTTAAAAGTAAATGCATGAACAAAAGTTTAATAAACCTGCAAGTTCAACAACTTAGTTACAATATATATATATATATATATATATATATATATATGTAGAGATGTCCAGTCCGTAAATGGTGAGGATAATCCAAGATTAACTTAATATAAAATATTAAGTGTTATATCTATATTGAGCTCAATGGATGTTATCCAGAGCAAAATGATATTTATAAAGGAAAAGTCTTTGCCGCCAAAATTTTTTGTACCAAGTGGAAGGAATATTGTAAGGTCTGATGAAATGAGCTAATTAAGCTCAGAGAAATGAATTATAATTTATAACCAATTGCAATGAGGTGTTGCGTTTTCCTTTATAAATATATATATATATATATATATATATATATATATATATATGAAAAGAGAGTTTTTATTTAAAATGAAAAACAAGGTGTTATCGTTTTTATATAATTTTTCATTTTATCTTATGATTCTTTTATTTTCAGAAAATAAATTCTGTGGAGATTGTCGAATTGTTTTTGTTTTCTGAACGCTTTCATCTAATTTAGTATCGAGGATGTATTTTATTTTACGTGTAACTTAATATGTGTATTGTTCATGTGTGCGTATGTAGAGTAATGTGTGTGTTTATAATAATCTTATTGTCCATTATATTAGTCTTTTTCTTTTTGTGAGCAATAACAGTAAAAAATGCATGGAAAAAAACCCAATGACATTAATATTTGTCATGAGTCATGAGTGTGTTTTATATTTCGAACAAGGTAAGCAAATTGTTTTGTTACCGCATTCGTAGTTGATATTAAGTGTTGGAATTTTTCTTTTATTAATAAGGTCTCCATTATTTTTAACCTTTTTTTTGTGTGTGGATGATGCTATGATATTTGTGTTATCAACAAGTACGTTGTGGAGAGAGTTTGGTAGGTTTCTGTGTGTGTTTAAATGAGTTTGAATTGAACAAAGGTAATCTTCTCGTCAACCGTGTGGGGTGGTGAGTCGGTATAATTATTTACGAATCTTCATTGATCAAGAACATAGTTAATGACATTGGTTCGATGTAGTTCAGATCTTGTAGACGAATTGTTATTTTTGATGATGAGGTTAGCAGTTTTAAAATTTTGTGTAACAGATAATTAACTTAATTCTTTTGTATAATCTAACAGGAGTTGCATATTTTCGGATGATGTTTCAAAGGGAACATTCGTTCTGTTTATAATTGCTATGCATTTGATTTTTGTAGCAAATATTAATGTTGCTGTATTTTTCCGTGTGCTTGTTGTTATCGGCCATGTTTGAAACAACAAGTTTAAAAATGGCAGCCAAAAATATGATTAGGAAAGTCATTGTTTACAAGATTTTGTTTCAAGTAAAAGAGTTCTTTAAAAAATAGCGGGTGTGAAGATAAAATTCGCGTACTCTCCTGTAAGAAAATTTTTAATAACACCAATTTCATGTCTGAGAGGACAGTGACGAAGGGAATTAAGAAGACATTTTTTTAAAATGTAGATTGAAGATTATGGAATTCATTTTTACTCTCACTTAAAATAAAATCTATTCTATATGGTGGACAGACAAACACACAAACTTACACATATACACGTATGTGTGTGTGTGTGTGTGTGTGTGTGTGTGTGTGTGTGTGTGTGTGTGAACAAGTATCAAATAAAAAAACACTTCCTAGCCTCTGGTTGTCGATTTGATAAGGTAAATTAATTTATTGAATCTGATATTCTAAAAAAGAACACATTTTCCTTGCACAGATATGAGAAAGCAAAAGTTAGCAGACGTTGGCGATATATATATATATATATATATATATATATATATACTGCCGGCCGTAATTATTTGGCCACCCCAGTGTTTTAATAAAATTATGTATTAAATACTTTTTTTAGTATTTATTGCCAAATGAATAATTGTAAATGAAAGTAAAATTGTTCTTTTGTTAATATTGCACGATAACATGTGCATCAAATGAATTTATAAATATTTAATAATTACCTATATTGCAAGTTCATGAATGAAAGAATGAAAAGAAATTAGGCTGATTCGGACGAGTGCATCTTCGCTTCATTGCCTTTTAATATTTTGAAAAGTAGTAATAACAAAAGTACCATTCTATTTTCATTTAGAAGTATCTACTTTAAAACAGTATAAATTACATCATTTTCATTTCGTTTAAAAAACTGAGGTGGCCTAAATATTAAGGCCGTTAGTATATATATATATATATATATATATATATACACACGAAAAAAATCGCAAGATCGCCAAGACCTACCGCGGTTTCGCACAACGGCTCGTCAGGGCAAAGGCAGACCAAGGGTTTTTATCTTTACTGTGAAGAACCGTATGCATTGTCGGTCCTACGCAGTTTTCTTTTTTTTTTCCCTCTTTGTCCAAAGCTCTATAGCCGAGGACGGTAACGGAGTTAGATTCTGTTGTTTATTCATAGTCTTTAAAAGATTCTTGTGTAATATTTTAAGATTAGGATACGTACAGTGTCGGTTTTATTATTATTATTATTATTATTATATATATATATATATATATATATACTACCGACCATAATTAATTGTCCACCTCATGTTTTTAATAAATGGACATTTCAAGGACTTTGCAATACAAAAGTCATTTACAAGGCAAAAGTAAATGCTTTAAATGGCCAAAGTTTCTAAGCAAGAATCCCTAACACAAAGCCCAATATACATGGTTCTAACTTGCAATATTCATTTCTCGGAGATAAGCTGGGTGTAATTTGTTATGAGCTGCTCAAAGTGACGAAACCATCATGGTAGATTGTTATAGACTACAATTGATATGTTCGAACCGATAATTGAAGAAAGACAGCCGCTATACGAGCAAACACAAAATTAGTTTGAATATGAAAACGCTAGGCAACATGTTGCAAAGCCGGTAAAAATCTACTTCAAAACGCTTAAATGCAAAGTCCTACCCACCCATCGTATAATCTGTCTAATTGTCACGTGTTCAGATCGATGGCACCTGGCCTGGCTGAGCACAACTTTCATTTTTATAAAGACTACCAAAATGTGTCGACTCGTTTTTAGTCTCAAAAGACGTCATCTTTCCGACGTAGAATTCAAATGTTGCCAGAAAGACAGGATAAATAATGGCTAGCAATGGACAATGATAGGTGGCAGGTTTCTTACGAATGTTTGTAAATAAAACATTGCTTTTCATGAAAAATCAGCGAGAACTTCTTCAAAGCCCTAATACCGCGAACAAAATTCCTTCACCGTCAAACTGTATGTTGCTTTGATTTGATCCAAAGCAATCAACTGTATTATTCCAAGACGTAACATATTTTGAAACAAAGGAACGCATTAAAACTAAGACCCTTTGACAAATCTCCTCTTTATAACCATAAAAACACCCCCAAAACAAACATGTCATCCTGCTAAAAGCGAACTGAAACACAACCCTCCTTGATCTATGTTCATTAAAATACCCACCTACAGAACAGGCACAATGTTCCTTTGAACTTCAAGCAGTCGTAAAAGCCAACCTGACTCGCTAAATATACAATTTTTATACTTTTGATGGAATGCCATGTTGCAGACTTTTCTGGGAATCATTAGATTAGTCATTGCTCAAAACAATAAAATACATTTCTGCAAAAAAAAGGAAACAATATTTGATTTGAAACGAGATCAAGCTCTGAAAATTAGCAAACTCTCCATGAGATCAGCAGAGAATTTTCGGTAAAGAAACCGTTAATTCAATATCAGGAATTCTGTTTTAATTACCTGATCAAATAACAGCAACAGTAAGTCGACCAAATAACGTGATTTCAGCATGAGAGGCGAGACAATGTTCTGAAATTACTGTGACAATCTTTACAAGCATCAAGCTAAGTTAATTTATATATCGCCATAGAAGTAGCTGCTGAAATGATTCGTTTGATGCTTAAATTGATCTTTACTTTGTGTTATAGCACTTTTTACATCTTTTTGTAGTATTTGTCTATATTTCTGAGATGAGTTAGTATTTACAGGATTTACATTATTCGGACTATTGTCCTCATCTTTGTTGCCATTTGTACGACGCTTATTATAGATCATTCTATTTGTCTATATTTCTGAGATGAGGTAGTATTTACAGTATTTACATTATTCGGACTATTGTCCTCATCTTTGATGCCATTTGTACGACGTTTAATAATAGATCATTCTATTTGTCTATATTTCTAAGATGAGGTAGCATTTACAGTATTTACATTATTCGGAATATTGTCCTCATCTTTGTTGCCATTTGCACGACATTTAATAATAGATCATTCTATTTGTCTATATTTCTGAGATGAGGTCGTATTTAGAGTATTTATATTATTCGGACTATTGTCCTCATCTTTGTGGCCATTTGTACGACGTTTCGGCCATTGTACGCTCCGACCTTCTTCAGGTGCTAAGAATTGTTTATATTTCTGTGATGAGGTAGTGTTTACAGTATTTATATTATTCCAAATATTTCACTCATATTTGTTGCCATTTGTACGATGTTTAATAAAAGATTATTCTTTTTGTCTATATTTCTGAGGTGAGCTAGTATTTTCACTATTCACATTATTCGGACTATTGTACTTACTTTTGTTGCTATTTGTACAACGTTTTGCCCGTTATACGCTCCGGCTTTTTTCAGGTGCTAAAAATTGTCTATATTTTTGAGATGAGGTAGTATTTACAGTATTTACATTATTGGAACTACTGTCCTCATCTTTGTTGCCATTTGTACTAAGTTTCGTATTATTAGTAATAAAGTGTCCTTTTGAAAATTCCTAGCACCTAAGGAAGACCGGAGCGTATATCAGCCGAAACGTCTTACAAATGACAACAAAAATTGGGACAATTATCCGAATAATGCAAATAGTGAGAACAGGTTAAGAGGCTCATCCCTTGTTCCCTGTTTAGGATGTGGTTCCGTCTTTCTCTTTTCCAATCTTCTCACTATTACGTAGCCCCCTGCACATCAGTGGCGTTACCGCCTTGCTCGGGGTGATACGATTAAAAAAAAAGATTTGTCAACGAATCCGAACATCAATATTCACGCGTGTATTGTATTGTTCACCTATAATCAACTTCTACAGTTCGAGGCCGACTAGAGTTGGTAGGCTGTCGTATTCTCACTGTACAGGGAAAGATGTTCTTTTTCGTGGTCTCCGTTTCACATCATAACACATAAGTAACTTTCTTGTTAATCTCTTGTTATATTAAGGCATTCACTTACGCGCAAATACTCTTGGGAAATGTATTGATCCGTCTTTTCGCGCTCCAGTTATAGATTAAAATATTTATTGAAAGCTAATCTTTCAGCTTGAGTGTCTTTCTTTCACTATTTTACCTACCTATCTAAAATAATTTTATATTTTGGGGGGTTCAGAATACATTTCTTTATAAATTCATCATATATTCTTAACTTCTTCTATGTGCCCTGTCCCTTCAGGACGTAGGCGATCATGGTTCTCCACGTCTCCCTATCCCTTAAATATTATTAAATTATTATTATTTATATCATCATAAAAATAAAGTAAAGTGTATGTGTAAGTTAATAAATATGCTTATTTGAAGGATTATTAACTATATTTTAAGGTGAGCCTTTTGCAATGTTTACATATGACACTAATTTCATTACGGTTATTCAATAGATCCTTATTTTTAAGAAGTTTAATAATGTATGGTTTTTCATATAGACACAAGGTGCATGGATCATTGAAAGACTAACATATTCTGGGTTATTTTTATTTTTTTTATTTTATTAGAGGACTTTTATTGGCCTTTAAGTACCAAGAATATCTGGATATGACAGTATTTAATATTATTGAAGAAAGAAATATGCTGATAAAATCATCGTTTAAACGATTTTTTAGTACTTCTCACAAAAATATTTTATTACCAGGTTTTTAGTAATAGAAATAATAAAGTGATAAACAATAGATTTCATAAGGCATTTGTTTTCCAATGGACACTCTATAGTGTTTTCACAATTACATATTACATTGTCTAAATTATTGATTACAAATTTGGATCCATTCCTATTTTCTTTTAGGTTTAAATTTTATTTAAAATGTTGGTATTTTTTTAAAATTTTTCTAGATCAGTACAAGTATAACTTAATTTTAATGTATTTTTTATTGAAAATCTTGCTTAATATATTATTTTGCGGAAATGTAGGCGAGAAATAAAGGCGAGAAATAATCGGCCTAATTTATTGCTGGTTGAAGGTGGGCGTGTACCAAATAATTTTCTTTTTTTTGGGGGGGGAGTAGATATTTTCTTATACATATTTAATATTAAGAAATTTATATCCACTATTTTTGAAAGCCTTATCATAAAAAGTATTTTGTTTATTAAATGCATCTTAATTTGAGGAAATTTTACAAATTCTATATTTTATTGATGAGCGTACATGCTTTATAATGGATGCTGGATGGTTAGGTTTTGGGTGGATATATAAAGGATTTATATTTCTTTTTTGTATGGTTGTATGTATTATTTACTAACTCTAAAGTCACATCGAGAAAATTTACTTTGTTATATTAGTACTAATAGTTACTTCTAAATTTAGGTTTTTAAACTCTAAATATTTTCTCTAATTTTATAGTTTTAAAAATTGTTATATTCCTCACAACCATCAGGCCATCATCCCTGCATAAGACAATACAAGAATAAATAAGAATACAGTGAATAAATAATCCCACAAGATTGAAATGTTAGTGGAATCCAGCGGTCCCATTGTAATATCAAAGATTTCCCTTGAATTGTTTTTATTATTTGTTCTTTATTACGAATGAGAACTGACTTTTTGGATTCATAATGCTGTTACGTTCCTCCTCCGATAGATCCGAGCAAACAGTGGAAAATTTCAATTTAGTTATAAGCAGTTCTCCTGATATTGATGGGTAATATTTGTATTTATAAATGTGGTTATAGGTGTGATTACATCTATAGCTAGATTACGGTCTATCACGTCGAATACACCGGTTCTCGCTCGATCACTGAAGTTAAGCAACATTGAGCCTGGTTTGTACTTAGATGGGTGACTGCTTGAGAATACCAGGTGCTGCAAGCGTTTAGTGACGGCTGTGCATTGCGGTGCAGTAGATATCGGCTCGGAAAGAGAAATCGGTGAGCAGAGTTCAAATTCCAGTTGAATACCCTGCATTCACTTAAGCACTGCCCTTAAAAAACAAACCCCAATGAATCTTGATACTCGAAACGAAAAAAGTATACAAACTTATATAAAAAAAACAACAATAAATTGTTGAAAGAAAAAGGTATTACCAGTAATAAATAAATAAAATTTAGTTGGCAATAAATGAACCGCCGAGGTTGATTTGCCATAAAGACAATCAATCAATCAATCAATCAATCAATCAATCAACCAACCAACCAACCAACCAACCAACCAACCAACCAACCAACCAACCAACCAACCAACTTCTACAGCTCTGGCCAAAACTTATGTAACACCATAAAAAATCCGAGTTATCGATAACAAAACACAAGTATTTTTGCTTTAGCATTTTAAATTAATAATTCAAGCTATTTCAAAGTAAAAAAAATATTTATCATGATGTATGTTAAATTCTAATGTTAAATTAAATACTTTATGTTCCTTCGTCTGTTTTTAAGAACAAGTTTGATTCGCTTTTGCATAGACTCAATTAGTGATTTTAAACAGTTAGATCTAATAGAAGTCCAACATCTTTGTAGGACAGCTTCAAGTTCAATTCTTATTGTTGGAGCAGTTTCACGCACCTTTGGTTCCAGGATGGACCATAAATTTTTGATGGGATTGAGATCAGGTGAATTACTAGGCCAGTTTTTCAGAGCTCTGAATTTATTTTCCTGAAACAACTTCCTCACAGCTTTTGCTTTATGGCAAGTTGCACCATCATATTGAAACATCGCATCTCGATCAGAGTAGTGTTCTATCAAAAATTGTGATAGTCTATTTTTGATAGTCTCCATATACCATTCTTTGTTCACTGACGTACCTTTGGGAACAATCACTAATTCTCTGACGCCATGAAAGGAGAAGCACTCTCAAATATGAACAAGGTCCGGATGTTTGACTGTGGATACCATACGATCAGGGTGGAATTTTTCACCGACTCATCTTCTGAGACGAATGGATCCATTGTTAGCGAAGCAGCTAAAAGGAGATTCATCAGAGAAATTAATCTTTCTCCAGTCTTTTACAGTCCAACTTTTATGAATTCGACAGAAATTTAGTGAATCTTTTATATTTTCTCGTGTCAAAAGTGACTTTCTTGTAGACCTTTTTGACATCAATCCTTTCGTCAAAAAACGCCGCCTTACTGTGCAATCTGAAGCTTCCACACTACCGCTGAACCATTCCTTCAGTAACTGCTGACTACTGGCCTCTCAATCAGACAAACTAAGTTGCACCAGTCGTCGTTTATCTCGCTCTGTAGACCCTTTTGGACGACCACTTTGAACCCCAACTTCGATTTTTCAAGTTTTCTTCCAATTCTAGTCTATTCTTGTGACCGTTGATGCATGAACCTGCTCCTGTTTGGCAATCTGACGACAGCTAAAACCGGCTTTGTGTCAAGCAACGATTGCAGATCGTTTGAATTCAGAAAAATGACCTTTTCCCATTTAGATCACAATTAGATATACAGAATGAATAATGTGGTTAAAAAAAAAGAATTACTGTCCAATCTCTTCTCTCCAATTCGCGTTTCCCTTCACTCTGTCTGCCGAATATGCGATTAAAAAAGAATATACGGTCCAACCTCTAGGCTCTTATTTTTTCATCTCCCCCACTAAAAAAATATTCCTTCTCATTTCATAGAGTCGAGAGCTCACCCATGCAAATCACTTAAAATTTGCATAATCGAATTAAACACATCCTATTTATTGATTATTGATGGTTTCACTCACTTTCGGTATTCAAAAATATCTGAAATTATACTTTTTACATAGTATAGCAAAGTTTTTGGCCATTACTGTATAGTCCATGTTATATCAGTGTCATTTCCTAGCCACGTATGGAAATTACAACTGAAAAATTGAAAAACCCTGATATAATATGGAGTTAAAGCCAAATCATGTCTATAGATTATGCTCGGAGAATAATTAAACCATTATGTTATTTCCTTTAAAAGAAAATCATTGAAAGATCAGAAGTAACGTCTAGATGTAATCACACCTATAAAGACATATTAGTTTTATACAAACATGGATAAAATTTTTTAAACTCCTTAAGCAACTCTTCCCTAATTTTAAAAATTATTAGTTGTTTATAAATTCCAGTTGCGCGTTCGTAAATATCTCTGTTTGTATGTTTGAAAAACAAATTTCAGTTATTATAAATTGCCTGAAGATAGCTAAAGTTTGAGTATATATATATATATATATATATATACAAATTGTTGTGGCTCGTTCCATGTGACAATGCGCCTTTAGCACGAGGAGTTGTCATAATCACGGACTTCGTGAAGTAACACCTACTACTACGAGAGATTTTAAATATTGTATGTACATCTTGTAATAAAGTACTTTATCTACATTTCACTGTCTATCACTTCATCCTACGATACAACACAAATGATACAACACAAATGAATAAGGAACGGAGAAAATAATTGCAACGTTCAAAACATTAATTTACAACGGTGTTTTTTTTTAAATAAAGTAATCAATATTTATTATAAATTATACATTAGAACGTGTGGAAACAAGAAAATAGTACAAAGTTTTACATTTTGTTTCGACATTGAAAGAACAACGTCTCATCAGGTAGACAATAATGATGGGAATAAACGATATTGTTGGAAAGAAAATTTTGAAAATTTACTTTCGTACGAGGTAAGAGGATATTAAAACTATTCTTTTGATGGCTCTTTCCTCTCGTTCTTCCTCTCTTGCTTTTCTCTTTATATTTCCTGTGTCCTTCTCTTTCCTCTTTCTTTCACCTTTTTTGGATTGCTTTTTTTGCTTCTTCAATTTTCTACCCCCATTCTTCCATTCATCTTTTCTACCCCTTTTCTTCCATTCATCTTTTCTACCCCTTTTTTTTCATTCATCTTTTCTACCCACTTTCTTCCATTCATCTTTTCTACCCCCTTTCTTCTATTCATCTTTTCTACCAACTTTCTTCCATTCATCTTTTCTGCCCCCTTTCTTCTATTCATCTTTTCTATCCCCTTCTTCCACTCATATTTTCTACCGTCTCTCTTCTATTCATCTTTTCTACCACATATCTTCCATCCGTATTTTCTACCCCCTTTCTTCCATTCATCTTTTCTACCCCCTTTCTTCCATTCATCTTTTCTACTCCCTTCATTCCATTCATCTATTCTACCCATTTTCTTCCATTCATCTTTTCTACCGTCTGTCTTCCATTCATCTTTTCAACTCCATTTCTACTATTCATATTTTCTACCCCCTTTCTTCTATTCATCTTTTCTACCCCATTTCTTCCATTCATCTTTTCTACCCACTTTCTTCTATTCATCTTTTCTACCCACTTTCTTCCATTCATCTTTTCTACCCCATTTCTTCCATTCATCTTTTCTACCCCCTTTCTTCCATTCATCTTTTCTACCCCCTTTCTTCTATTCATCTTTTCTACCCCCTTTCTTCCATTCATCTTTTCTACCCCATTTCTTCCATTCATCTTTTCTACCCACTTTCTTCTATTCATCTTTTCTACCCCTTTTCTTCCATTCATCTTTTCTACCCCCTTTCTTCCATTCATCTTTTCTATCCACTTTCTTCCATTCATCTTTTCTACCCACTTTCTTCTATTCATCTTTTCTACCCACTTTCTTCCATTCATCTTTTCTACCCACTTTCTTACATTCATCTTTTCTACCCCATTTCTTCTATTCATCTTTTCTACCCACTTTCTTCTATTCATCTTTTCTACCCCTTTTCTTCCATTCATCTTTTCTACCCCCTTTCTTCCATTCATCTTTTCTACCCCCTTTCTTCCATTCATCTTTTCTACCCCCTTCCTTCCATTCATCTTTTCTACACACTTTCTTCCATTCATCTTTTCTACCCCCTTTCTTCCATTCATCTTTTCTACCCCCTTTCTTCCATTCATCTTTTCTACCCCCTTCCATCCATTCATCTTCTCTACACCCTTTCTTCCATTCATCTTTTCTACCCCCGTTCTTCCATTCATCTTTTCTACCCCCTTCCTTCCATTCATTTTTCTAAACCCTTTCTTCCATTCATCTTTTCTACCCCCTTTCTTCCATTCATCTTTTCTACCCCCTTTCTTCCATTCATCTTTTCTACCCCCTTCCTTCCATTCATCTTTTCTACACCCTTTCTTCCATTATTTTTTTCTACACCCTTTCTTCCATTCATCTTTTCTACCCCATTTCTTCCATTCATCTTTTCTACCCCATTTCTTCCATTCATCTTTTCTACCGCTTTTCTTCCATTCATCTTTTCTACCCCCTTTCTTCCATTCATCTTTTCTACCCCCATTCTTCCATTCATCTTTTCTACCCACTTTCTTCTATTCATCTTTTCTACCCAATTTCTTCTATTCATCTTTTCTACCCACTTTCTTCCATTCATCTTTTCTGCCCCCTTTCTTCTATTCATCTTTTCTATCGCCTTCTTCCACTGATATTTTCTACCGTCTCTCTTCTATTCATCTTTTCTACCACATATCTTGCATTCGTATTTTCTACCCCCTCCCTTTCTTCCATTCATCTTTTCTACCCCCTTTCTTCTATTCATCTTTTCTACCCACTTTCTTCCATTCATCTTTTCTGCCCCCTTTCTTCTATTCATCTTTTCTATCCCCTTCTTCCACTCATATTTTCTACCGTCTCTCTTCTATTCATCTTTTCTACCACATATCTTCCATTCGTGTTTTCTACCCCCTTTCTTCCATTCATCTTTTCTACCCCCTTTCTTCCATTCATCTTTTCTACTCCCTTCATTCCATTCATCTATTCTACCCATTTTGTTCCATTCATCTTTTCTACCGTCTCTCTTCCATTCATCTTTTCTACCCCATTTCTACTATTCATATTTTCTACTCCCTTCCTTCCATTCATCTTTTCTACCCCCTTTCTTCCATTCATCTTTTCTACACCATTTCTTCCATTCATCTTTTCTACCCCTTTTCTTCCATTCATCTTTTCTACTCCATTTCTTCCATTCATCTTTTCTACCCCCTTTCTTCTATTCATCTTTTCTACCCCCTTTCTTCCATTCATCTTTTCTACCCCCTTTCTTCCATTCATCTTTTCTACACCCTTTCTTCCATACATCTTTTCTACCCCCTTTCTTCCATTCATCTTTTCTACCCCCTTTCTTCCATTCATCTTTTCTACCCCCATTCTTCCATTCATCATTTCTACCCACTTTCTTCTATACATCTTTTCTACCCAATTTCTTCTATTCATCTTTTCTACCCACTTTCTTCCATTCATCTTTTCTGCCCCCTTTCTTCTATTCATCTTTTCTATCGCCTTCTTCCACTGATATTTTCTACCGTCTCTCTTCTATTCATCTTTTCTACCACATATCTTGCATTCGTATTTTCTACCCCCTTTCTTCCATTCATCTTTTCTACCCCTTTCTTCTATTCATCTTTTCTACCCACTTTCTTCCATTCATCTTTTCTGCTCCCTTTCTTCTATTCATCTTTTCTATCCCCTTCTTCCACTCATATTTTCTACCGTCTCTCTTCTATTCATCTTTTCTACCACATATCTTCCATTCGTATTTTCTACCCCCTTTCTTCCATTCATCTTTTCTACCCCCTTTTTTCTATTCATCTTTTCTTCCCACTTTCTTCCATTCATCTTTTCTGCCCCCTTTCTTCTATTCATCTTTTCTATCCCCTTCTTCCACTCATATTTTCTACCGTCTCTCTTCTATTCATCTTTTCTACCACATATCTTCCATTCGTATTTTCTACCCCCTTTCTTCCATTCATCTTTTCTACCCCCTTTCTTCTATTCATCTTTTCTACCCACTTTCTTCCATTCATCTTTTCTGCTCCCTTTCTTCTATTCATCTTTTCTATCCCCTTTTTCCACTCATATTTTCTACCGTCTCTCTTCTATTCATCTTTTCTACCACATATCTTCCATTCGTATTTTCTACCCCCTTTCTTCCATTCATCTTTTCTACCCCCTTTTTTCTATTCATCTTTTCTTCCCACTTTCTTCCATTCATCTTTTCTGCCCCCTTTCTTCTATTCATCTTTTCTATCCCCTTCTTCCACTCATATTTTCTACCGTCTCTCTTCTATTCATCTTTTCTACCACATATCTTCCATTCGTATTTTCTACCCCCTTTCTTCCATTCATCTTTTCTACCCCTTTCTTCTATTCATCTTTTCTACCCACTTTCTTCCATTCATCTTTTCTGCCCCCTTTCTTCTATTCATCTTTTCTATCCCCTTCTTCCACTCATATTTTCTACCGTCTCTCTTCCATTCATCTTTTCTACCCCCTTTCTTCCAGTCATCTTTTTTACCCCATTTCTTCCATTCATCTTTTCTACCCCTTTTCTTCCATTCATCTTTTCTACCCACTTTCTTCCACTGATATTTTCTACCGTCTCTCTTCCATTCATCTTTTCTATCCCCTTCTTCCATTCATCTTTTCTACCCACTTCCTTCCATTCATCTTTTCTACCCCCTTTCTTCCATTCATCTTTTCTACCCCCTTCCTTCCATTCATCTTTTCTACCCCATTTCTTCTATTCATCTTTTCTACCCCATTTCTTCCATTAATCTTTTCTACCCCATTTCTTCCATTCATCTTTTCTACCCCTTTTCTTCCATTCATCTTTTCTATCCCCTTCTTCCATTCATCTATTCTACCCACTTTCTTCCATTCATAATTTTCAGCAGTACCTTGCTTACCAACAATGGCTATCGAACTCAATATCTCCTGGTATTTAACCCATAGCTGTAGATAGAAGTAACAGATTAATTTTCTTCGTGGCTATTTTGCGACTGGAATTGTTGACCACATCCGCCACAGTTCATGGATATAGAGCACAGCGCAGTGGACGCGTGCTGGCCCCATAACCTTTCTTGACCACGTCCGCCATAGTTCATGAATAAAGAGCACAGTGCAGCACGTAATCTGTTCAAAGAAACAACGTCAAAGACTAACACTCCCGAATCAGACACTCGACTGAGCCGGATTAGATCGGCAATATTCGGAAAAATATGGCCGCCTTTTATACACGTCGCATTAAATATTTTGAGCTTTCTGATTGGTTAAGCCTTTTATTAGCGAACTATAAAATGGGTTAGCCCATGTCTGTCTGCCTAGTATACAATGTACGCAAAAAATCCCAACAGAATTCAAACTAGACTTTCCGATTTCTCGTTCTGATCCTATATTCAATGCACCACAACGAACATTCTAGCTCTGAATATATAAGTTCTCATTGTTATTTATTTAAACTTTGTTTCACCGTGTATTGAATACTGCTGCCACAACTGGTCGGGTGCCCCTGCTATTCTCCTCGGGGTTCTTGTCAAAATACAACGGAAAATCTGCATTATGATCAATACCGACTTGTCAGACAACCTGCAGTCTCACCGGCATGACGTGGATTCCCTGTGCCTCTTCTATAAACACTTTCACGGCTTCTGCTCCGATGAACTTAGATCACTTGTTCCCCCTAGATACGAATTTGCACGAGATACTAGATTAGCAACTAGGTTCCACCGTTTTACAGTGAAACCGATAAAATGTAACCGCAATTTCTACTCCAACAGCTTCTTTTCTCGCACTTCCCGCCTGTGAAATTCCCTTCCACATACTTGCTTCCCCGACAGCTACAATCTCCAGGAGTTTAAATGGAAGGTCAATAGACATCTCCTAACACACTAACACGCATCAATTCTCTCAAACACTCTTCCCATCTACATCCCTACTTGTCTATCACCCTCCTTCTGACATCTCCTATATTTTAACCACTCTTTCTCACCACCTTCCCCTATGTAACCCACCGCGTAATAGTGGCAGTGGAATGACTTGTTTGGGGTGAAATGATTAAAAAAATCATTTGCTCAAGCAAAGGTGTTATAGCATGCCATGTTTCCTCTCTCTCACTAGCTTTCCAACCATCATATGTTTATCAAAATTTTCAAACCATCTTTTCTCATTATGCATCCTATAAATTTCAACTATATCTTACTGTTATTAACTTTCAGACAAGTTTTGTTTCCATTTTTAGGCAAACTTCCTTATTACTCACATGTTCAGTCCATGGTATTATCAGCATTATTCTGTTCTATTGCTTCAAGTCGGATAGTGCATTACATTTCAAGATTCTCTTCTTCGTCTCTAACGATGTTTTTTGTTTCTTGATACGTTTCTTAGATTTTGGAAGACATCTTTCGCTAACCCAATGCGCCATGTTATATAAGCAGGTTTTCTTAAAGTGTCGGCTATCACTCATAGCTCAAGTGTATTTCTTTTTTATTAAGATTGTTATTATCACGAGGGCACATGTCAACTACAAATTATAATTATTGAAACCAATATGAACGCAACCAAAGAGTGTAAAATATCATTTACCTGAAGCAATCTTAATTAACAATGGATAATTAGAAGATTTAGCAAAAATATTTGGGAGAAATTTACTGTTTTCTTTACTCTGATTTATACAGTGGATTGTAGTTTTGCGGTTATGTGTCATCGGAAAGTAAACCAAATGAATACGAAATCACATTATAACAGAACTACAAAATATCTTGATTGGCTGTTACTATTGTTTTTAATGCAATCCTGGTGGAATTCTCTCAAATTTTGACTTTGGACTATAACAGGATAACTACCTTGTCTTCTATGTGCCATATGTTGGTAAAATCCGTCATAATTTATGAATAAAAAGCAGAGATCAGTTTATCTATTGATTACAATAAAGAATCAACCTCCCGAATGTATATTATATAGCAACAACAGTCCATGATGGTCACAAAGTAAGGGATCAGTTTATGTATTGATTATAATAGAGAATCAATCTCCTGAATGTATATTATATAGCAACAACAGTCCATGATGGTCACAAAGTAAGGGATCAGTTTATGTATTGATTATAATAGAGAATCAATCTCCTGAATGTATATTATATAGCAACAACAGTCCATGATGGTCACAAAGTCAGGGATCAGTTTATGTATTGAATATAATAGAGAATCAATCTCCCGAGTGTATATTATATAGTAACAACAGTCCATGATGGTCACTAAGTAAGGGATCAGTTTATGTATTGATTATAATAGAGAATCAATCACCCGAATGTATATTATATAGCAACAACAGTCCATGATGGTCATAAAGTAAGGGATCAGTTTATGTATTGATTATAATAGAGAATCAATCACCCGAATGTATATTATATAGTAACAACAGTCCATGATGGTCACAAAGTGAAGGATCATTTTATGTATTGATTATAATAGAGAATCAATCTCCCGAATGTATATTATATAGCAACAACAGTCCATGATGGTCACAAAGTAAGGGATCAGTTTATGTATTGATTATAATAGAAAATCAATCTCCCGAATGTATATTATATAGTAACAACAGTCCATGATGGTCACAAAGTGAAGGATCAGTTTATGTATTGATTATAATAGAGAATCAATCACCCGAATGTATATTATATAGCAACAACAGTCCATGATGGTCACTAAGTAAGGGATCATTTTATGTATTGATTATAATAGAAAATCAATCTCCCGAATGTATATTATATAGTAACAACAGTCCATGATGGTCACAAAGTGAAGGATCAGTTTATGTATTGATTATAATAGAGAATCAATCTCCCGAATGTATATTATATAGCAACAAAAGTCCATGATGGTCACAAAGTAAGGGATCATTTTATGTATTGATTATAATAGAGAATCAATCACCCGAATGTATATTATATAGCAACAACAGTCCATGGTGGTCACAAAGTAAGGGATCAGTTTATGTATTGATTATAATAGAGAATCAATCACCCGAATGTATATTATATAGCAACAACAGTCCATGATGGTCACAAAGTAAGGGATCAGTTTATGTATTGATTATAATAGAAAATCAATCTCCCGAATGTATATTATATAGTAACAACAGTCCATGATGGTCACAAAGTCAGGGATCAGTTTATGTATTGATTATAATAGAGAATCAATCACCCGAATGTATATTATATAGCAACAACAGTCCATGATGGTCACAAAGTAAGGGATCAGTTTATGTATTGATTATAATAGAAAATCAATCTCCCGAATGTATATTATATAGTAACAACAGTCCATGATGGTCACAAAGTGAAGGATCAGTTTATGTATTGATTATAATAGAAAATCAATCTCCCGAATGTATATTATATAGTAACAACAGTCCATGATGGTCACAAAGTGAAGGATCAGTTTATGTATTGATTATAATAGAGAATTCAATCTCCCGAATGTATATTATATAGCAACAAAAGTCCATGATGGTCACAAAGTAAGGGATCATTTTATGTATTGATTATAATAGAGAATCAATCACCCGAATGTATATTATATAGCAACAACAGTCCATGATGGTCACAAAGTAAGGGATCAGTTTATGTATTGATTATAATAGAAAATCAATCTCCCGAATGTATATTATATAGTAACAACAGTCCATGATGGTCACAAAGTCAGAGATCAGTTTATGTATTGATTATAATAGAGAATCAATCTCCCGAGTGTATATTATATAGCAACAACAGTCCATGATGGTCACAAAGTCAGGGATCAGTTTATGTATTGATTATAATAGAGAATCAATCACCCGAATGTATATTATATAGCAACAACAGTCCATGATGGTCACAAAGTAAGGGATCAGTTTATGTATTGATTATATTAGAGAATCAATCTCCCGAATGTATATTATATAGCAACAACAGTCCATGATGGTCACAAAGTCAGGGATCAGTTTATGTATTGATTATAATAGAGAATCAATCACCCGAATGTATATTATATAGCAACAACAGCCCATGATGGTCACAAAGTCAGAGATCAGTTTATGTATTGATTATAATAGAGAATCAATCTCCCGAGTGTATATTCTATAGCAACAACAGTCCATGATGGTCACAAAGTCAGAGATCAGTTTATGTATTGATTATAATAGAGAATCAATCTCCCGAGTGTATATTCTATAGCAACAACAGTCCATGATGGTCACAAAGTCAGAGATCAGTTTATGTATTGATTATAATAGAGAATCAATCTCCCGAGTGTATATTCTATAGCAACAACAGTCCATGATGGTCACAAAGTCAGAGATCAGTTTATGTATTGATTATAATAGAGAATCAATCTCCCGAATGTATATTATATAGCAACAACAGTCCATGATGGTCACAAAGTAAGGGATCAGTTTATGTATTGATTATATTAGAGAATGAATCTCCCGAATGTATATTATATAGCAACAACAGTCCATGATGGTCACAAAGTCAGGGATCAGTTTATGTATTGATTATAATAGAGAATCAATCACCCGAATGTATATTATATAGCAACAACAGCCCATGATGGTCACAAAGTCAGAGATCAGTTTATGTATTGATTATAATAGAGAATCAATCTCCCGAGTGTATATTCTATAGCAACAACAGTCCATGATGGTCACAAAGTCAGAGATCAGTTTATGTATTGATTATAATAGAGAATCAATCTCCCGAGTGTATATTATATAGCAACAACAGTCCATGATGGTCACAAAGTCAGAGATCAGTTTATGTATTGATTATAATAGAGAATCAATCTCCCGAGTGTATATTATATAGTAACAACAGTCCATGATGGTCACAAAGTCAGAGATCAGTTTATGTATTGATTATAATAGAGAATCAATCTCCCGAGTGTATATTATATAGCAACAACAGTCCATGATGGTTACAAAGTCAGAGATCAGTTTATGTATTGATTATAATAGAGAATCAATCTCCCGAGTGTATATTCTATAGCAACAACAGTCCATGATGGTCACAAAGTCAGAGATCAGTTTATGTATTGATTATAATAGAGAATCAATCTCCCGAGTGTATATTATATAGCAACAACAGTCCATGATGGTCACAAAATCAGGGATCAGTTTATGTATTGATTATAATAGAGAATCAATCTCCCGAGTGTATATTATATAGCAACAACAGTCCATGATGGTCACAAAGTCAGGGATCAGTTTATGTATTGATTATAATAGAGAATCAATCTCCCGAGTGTATATTATATAGCAACAACAGTCCATGATGGTCACAAAGTCAGGGATCAGTTTATGTATTGATTATAATTGAGAATCAATTTCTTGAACGGATGTAATATAGCACAACAGTCCATGATAGTCACAAAGAAGGTAATGTTGACAACGTTCCTAGATATAGAGTATCCTCTTAGCATCTGTTGACCATATCCGTCATAGTATATGGATATAGAGTAATCTGTTCAATGAAACAACGTCAAAGATCATCACTCTCGAATCAGACACTCTCCAAAATCGGATTTGAACTCCAGTACTCGGAAAAATATGGCCGCCTTTTATACACATCGCATTGAATATTTTGAGCTTACTGATTGGTTAAGCCTTCTATTGGTGAACTCTAAAATGGTTTGCTCATGGGTGTCAGCATAGTACATACGTACCAAAAAAGTCCAACACAATTTCCCTTCATGAAGTAGACGATCATGGCTTTCTACGTCGCCCTGGTGGCTCTTAGCACATTTTTTTCCTGTTACCCGACCCAAACCCCGCTCTGCCATTCAGCTGCTCAGGTTCTTCAAATATTTTATCCCCTGCTTTCCTCTGTCTATTTTTCTTTTATATGACCTGATAGTATCAAGTTCTTCAAGCCCTCCTTCCTCATGGCATGTCCCTACAACTGGAATTCGAACTCGGCCCCCCTATTTGTTATCCCGATAACCACTGCACCACAATGCACATACCTGTGAACTAGCCTACTTTAAAAGTTGTTAACTAGATATTCTACAACGAGCCGCGACCGCACTACAATAATGTTTCGTCGTTGTTGGAAATATGACTGGTGTGTCTGCGGAATTGTTAGCCAAGAGTAATACAACCACCTCCCACACCACTCAGTCTCCTTCCCGGTCTTCGGTGCATGTATTTGCATATTAGCGGCCATTAATGACAAATACAGTTAGGGCATACTAGAATCGAGCAAGTACAAAAAAATAAATACTTAGGAAGTGTTCTAACAGGAGATAGAAAGTGCGACACAGAGATCCAAAGGCGAATCGGCATGGCGAAGGACGCGTTCCGGAAGCTGAATGAAGTACTAAGACACAGGAAAGTTTCTTGAGAAACAAAAAAGAGAGTACTAAATTGCTATGTGATGTCAGTTATTCAATACGGCAGTGAATGCTGAACAATACCATCGAAGATGAGGAAAAAACTTGAAGCAGGTGAAATGTGGTTTTACAGAAGGGTGCTGCGGCTATCATGGACCGAACATGTGAGCAATGATGAGGTTTTGGAAAGAATGGCATTGAAAAGAAAACTAATAGTGAGCATCAGGAAGAAACAACTGAAGTTCCTGGGACATGCAATGAAGAAGGAGGGCTTGGAGAACCTGATACTGACAGCCCAGATAGAAGGAAAAATAGACAGAGGAAGGCAGTGGATAACATATTTGAATGGCCTGATCAGGTGGATGACGAAACGGGGGTTGCGTGGAGTAACAGGAGAAAGCGTGCTAAAAGCCACCAGGAATAGGGAGACGTGGAAAGCCATGATCGCCTACGTCCTGAAAGGATGGGGCACATAGAAGAAGAAGAAGATATATGCCAACTGTTTATATGAAATTATAATGTGGATATAAAGTAGAAGATCAGATCCCTCATTTTGTGGTCATGCTATTTTCTATACATTTATATTCTAGATTTATGGGCTTCAGCTAGTGGAAGGCAGAGCTGGATTTGAGTGGTGCAACAGGAGAAAGCGTGCTAAGAGCCACCAAGGATAGGGAGGCGTGGAAAGCCATGATCGCCAACGTCCGGAAAGCATAGGACACAAAGAAGAAAAAGACATCCCACACCACGTAAAAACTGTAGGGTTTTTTCGGGTTCATTATATTACTAGCAATATAGCCCGGCGTTGCTCGGGTGTAATGAAAGCTTTAAAACTAATCCATGGTCCTGGAGCTCAGACTCTTTGAACGTTGGCACGAAAGACAAAAAAGCAATAGTTGTTTCCAGTTAAAGCGAAACCATAGACCGAAAGAAAAATGAATGGATGTAGGTCAAATTTTGATTTCCTGCTATCGATATGAAATAAGTTTTTTCGTCATAAACTGAATTTTGAAGGCTAAATAAGTTCTCTGAGTAAATGGTATCATGGCTGAGACTAAGAACTACAATTATACTTTTTTGAGCCAAACCCGAAGCAAAAACTAAAATAATGGGGCTGAAAAAATACACACATACAAGCAGATAAGCAGACACACGCACAAACATCTTGCCTTTTATATATATATATATTATCGATTTTCTGCACTATTGTAATAACTGCAACCTAGAAACATCTGAATATTGTTTCTTATGTCTTTGTCTATGAGTGTATGAAATTTGATTACAATCAAATTTTCGATATTTATCGGGAGTACCCCGACACAAAACCTAACCAAGAACACTCGCAGACGCTTATAGTACAACTTTGTAAATTTTCAAGAAAATCGGTTCAGCCGTTTCGGAGTCTATAGGTAACGGACACACACACGCACATACACAAACACAGACAAAGTTCCATTTATAAATAAATTTAGATAGATCGATAGATAGATATTTTGAATCGTTTAACTGCAAATATGGTGACAACGTTACTAGGGCGTATATGATTATAGGCCATGAAAGAGCATAAGGAGTCTTTAATGAGGGAGAAAAAAGAGAATAAATGAACAGAATTCATGGAGACAGATGATGCCAAATGATATATGCATTTACATTTTTCAGGGGTTACTACAACCCCAGGGAAGGAAGAATTTCGAATGGAATTCCACATTTGAGACTTCTTCTATGTGCCCTGTCCCTTCAGGATGTAGGCGATCATGGTTCTCCACTTCTCCCTATCCCTTGTGGCTCTTAGTATGTTTTCTCTTGTTACAACTCGCAACCCACGTTCCGAGAACCACCTGATCAGGCCCTGCAAATATGCTATCTGCTGCCTTCCTCTGTCTCTTTTTCCTTCTATCTGGCCAGTCAGTATCAGGTTCTCCAAGCTCTCCTTCCTTATTGCATGTCCCAGGAACTTCAGTTGTCTCTTCCTGATGCTCAGTATTAATTTCCTTTTTATTGCAATTCTTTCCAAAACCTCATCATTGCTTGCATGCTCAGTCCACGATATCCGCAGCATCCTTCTGTAGAACCACATTTTCGCTGCTTCAAGTTTTGTCTTCATTTTCGATGATACTGTCCAGCATTCACTGCCGTATTGAAGAACTGACATCACATAGCAATCCAGCACTCTTTGTTTCTCAAGAAATTTTCCTGTGTGTTAGTCCTTTACTCAGCTTCTGGAACATGTGAGACTATTAGAATCAAAATCGTGGATACATCTAGTTAATTCAATGTAAAACCCGTTGAGATATGTTGACAATGTAATAGTACGCTTAAATCCATGAAGTCGACGTTACTAACAACTTCCATGAAAATACAGAAAAGACAGAAATCACGCTACAGAGGCGAGAAAGTGACTAAAGCCGTTATGCCGAGTGAAGACTACTTATATCACAGATTTTTTTTAATTTGTCAAGAATATACTGATTATTAGGAACACCAAACCTGATATGTCAGACGATTGGCAGATTTATGGATACGAATAACTTATAAATCTACCATTTAACTATGAATATTTGTGAGAATAATTGTCTGACACGGAACAAATTTCCTTGCACTTAATATAAAATTGATTCAATATAATCACTACACATAATTTCAATGGAAAACGTGAGTTGATCAAGGCGCAAAATTGTGCTCTCATATACGTTAGCATCAAACATAGCAAATGTCACACAAGAAAAATTGTTTTTTCTTTTTGTGGTGGTCAAATGAAAGCAGTTTTAATTTAGTAGAAGTATTTACATGTCATTCCTTGCGCCAGTTAACCATTGATTGAAGGTTCTTTTCTTGAGCAGTTACCAATTATTTTTTGTCGCATCTGTCAGAGTCAACGTTTCTTTTTGCAGAACATTGCGGCCTTTGGATTCATCATATAATCCGCAGTTTTAGCATAAAAGAAAATCCGTCCATTTATGTGTAGCAAAATCCGTTTTTTTTTCATTTAACTGGCATTTTGGTTTCGCTACTGTTAATTCGTTTTTATTTTGGCTTTTTGTCGTGTTTACCGCATATGTCATTTCTGGACACTTTCAAAATAACACTATTAAAAACGTAGAACAAACCCCTTCTCGGTACTTTGGTAATTCAGTCTTTGGCCGTTATGCTTGTATATTGGCACTCTACGTAGCAAACAGCATTTTTTCACATCCTGGCTTAGTGAAGGGCTGTGATAAAAGTAGTTAACTTTGCTTATCGTCTAGTTTACACTCTTGCCCTATCTTTTAAACAGGAGTAGAGATTTATCACCTTTTTCCTGTTTAGAATTGACTTTCCTGTTCCTACTAAAGTGTTTTCAGTCTCCCAGATGCCTCTTTCCTCTTAGCGGCATTATCGCCTCGCTTGGGATGAATTGATGTTGATTGATAGAGGTAGTCTGCCCGGGAGGTCACTACATTGCATGAAAAATGGGTTGAAAAATTGCTATCTACTCAGGTGAGGGAAGATGTTGAGAAGTTGTAGAATGTAACAAGAAAGTTGTGCCAGTTGTAATTGTAGCACAGAATCCCAACGTAATAAAACAAGCATCTTGAGCACACAAATATCATATTTGTCTGATATTTTGTGTTTAAAACTATCAATAAGCAAAATGTTAGTAATAATCAACACATTCAAAAGACTCCAAATTGCGAAAACAAACAATCGTATTATCTTTTTCTCGAGCTTTTTCTCAAGACAAATTCTTCAATAAAATCCGCCTCAGAATATTAGGCACTTATTTTTCATTATATTTTTTATAATCGTATCGCCCCAAGCAAGGCATTATACTGCCACTGTTATGCAGAGGATTACATAGGAGGAAAGTTATGAGAATGAGTGACAGAATAAAGGGGGTGTCAGGAAGCGGGTAAGAGAGGGATGAGAATACTGAAGAATTGAGGAGAGCATGAGAGAGAAGATGTAAGTTAGTGAGGTAGGAGATGACTATTGACTTTACATTTAAATTCTTGGAGATTGTAGTTGTCGGGGAAGAAAGTAGACGGAAGGGAATTCCACAGGCGGAAATTGCGAGAAAAGAAGCTGAAGGAGTAGAATTTGCATTTACATCTTATTGGTTTTACAGTAAAAGGTGGGACCTTGTTTCTAATCTAGTGGCTCGAGCAAATTCGTATATAGGGGGCACCAGTAAACATCTATTTTTTTTTGGAAAAAAAAGGAGCGCTAGAATGTCATGTGATATCTGACCTCTTATATGACAGCAATGCTGAGAATCACATCGGAGATGAAAGAGAGTTTTGCAACAAAAGAATGCTGAGGACATCACGAAGAGAAGATGTCAGCAACAAGAAGGTTTTTGATTGAACACAAACGAAACTTATATTTAATATCAGAAAGAGGCAGCCGAAATTTCCTGGACACGTAATGAGGAAAGAGGGCTTGTAGAATCTGATACTCGCAGGACAGGTAGAGGGTTAGAGAAATAGATAAATTCAACGCTTGATGGGCTAGAGCAAGTAGATTTCAGAGCAGGGTTTGAAAGAGATACTAAGAGATAAGGTTTCAAGGGCTAGAAAGGGCAGGGAGATATAAAATCCCATGATCGGGTATATTCTGAAGGGACACTGCCCATAAAAAAGAAAGACGAATAACCCATTCTCCTGCAAATAATGAGCTTATATCTGTCATCTCAATAGAATTAAATGTAATCTCACACTTCTATTATTCATTTATTTTTTTTTTAATCATTTTACCCCGAGCAAGGCAGAAATGCCACTGATGAGTTGGGGGCTACATTACTGTAAAACGATATTTTTGTTTGTTTTTTTTAATCATTTCAGCCCGAGCAAGCCAGAAATGCCACTGATGAGCTGGGGGCTACATTACTGTAAAACGATTTTTTTTGTTTTTTTTAATCATTTCAACCCGAGCAAGGCAGAAATGCCACTGATGAGCTGGGGGCTACATTAATGTAAAACGATTTTTTTTATGTTTTTTTTAATCATTTCACCCCGAGCAAGGCAGAAATGCCACTGATGAGCTGGGGGCTACATTACTGTAAAATGATTTTTTTGTTTTTTTTTAATCATTTCAGCCCGAGCAAGGCAGAAATGCCACTGATGAGCTGGGGGCTACATTACTGTAAAACGATTTTTTTTTGTTTTTTTTAATCATTTCACCCCGAGCAAGGCAGAAATGCCCCTGATGAGCTGGGGGCTACATTACTGTAAAACGATTTTTTGTTTTTTTTTAATCATTTCACCCCGAGCAAGGCAGAAATGCCACTGATGAGCTGGGGGGACATTACTGTAAAACGATTTTTTTTTTGTTTTTTTAATCATTTCAGCCCGAGCAAGGCAGAAATGCCACTGCTGAGCTGGGGGCTACATTACTGTAAAACGATTTTTTTTTGTTTTTTTTAATCATTTCACCTCAAGCAAGGCAGAAATGCCACTGATGAGCTGTGGGCTACATAACTGTGAAAAAATTTTTTTTTAATCATATCTCCCCGAGCAAGGCGGTAACGCCACTGATGTGCCGGGGGCTACGTAAGAGTGAAAAGATTAGAAGAGAGAAAGTGGGAAACCACATCCTAAACAAGGAACAAGGGATGAGCCTCTACACCTGTTCAATAGACGTGGGTGGAGTGTGAACCGGGCGATAGTTTAGTCTATCTACTCTAATTGAAAAAAAAGAAGAAAAGTGAAAAGATTTGAAAAGAGAAAACCGGAAACCACAACCTAAACAGGGAACAAGGGATGAGCCTCTACACCTGTTCAATAGACGTGGGTGGAGTGTGAACCGGGTGATCTACTCCAATTAGACTATCTTCTCCAATTTAATTAGAAAAGAGAGAGGAGTACAAACTAGTTAGAAAGGGGCAATAGGAAGCTGAGAATGCAAGTGCGATGACAGATACAAAGGTGGAGAGAAAGGGAAGGATATACTAGGGTGGGGAGAGAGCTAGTGTCCAGTGGTTAATAGATGAGTATTGACATTGCATTTAAATTTCTGGAGGTTGTAGCCGTCAGGAAAGCAAGAATATGGGAGCGAGTTCCACAGGCGGGAAATGCGAGAGAAGAAGCTGCAGGAGTAGAATTGTCGTCTATTTGACTAACCTGACTGTGAATGGGTGTGACTCAGTTGCCAGTCTGGTTGCACGAGTAAACATCTGTTGAGGAAGCACCAGTGACTTAAGTTCGTTCGAGCAGAAACCATGAAAATATTTATAGAACAGACAAAGGGAGGCCACATTTCGACGATGGGGAAGTGGCTGCAGTCGAGTCGCCAGATCAGTACCTATCACATTACAGCATCTCCTTTGGAGCCTGTTGAGAACACTGAGAAGAACGGCAGGGGCGCCTGACCATAAATGGCAGCAGTACTCCATGCACGGACGGATGGTTGACTTGTATATATGCAGGATGGATTCAGGCGGAAAAAACATCCTGGATCGGCAAAGTGACCCAAACTTCTTAGCAGTAGATTTAGCTATGGAATCAATATAGTGGTTCCATTTGAGGTCTGAGGAGAGGGTAAGGCCGAGGAGGCGTAGTGTGTTGCTCTCAGGGAGAATCGCTTGGTCCATGCTTATGGGGGGCAGGAGAGGTTGCCTGTGATGGTTGACAGACAACAGCTTGGTCTTAGACGCATTGAAGTTGACAAGCCACTTCTTGCCCCAATTCACTACAGAGTGCAGATCCCGTTTAATGTCAGCAGCGAGATTATGCCACGACATGTTTCATACTGGTGCGGGAGTATATTGTGGTGTCGTCTGCGTAGATGCCTACTTGGGAACTGATCTCATCTGGGAGGTCGTTGATGAATCATCTGATAAGTAATCACAAAGTAACATGAATGATGGCAATAAATTGGTGTTTCTACGACTGCTGCTTTTCACATTTTTAATTTCTATTTCTAATAAAAATATTCCAGCTATTTTCAGGCCTTATCTCTGTATTAAACCTACAAGCCAGATTCACCTACAAAAATATTTTGACAATAAAACTCCCAAGTTGAAGCAATGTAACATTTGTAGTGGAACAAAAAACGCAATTTAATTTTTTAAAGATCCAGCATGTGATAGCTTTTGCCGATGTTCCCCAAAATGTTATATTTATGCTTAAAAATCTTTTTAATCATGAAAGTTCAAATGAGAACGAATAGAAAATGCTTTCACGAGTCTGCACTAGGCAAACTTCGATCAGATTTCTATGGACTGTGTAACATGGACGCAATTTAACTGTTTTCTTTACACTTGATACTTGCCGGCGTAATAAGACTTCCTAATTTAGTATCTTCATTGTGGACAAAGTGTTCCCGCGAAAGCAGATCAGATTCACGGTATCGGAAAGAGATAAAATTTACAGCCTGATAATCAGTGGTTGCAGAAATCAATAGAGAGGATTTTATCTGAATCTTAATTCTTCTTTCAAGAGGAAAATGGCACTGCACCATTTCCAATGGTTTTTCCCCAAATCGAATCTACATCGCAAAAACGTGTGGTAAGAATATGTGTAAAATTAAAGAAGGAAGTAAAACAAAAATGCCAAAACTACAACATTTACGTAACGAATTTCAATCCTTTCCATCTCATACATATTCATTTAGCACCTTTGGTGGAAATAATAAAAACGAAAACCCGAGCACTTGGAGAATTTTATTCGAGATAATAAAGAACTTTATAAAAGAAGGAAAATGTTTCAATTCGGTAAATGCTCGAGCAAAAGAATCTTCAAGACACGCCGATGTTTTGAACCATTGTGGGTTCCATGATTTAAGAAATCTTTAGAGTAATCTACAGATATCTACTGAAGAGTCAGAACATTAAGTACGTGTTTGCCTACTCTTATTTACAAACACGGAGAAGGTGTTTTGTGTTATATTAAGATTCTGTAAGGTAATTGATAATAGAATTTCAGCTGTGATAATTCAAATAAGACGCTCGGAAATAATGAAAGAGAATGAAAAGACGTTAGCGAGGAGAATAAAAGGACAAATTTCAGAAAATTGCTATTGACGCGGCATTTAAATTGTAAAAGCTCGTAGGTGGTAGGGAAACAATCTATCTATATATATATATAAAAGGCAATCTGTGAGTCAGTGTGTGACTGTTCCCTATGCACGCCTACATCTTTAAGCTACGCCATTCAAACATTCTATGGACACATATCTACAGGGAAGCCAGGTCAACACATACTTTTTGACTTTAATTTCAGTAATTTTCCCTTTCGCACAATTTGGCCAATGGAGTCGATTGTTTACATTTGCTCCGTAAAACATCTAAGATCTAAGATGGTTGATGAATTACGTCCCAGAAATCAAATCACACGTGTCAAACGCGACTAAAATATTTGTTTATTAAAAAAAAAAATGAGCCTTTATATTTAATTTTTATTCCGACGTTTTATGTCACAGAAATCAAATCACACGTGTCAAACGTGACTAAAATATTTTTTTATTAAAAAAAAGCCTGTATATTTAATTTTTATTCCGATGTTTTAAACATTTATTTGGTCAACAAAAAATGTGAATATTTTTTCCCGTAATTTTGAAACAAAAGAAATATTTTTTAAAAAAATGTGCTTTCAAACAAAAACAAAATATTTGAATTAAAAAGTGGCATCTTTTCCTACTACTTAAATCTTCTGAGTTGCACGGGCAACGCCGGGTTACGATGCTAGTATATACTGAAAGAAACAAGCGGGAAGTGCTAGAACATAGACTATTAGAATAAAAAGGATGGTTGCATATATATATATATATATATATATATATATATATTAAAATTTGTGTATTTAAGCAGCGAAGTTTCTTTAAATAAATTGCAAACATTATATTTGCTTACTTTTAATAAAATCCGTTCATTCTCACCGATAGTCATTCCGTGTTATAATCAAAACATGTCGGAAATAAGCTGTAACTTTGACAGATGTTATTTTCATAAATGTCTTATAGGTAACCAAGTAATTTCAAGCCTTTTCCGAGATCATCTTCAGGGGTGCTGAGTTATGGTAACAAATGTAACTGAAAGACTGTGTTGCTAAAAATTACTGTACATTTTTCCTGCTTCAAATATAAGTGTTGACAAATTGATAGCGTTCATTAGAACGTGAAAATTATCCAAAATGAATTTTTTTTTATATGTTGTAATATCATGGTCATATTGTGCTAAAGCATGAAAAACTGTTCTTTTTAGATATTTGAAGCAGAATTTTTTTTTATATTTGAAGCAGAAACAAATGTACAGTAATAGATAGATAGATAGATAGATAGATAGATAGATAGATAGATAGATAGATAGATAGATAGATAAGATAATGAGCAGGCTGAGATAGATAGATAGATAGATAGATAGATAGATAGATAGATAGATAGATAGATAGATAGATAATGAGCAGGCTGAGATAGATAGATAGATAGATAGATAGATAGATAGATAGATAGATAGATAGATAGATAATGAGCAGGCTGAGATAGATAGATAGATAGATAGATAGATAGATAGATAGATAGATAGATAGATAGATAATGAGCAGGCTGAGATAGATAGATAGATAGATAGATAGATAGATAGATAGATAGATAGATAGATAGATAATGAGCAGGCTGAGATAGATAGATAGATAGATAGATAGATAGATAGATAGATAGATAGATAGATAGATAGATAATGAGCAGGCTGAGATAGATAGATAGATAGATAGATAGATAGATAGATAGATAGATAGATAGATAGATAGATAATGAGCAGGCTGAGATAGATAGATAGATAGATAGATAGATAGATAGATAGATAGATAGATAGATAATGAGCAGGCTGAGATAGATAGATAGATAGATAGATAGATAGATAGATAGATAGATAATGAGCAGGCTGAGATAGATAGATAGATAGATAGATAGATAGATAGATAGATAGATAAGATCAGGCTGAGATAGATAGATAGATAGATAGATAGATAGATAGATAGATAGATAAGATAATGAGCAGGCTGAGATAGATAGATAGATAGATAGATAGATAGATAGATAGATAGATAGATAATGAGCAGGCTGAGATAGATAGATAGATAGATAGATAGATAGATAGATAGATAGATAGATAGATAGATAGAAAGAAAGAAAGAAAGAAAGAAACTGATGCAGAAAGAAAGAACTACCGATAAACATGAACAGACTGAATTATATAGATTCATAGATTTAGTAATCTTCTAATGTCAAAAAGATGTTTCGTTGCACAGAGAGCAGGTCCTCGTTGATTCCCCCTTCTTTTTGCTTCAAAACAGACAAGTAGTATAAGAGTGAAAGTTCAAACACGATTGCCTATTGTGTGTGTTGATAACGGCGATCCATATGCTTTCATTTTAATTTCAACCGAATTTCGTACGCGTATATCTTCTTACGCTGAACAATCGTGGAATATTATTCTCTTTGCGCGCGCCATTACCCTCCATGGCGTTGTCGATTATAAATCTACCCAATGTTCTCTGATCTTACGCCCACGTCACGTTAAAATAACTGTTCACGTAAAATTACCGAAGTTAAGCAATTTCGAGCATGGTCAATACCTCTTTGGAGTACCAGACGCTCTAAATTTAGATGTGAACGTGGAGTAATGAATGACATCTCGCAATTTCTTTTCGGTTCGTTAAGCGCAATTTTACTAGGAAATGGTATTAATCCACCTCTTCTCGTCAACAGCTACTTGTTTCACTAAACCATTATTTTCTCCAAAGATAAATGCGCAAAAAAATCCTTACAGTGTAAAAATATTATCCGTCTTTAAATATCCTGAAAACGATTGATAATCCGTAAAAAATGAACCAACCCCCAATTTCCACTCGTTTATAGCTCTTAAAAATGTTCCTTTTTTTTTCTCCTAATCTATTTTCTAGCGACCATTTACAAAAGTTTATTAGGCATGTTAGTCACGGTTTCATTCTGAATTTCCTGTGATTCTCATTGTCCTAAGCCGTCTTTCCTCATTATGAAGCCTATAATTTTCAACTTTATTTCTGATGTTACCTATAATCTCATATTTGCTTCTGTTTTCTCGAAAATATCGTCGTTGCTTACATGTTCAGTCATTGCTGCTCTCAGCATCCTTCTGTAGAACCATATTTCAGTTGCCTGGAATCTTTACTTCATTGGGATTGGTCAATATTCCCTGTCATATAAATGACTGATATTTCGTATCAGTTTAATGCTTTTTGTTGTTAAATATTTTTCCTGCTTTTTATCATTTTGCTTAGGTTTTTGATGGCACACTTTGCTATCCATATCCATGTTCGGATTTAAATGTCGCTCTTTAAATTCCCTGTTAAAATACTTCACAGATATTTAAATTTTCTTTGATTTTTGTATCTCTGATCTGTAATCTTCGTGTTGAGATGTTCATTTTGCTTCTATCTTCTTGCAGCTTGTTTTTTCTCTTCGATTTCTATACCTATTTTATCAAGAGGTTCTTAAACATCTGTATTCAAAAAAGATCGACACAATATTTTTAAAACTGTACTCGAGATTTTGTGAGTTATTTTGGACAATTTTTAGTTGTTGTAGTAAAAAATGACGGTGGCTTATGCTCGATTGGGAGTAATGGGGTTAAAAAAAATAACAATCCCCACACTGTAAAGCTTCTCGTTTGACCCAACCATGATTTTGTCTTCGACACTTGACATTTACTTCCATCTGCCGAACTGATCTTCTGCTGAGTGGCACTTGGTGGTGGTAGGTTTTTTCATAGTTGAACTTGTTTTAAGCCCTCCATAGCGAACTGTCCGAAATACCCAATTCTTTTTCCATCTTTCTCATGGACTTCTCTTCTTGGCAGTTGAATCCCTCTCCTAACGCCTAAAAACGTTATACCCCGTATTGGATTTTGGTGTGGTTGTTTCCTCCTGTTTAATCGTTTTTCACTAACATCGAAACAGCATTTTTGTAAACATTTTATCAGCACGCACATCCTCCTACCAGCCATTGTCAATCAACAATTTGATCACGTTTCGTTTGAGTGCCCAGATTTAGTAAAACTGTAAACAATAAAACAAAATATTGTAAGAAGCCTTAAGAGAAATATAAATAAATTCTTATTACAGGAATGTTTCAGTTCATATTTAAACAATAGGTAAATATTTATCCTGTCTACGGTAAAAACAATGCTGCCTTATTGTCAGTATATTTCTACTTTATAGTAAAATAACACCAACTTTATGAGCAACCAGGCATTTGACAAAATTAATATATCTCCGCAGGAAATATTCAGAAATGATTTGACTATAAATAGTAATGGTCTTAAATACTCAAGTTCTGCATAGGAAAACGCAGAGCTAACCAGTAAAAGATGTTGGTCAAACTTATGGCTGCTTTTATATACACTGCGTGCCAGAATTATATGTAAATCGAATTTTTTTTGTTCTAACTCTAATAGTTTTTAATTAGTGAAACTTGGCTCGTTATATGACAACACTAACACATGTGCAGATCTAAAATTCTAAGCTAATCTGCATAATAGTAAACAAACGACAGCCATTTTGGTGACTTGCAACCTGTTTCACCGTGCCAACTTTATATGTAAATCATTGCTAAAGTGTCAAATATGGTGAAGTGGTGACGGAAAATTAGAACATTGATTATTTTAGGAATATGTAATTTGAAAGCAACAATAATACAGAACAAATATCGAGAATATGGTTTCATAGTCCAATCAATATTGTATATAATTGCCATTTTTATTAACAAGAGAAAAAAACCTTTGGTCTATTGAAGATGTCAAACTTTTGATTTCATCTGATGAAATTGTTTTGGCAGCAGTCAGAATGGCATTCCAGACGTCATCCTTGGAGGTGTACTGCCTTCCTCTGGAGTAAATCTTCCTTTTCAAGATGCACCGCAGATTTTCGATGGGATTTAAATCTGGAGAACAGGCTTGCCATTGCATTATTTTTCCATGTCTGGCAAAAACACTCTCCAAATATTCAGTGTTTATCCTTGCAGCATGAGACGGTGCATTATCATGCATGAATACCATCTTTTTCCGAAATGACAGGATTTAAGGTGTTCCTTAATGAAGTCAATGGAGAGTTTGGCGGTCATTTTCACTCTATCTGCGACTCTGAATGGTCCTACCAGCTCATTACCAATGATTGCAGCCCAAAATATCACAGTACCACCTCCTTGTTGATGCCTGATCCGATGGGGAATTGGACCCTCATTACAGTACCATTCTTTCCTCCACCCATCGGGTCCATCTAGTGTCGCTCGACACTCATCGGTGAACAAAACAATTTGTAAATTTACCTTCATGTGATTTCTTGCCTACTACGTCCCCTTTTTCCTGTGGATATCCTTTAATGGAGGACGAATCTCTGGCTTTCCACATTTTGCAACCGTCCTCAGGATACGGCATCGAGTTGATTTGGGCACATCAGGAACACCAGCGTTTTCAAAAACTTTTTGCTAGTTTCAACAGGGTTACGGCAGACTACTATCTTGATCCTACTCATGGCTCGAATTCGACACAGGTTCTTTCTTATACATTTTCCCTTTGTCAGAACGTCTGTTGCAAAGTTCAGGGTAAGTAACAAATGTTTTAATTGTACGATGATCACGAGCCAATTCTTTGGCTATTTCTAAGGTAGATTTCTCGTTCCGAGCCGATATCCACTTGCACCATAACGCACATAATCGGCAAATAGGCTTTATTGAATGAAATTTAATTTTTTCTTATTTTGTAAACAGTAATTATAATTGAAAACAAGTAATTATAATTCAAATTAATTGAAAAAATTATAAGTGAAATTAATTGAAAGTAATTATAATTGAAATTAATTGAAAGTAATTATAAGTGAAATTAATTGAAAGTAATTATAATTGAAATTAATTGAAAGTAATTATAATTGAAATTAATTGAAAGTAATTATAAGTGAAATTAATTGAAAGTAATTATAAGTGAAATTAATTGAAAGTAATTATAACTGAAATTAATTGAAAGTAATTATAATTGAAATTAATTGAAAGTAATTATAACTGAAATTAATTGAAAGTAATTATAAGTGAAATTAATTGAAAGTAATTATAATTGAAATTAATTGAAAGTAAATATAATTGAAATTAATTGAAAGTAATTATAATTGAAATTAATTGAAAGTAATTATAAGTGAAATTAATTGAAAGTAATTATAATTGAAAACAATAGTCAGACAAAAAAATCTTTTGTATGTTCCCTGTTCGCACAACGTTTAGGCTGGTCAATTCTACGACATTTTTTTGTGATTCAGCCTGAGAAAAATGTATCCGTTTCTGTTATTCCTTATGAAATGATCGGTGCTTTTGTCAATTATTCTTTTAAATTAAAAACGAAACATTTTCTTTCCTTTCTGTAATAAGCACACCTGTAAATGAAACTCTTTTGTTGGGTGGCGGTCTGTGTCAGATCGGTTAAGAACAGTTCTCCGGATAAACACAAGACATAAACAACTTATTACTCCGCAGAGGTGACAATGTTTTGGCTCATGCGTGTATAAAAATATATCGCAAACATTATTTTATTACTAATGGAATATTTTGTTAATATATTGGAAGACTTTCCACAGACTAAAAGAAGGAAGAAGAAATTGACTGGAAGCAACAACCGGAAAATGAACCGAAGATTCCTGTGAACGCAAGTCACATTCGAGGAATAAAACTTTCAAATGAGTTGCGTCTGTGATCTGTGAACTGAAATATATCCAAATATTTTCTCAGAAACTTTCACATACATACACAGACACACAGACACACACATATATTTGGTTTCATAGCGTTTGTTAGCAACCAGTCTACCACAGAAAGTAATAACAACTTACTGCGCGAAAATTCTCTGCCATATATATATATATATATATATATATATATGTCTATTATTAACTACCAGACAGTGAAAATGTTACATTTAATCATGAGCCGTTATGAACATAGTATTTTGACATTAATTTCAGGTGAAACTAAAGACAAAAATTCTCCAACATTTGGATATTTTTTATTATGCTGGCCCTAAGCTTTCGGCTCCCATGAGCCATCTTCACGTGTTGTGACGTCATAGAATAGCATTACTAATTTACAACCTGCATCTGCTATTCTATGACTGTTATCGTTGCATAGCAATGTTTTATGTCAACCGAAGATAATATCATCTTTGATAGTGAATGTCTTTTTGCTAGCGTCCCTGTAACCTCTCTTAAGATGGCATATGTGAGCCGAAAGCTTAGAACCAGTATAATAAAAAAATTATCCGAATGTTGGCAAAATTTTGTCTTTATTTTCAACAGAAATTAAAGCCAAAAAACGATGTTTAGAACGGCTGATGATTAAACATAATAGACATTCATTGTCTGTTATAGTTAACAATATATGTTTATAAAATTATCAAGTGCCTCATATATATATATATATATATATATATATATATATATATATATATATATATACTTGTGTAAAACCCTTGTAAAATAAAGACGGAGGCTGATGATGGTTCACCTGAAATAGGCCCATATTTCCGATTCACCATGAAATAACGTGTCTGCCTTAATTTTTATCATATTTGCTCTATATGTGTTTATATGCATATATGTTTAGAGCTTTCTTAGAGAGTTATCCTACCACTGTATGTACAAGATGCTCCTTTGGATTCTTCTATATCCACACTGCATGCTGATATATATATATATATATATATATATATATATATATATATATATATAATGGGCATAACATGTTAGTAACGACGGGGTTTGGGATTTTGGAGAGGATGGAATCGCAATAAAATTTATCATTAACACCAGGAAGAAAACAGCGAAAGTTTCTAGGACATGTAATGAGGAAGGAAAGCTTGGAAAATCTGATACTCACAAAACAGTTAGAGAAAAAGCAAGACAGGGGAAAGCAACGGCTGACATACTTAATGGACTTGATCAAATGGATGACAGATCAGGATTTGGGTAGGGTAACAAGAGAGTGTTGTTATGAGCTAAAAGGGATAGCGTGATGCGGAGGGCCTTGATCATCGACGTTCTAAAGGAAGACATAACGTAAAAGAATATATATATACAATTGGTTCGAAGTACCGTTCTAGACAATATTTCTCACTAGAATCTATCGTACATATTTATAAGCAAACCATTCGTCTTTGAATATTTGCTGCGACATCTGTTCTAGTTTCTTTGCTATGTAATTTGAGAGAATTGCATAAAATAGCAAGCAATGACTTTGGCATCACCATATTTATTTTGCTTTTTCTGTAAATAATTTTTTGGTCATTGTTCTGATTAGCTTTTCTCTTTCTTACCTATTTTTTTTATATGCGAAAAAAGAATCATTTTCTTATATCGAAAAATGAATGAACGACAAAAAGTGAATTTGGAAGAAGATATAGCAGTGAAATAGCTTAATATAACAAATATAATTATCAAATAAACATATATATATATATATATATATGTGTGTGTGTGTGTGTGTGTGTGATCCTTGGTAGAAAAGAAAAAAATGATATTTTCTATTTGAAGAAGAAATACAACTATTTAAGGAAGAAATGGAAATTTAAGAACGGTAAGTAAAAGGATATCGGCTCGGAACGAGAAATCGGGGAACCGAGTTCGAATTCCAGTTGAATTCCTTGCATGTACTTACGCGCAATTACCTTTGAGAAAGGTATTAATCCGTCTCTTCCCTCCAGTTATGGGTTAAATAATAGAACAGATTGGGTTCTATAGCCTTGGTCAGCAACCAGTCTACAGCAGAAAGCAATGGCAACCTACTGCGGGATAATCTTCTGTCCAGTCAGTCATGTCTCTTTCGAGACATGATCACCCTAAGCCTTGTATCGCGCATGGTAATTAACTGACTGACTGAAGTAAAATTGGCGTCTTTTTAATGAATGCTACTAGGGTTCTAACCTTGATCTTTAAGCCCATGTAAAATAATTATCAGTCCGTAATTTAAGTGTTATACGTGATACATGCTTGGGAGATCATGTCTCGAAAGAGACATGACTGACTGGGCAGAAGATTATCCCGCAGTAGGTTGCCATTGCTTTCTGTGGTAGACTGGTTGCCGATCCATGCTTCAGAACACAATCTGTCCTATTATTTGACTCATAGCTAGAGGGGGAAGAGATGTAATATATTACTAAGTAGTAATTAGTGGGCGATCAGTTTATTATTTCATAGTAATATAAAACTGATCCCCCACCTTATTCCCAGTCTGTAGCCTTAATCATGTTTCTATACTGGTGTATGTATACATGATATATCACATGCTAAAAGTCTGCCACCTTCTACCGAGCGCCCATAGCTCAGAGGTAGAATCGCCGACTGAAGCCAATTCGGTCTGTTTCAATCCAGGTTAAAAAGCAATAGGATGTCTAACTGTACTGATGAGCGGTGATACAGTGAAACATATATGTTTGAGGTTGAGGATATATATATATATATATATATATATATATATATATATATATGTGTGTGTGTGTGTGTGTGTGTGTGTGTGTGTGTGTTATTTTGGGGTGGAATATTGAATATTAATGATTATAAAATCCAAATTAGAAATATATACATATGATCATAAAATTAAATTTGATTTTTAGTTTAAAATACATTGTGACACGGAAATTTGAGTTTTCGAGATTTCCACGTCGTCGTCAGGTAATGATAGATCATAGTTGTGAAAATGAAAGAATGAAAATCGATTTCACAACTGTGGTCTAACATTGTTTGATGACGAGGTAGAAAACTCAAAACATAGAAATTTCCGTGTCGCAATGTATTTTTAATTAAAACACAAATTTATTTACATGATTATATTATACTCTACAATATTTATGGTATTGAGCACATTTTAAAAAAATAGTAAATGCCAGATAACTCCTAACTGTTGGTTCTCCTTACCTGGATTTGTATATAGTTGCTCGCGTGTAATGAAAGCTTTAAAACTAATCCAGTAATGGGAGAGAAAAAAGAACTATTATGTACGTGCACACACACTTCGTGATTTTTATATATATATATTTCTTTAAAAGTTGTTGATGGAATATCTAAATATGACTCCTAATGTGAGACAACTATATCAGACTATCACTTATGTAAATACTAGCAGTATAGCCCGGCGTTGCTCGGGTGTATTGATAGCTTTAAAACTAATCCATGGTCCTGGAACTCAGACTCAGCCTAAAGAATTTTTGTGTGAAGTTTGGTGAGAATCGGATAAAAATTGTGTATTTGTATAAAGGACATACAAACAGATAAACAGACATACATACAAGCATCTTGCCTTTTATATATATGTATATTATCGATTTTATGCACTATTGTAAGAACTGCAACTTGAAACTTCTGAATATCGTTTCTTATGTCTTTGTCTATGAGTGTGTCTAATCTGATTAAATTCGGACCACTCCTTCTATACCCCGATTTTTTCGATTATCGATTTTCGATATTTATTGGGTGTGCCTCGACACAAAGCCTAGCTAAGAACACTCGCAGACGCTTATAGTACAACAGTGCAAATCATCAAGAAAATCGGTTCAGCCGTTTCGGAGTCTATAGGTAACGGACACACACACAGAGACACTTACACACACACACACACACACACACACAGAAAGCACCATTTATAAATAAGTTTAGATATATGCAAGAAGCATTCTAAAACCGATATATCGTTCACATAAAACAGAATTTCACAAAAGAATATATGAAAACATCACAAAACGAATCCAACGCAGATGAAAACACAAACAAAAACTGTCCCAAACTAACATGAATGAAAAAAAAACAGAATGGGTCATAGTTTGCAAAAATAAACAAAGCAAAACTTGTCAGCTTTGCCTCGATTATAAAATAGCATGAAAATTGTTTTAGAGGAACTGGAAATAAAGGATACTGTAACTTAAAACTTTATAGGACAAATATTGAGGAAAGTGGACAAGGAGATTCTGGTACTCACAGGACCAACTGATGGCAAGAGTAATAATACATACCTAACGAGGTTGAGTAAACAGATGGAAGAGCAGGTTTTACGAAAGATAACGCAAAGAAAATATTTATTAATAGTTTAAAAGGAGAGGAAATTATAGGAAGCCATGATTACCGACGTCTTGAATGATCATGGCAAATTGAAGAGGAAGAAGAAGCAAATGTTTAAAATATGTAAGTCTCATTTTCCAAGGTAACTAATCAATTTATTATCTGACCGAAATTGCATATGTTTGTCTTAATTACCATTTCTTGCATCATTCTAAATTGAAAAGCAGAGTAATATAATAACCTCCACCTTGTCATTTCACAGATAGGCACTTTCGTCTTATATATGATTTGACCTCGCCTTGTAAAATTACAACAAATCCGACAGTACCTTGACTAATTAATTTGACCCCATCTGTTCCAACTGCATTTTTCTCCTACTGCTGTCGTTGGGAAATTTAGAATCATCTGAAAAGAGTTCAGTCAATAGCGTAGACAATGTAATTGGTAGAAATATTTTAAATTTCTTCCATTCTTGATCAAACCTTTAAAATTTACGAAAGATAGTTTCGATTTAAATCATCGGAGTTTGCGGTCCAATGATGTAATTAAGTAATAGTCTATGAGATAAGCAACGATAAATTTAGAAAACGGACACTAGACATATGTAATGGCTGTGATTAGAATTCGTCTCGATACTGAAGTTGTCATCGCTGAGACTTCTAAATATCCGACCATCACTGACTAAGATCTCATTTAGTCATTTTGGAAGCCTCAAAAGAAAAATCAATATAAGTGATAGAAACTTGTGTCTGGTATTTTATTCCATGTGAACGGTAAAGCTTTCTCTTATTAAGAATCATATTTTTTTTAATATTCTGATAGATTTAACATTCACATATTTTTAGTTTTTCTGAAGCTATGAAGATGTCTGTCGGCTGTCTTTGTCGAAGATCAAAGTCGAGACAGTGTAAATCAAGCGAACGTGATTGTCTGTAATTTTAAATGATGGACGGCTTGTGAAATTTTCGACTCGTTTATAGAATAGAAATCATGCTTTACAATTTTAGAAATACATTTTATTAGGAAATAATCAAGAACAATTCGATTCAGAGATGAAATAAAAATACTTTACAAAGAATACATTATTATTATGTCATTTTTATTGTAAATCGATTTCTGCTATGGTCGCACTACCTACCAAGTTTGCAGGGAGACATAAGGTAGGTCGTAATGTGTTGTTATGGCTCTATTTCATGTTTTTTTATATCCCACTAACATTCCCAGCGTTACATAAATAAAGTTTTCCATAGTGTGTGGGCTGTACTTAATAAGACAATTTTTTCATATCTCTGAAGCTGGGGTTTCCAGGGATTCTTTCAATGTGTTGTTTTGTTCGATTTGTTATCATTTCAAGTGCACCCACTATCACTGATACGATACTTGTTTTTAATTTAAACATTTTTTCTATTTCAATTTTCAGGTTTTTATATTTTGACAGTTTTTCAAATTGCCTGGTTGCTATGTTAAAATCCGCTGCAAAAGCCATATCAATTAATAGACAAGTTTTCTCCTTCTGGTTTTTAACAATAATGTCTGGCCTGTTTGCTTCAATTTTTTTGTCTGTGTAGATGGTGTAATCCCATAGAATGGTTACATCTTCTATTATTATTATTATTATTATTATTATTATTATTATTGTTATTCATCAACGTGCATGTATATCAAGTAATTAATGGTGTCCACAAATCTTCATGATGCCGTTATCCATTTGACATTGAAGAAACAGCCAGTAGTTATTCCGGTTAAATTTCTAAAATTTTTGATCTAAATCAATTTCCCATAAAAAATGGTCCTCACCTTAAGTAACTGTTGTAGATACTTCGATAATTGATGAGGTTTTCTTTCCTTTACCACATACATGTGATATCCTTTGAAGTATTTGTCGCTTTTACTAGTATATATTAGGAATTTCTTTCCTTTAACTCTTTCATGTGACATCCTTTTTAACTGTTGTCGCTCTCACTAACATTGGAAGGGATTTTCCTACTTTTATCTCCTACATGGGATATTTTTTAACTGTTACTGTTATTCGTAGTTTAAATCTGATATCGTGTCCGTAATATGTTACTGGTTTCTGTTTTTGAATCTTTAGCTTCTGCCCAGATAGTTCAAAGACAGCTGGGCTTACGGCCATATCACGTTGAATACACCGGTTCTCGTTCAATCACCGAAGTTAAGCAACATTGAGCCTGGTCAGTACTTAAATGGGTGACCGTATCGGAATAGCAGGTGCTGTAGGCGTTTAGTGACGAATGTGCGTTGTGGTGCAGTGAATAACGGCTCGGAAAGAGAAATCGGTTTGCCGAGTTCGAATTCCAGTTGAATACCCTGCATTCACTTAAACATTGGTACCCTTGGGAAAGGTATTAATCCGTCCTTTCCCTCCGGTTATGGGTTAAATAACAGGTTAGGAATTGGGAACCCAGCCTTTAAACACAAATCTCAATGGTAAGAAACCTGGCATGGCGGACAGGCATAATCTCGCTGCTGACCTTGAACGGGATCTACCCTCTGTGGTGAATTGGGGCAACAAGTGGTTTGTCAACTTCAATTCGTCCAAGACCAAGCTGTTGTCTGTCACCCATCACAGGCAACCTCTCCTGCCTCACATAAATATGCACCAAGCGATTCTCCCTGAGTGTAATACACTGCACCTCCTCGGCCTTAACCTCTCTTCTGATCTCAAGTGGAACCGCTACATCGAATCCATAGCTAAATCACTGCTAAGAAGTTTGGGTCACTGTGTCGATCCAGAATGTTCTTTCCACCTGAATCCATCCTGCATATATACAAGTCTACCATTCGACCGTGCATGGAGTACTGCTGCCATTTATGGTTAGGCGCCCCTGCCGCTCACCTCAGTGTTCTCGACAGGCTCCAAAGGAGAGTTAATAACGTGATAGGTGCTGACATGGCGGCTCGATCACAGCCACTTCTCCACCGACGAAATGTGGCCTCCCTTTGTTCTATAAGTACTTTCATGGCTGCTGCCCAGACGAACTTAAGTCACTGGTGCCTCCTCAACAGGTGTTTACTCGTGCAACCAGAATGGCAACTGGGTCCCACCCATTCACAGTCAGGTTAGACAAATGCAGACGACAATTCAACTCCTGCAGCTTCTTCTCTCGCACTTCACGCCTGTGGAACTCGCTTCCATATTCTTGCTTTCCTGACGGCTACAACCTCCAGAAATTTAAATGCAAAGTCAATACTCATCTACTAACCACCTGACTCTAGCCCTTCCCCCACCCCGTATATCCTTCCCTTTCTCTCCCCCCTTGCAACTGTCATTACACCTGCATTTTCATCTTTCTATTGCTTCTTTCTAATTGGTTTGTAATCCTCTTCTCCCTCCTCTAATTAATTTTCTTTCAGTTATGTAGTCCCCCCCCGCACATCAGTATATTGATATTGAAAACAACAATAAACTGTTGAAAGAAAAAGGTATTACCAGCAATAAATAAATAAAATTTAGTTGGCAATAAATGTCCCGCCGAGGTTGATATGCTATAAATCAAAAACAACCAACCAACCAATTATTTTTTCCAAGTCCTTCAGGTTTCACTTGCTCAAAACCGGTTTTCACTATTCGTCTTAGAAATCAGATACATTCAGCCGAATATATATATATTTGAACCTCGAGAATCATTTTCAGTCTTTTCATGGATAGCAGCCATGCTGTGGGCTAAAGACATCCTACACCGCTCTCTAAATAATCCTAATCTTGTTTATGAAATTTATAAGACTTTAGGTGCGGCTGCTTTTATAGAAAAGACGCTAGTATTTGTATCCGATATCGTGCTCAGTTTTCAAGTAAGGGTCTGATATTATTCCAGCTTCATACATTCTTTGGTAACCACTCTGTGTTCTTTCTTCGTTTACATTCTGTAAATCTGCTCCTACTCTTGTACCCGTTTCTTATTCGGGATCTTTTCTTTTTACTGAACTAGATTCCTTACTCCGAGTGTCAAAATCGCAATTTCTGTAATATTTATATTACGAGAGGATCTTATCTTTCTGATGTGCACTCTTCTCATTTATCTATATGACCAACTCATAGTTCCCACTGTATGGCTCCGGCCACCCTATCAAGGTTATTTCTGTTTAAGTTTGATACATTAATGACTTGCTGATACACTACGGCAGGGGCGAATGTCGCTTTTTTATATGAGATATCTTAAACATGTCCTAGTTTATATTTTCCTCTTACTGTCATTAGTATTAAGGTAACGAACGTTTACAGAAGCCGTCAGGATAAAATTTTATTAGATATAGTTTTTTAAATTATCAAATTAACTTATTAAATATTTTGCCATCTGTAAAAAATATAAATATTCATTGAATAGAAGCAAATATGTCTTCCATCAAACTCACAGTTAAAGACCCTGATGCCGTGAACAATACTGGGCATGTTACACACACGCACACTCAGACACACTCCCCCTCACACACACACACACACACACACACACACACACACACACACACACACACACACACACACACATATATTAAAATTATGCTTTAGTACATGTACAAACTACAATCTACTACAAATTATGGTACTAAACTTATTTTTAGTGAAAAATTACTTTTATTACCATCATTATTAAGTACTGATGAGACATTGCTCTTTCAATGTCGAAACAAAATGTACAATTTTGTAGTAGATTGTAGTTTGTAAATATTCTAAAGTATAATTTATAATAAATTTTCATCGCTCTATTTTTATATTAAGCATTGTTTTAAATATCTTCTTTTTTTAGTTATTTGTATATATATATATATATATATATATATATATATATATATATATATATATTAAAAACTTTAAGCCAAAAGGAAAAGCACGAAGTTAAATCCCAAAGACCCGATCCTAATTAATATTAATATTTTAATATTAAAAAATGATACAGGTGGAGAGCTCAATGTAATTAAAATTACAGAACCAATTATAAAATAAAATAAATTTCGATGTTTAAAACTGTTGAATGATCATTTCAACATGAAATTCCTAAGAGAGATTTCACATCTCGTCGGCAAGTAGCACATTTCAAAATGAAATAAAAAAGAAATAAACAAATTTTGAAGATTAAGAATTCACCGGCGGAAGTTAAAAATTTACGTCACAAAAAAAAAAAAAAAAAAAAAAACAGGTTAGCAATCAATGTCTATTTTTAGATTTTAGGCACTTTTACATTTAGATTGAGTTGTAAGTGAAAAATTTAAAAATTTGGCTTTGTCTAACTTTACAAAGGGGAAGGGGGGTAACGGATGGAAAAGGAAGTGGTGTTTGATTGAGAAGTGGGCTAAACAAAACAGAAAGAGAGGGGGGAAAAAGGAGAAGAAGAAGAAGGAAAAAGAAAAAACGGTTTTGAACTTCGAAATTTATTTTGTTTTATATATATATATATTAACAAAGAGTAAGGAAATGTTTTTTTAAACAACCGACAATTTGAAATTCCTTGTTTGAACATTTTTTGTTCGATACTCGTATTTAAGTAGATATTCTGTTTTATAATCAAACAGTAGATATATTTATTTCTGCCATATCTACACTGAAATGTATCATAATGTCAAAAAATTTAAACGTTACGGAAATTAACGAAGATTAACGGAATTTGTTATGAACAATGGACAATTTGAAATGATTTGTTTGAACACTATTTATGATCGATACTCGTATTTAAGGAGGCATTCTGTTTATAATCAAACAGTATTATATATTTATTTCTACCGGCCTGATTATTTATGATAAATTTTTGTTACGAAAATGTGTCATCTATTTGCGTGAATCAAAAATTGTGTTATATAGGCTTTCTTTTACTTCGTTTAGACTGTTGGTCATTCGTGGTCAAGAGGTCTCAGACGCGCCAGATCAATTGGTCCCTTCCCCTATGTGGATAGGGGTCGCAGGTTCGAAACCTGCTGAATGATACACATTTTCGTGTGATCCATCTTAATGAAAGACAGGAAAGCTTCCCAATGGTAGTTAAAGGAGATCAACATATTTTTGGAAGCATTAAAATTTACGAGCGATTTGTTACATCAGTCCATCACAGACTGGATATTCTTTCCATGAGCAGAGGCTAGATCTGCATTGTCAATTCAGACAGATTTCATATTGAGACGGGAGTAGATGATGGTGTCACCTGAATAGAAGCCAACTTTGGAACTTACTACATCAGGAACATCATTGATGATGATCAGAAAGAGCGTAGGACTCAGGATAGAGCCTTTAGAGACACCCGCGTATTTTAAAGTATGCTCATTCAGAACGACCATCATTTTATCATTCGACAGATACAGTTGGATTAAATCGAACAATCGTCAAGTTTTGCCAGAGCCCTGTAGCTTGTGCAGAATGCCAGTATGCCAAACTCTTTCAAACATTTTCGAGATATCCATTGGCAACAGCCTAGGTTTCGCCGTTCTTATCGGCATTAGAACATCAGCAGTAGACATGGGAAAGCGGAAGCCATACTGCTTGTCAGAAAAAAATTTTCGAAATGAGATGCTGAATCATTTCAACATTTATAACAGCATCATTCACTTTGACAAAAAGCGGTAAGAAACTAATAGGTCAATAGTTAGAAAAGTCTGAGGGCTCCCCATATTGTTTTAAGACAGAAAATACAACGGAGAGCATCTAACAAGCAAGGAAGCAGGAAGTAGCAAGGCAATAGTGATAGAGTTTGGAAAAGAGAGAGTTCAGCGGCACATGTCTTAAGGACGATGACTGGAATACCATCTCAACCACTTGCTTTATGTGAGTCAAACTTAGAATAATTTTAAAGACCACAGAAATGGTTATGTATATATCTCTCAGCTGGACCTCAGTTCTAGAAATGAAAGTCTGGTGTGTGTAATCTGGAGGAGCTAAGTTTGGAATTGTAAGAGAATATGCGAGCAAAACGCTCAACCTTGTCCACTCAGGATGTGAGAACCTCAAACTTATTGAGCAGTAGAGGGATAGAAGGTTTTGCAGAGCCGCCGGTATTCCTTAGAGCCAGACTTGCAGGATGCTATACGTTGCTTCATTCTATTAGAAAACGACAGCTTAGCAACATTTAGGATTTGCTTGCATTCCATGCGAGCGGAGACAAGGAGGGGCCTATTATTAATAGTGTTACTCCGCTAAAAACGGAAGAAGTAGTTTCTGTGGATAATTGTGGCCGAGCAAGCAGAAGAGAACCAATGGGAAGAATGAGGCTTGAGTCGGAACTTCTTGGATGGGATGAAAGCATTGAGACCGTCTTTCACCCAGGAGGAAACGCGTGAGGTAATCTACCACTTTGACTGAATGATACAGTTATTGAAACGTTCAACGTATAGACACTAGATGTAGTGGATATTAAAGCTACAAAGATTTATATTTTTACCTCGTGAACGATCCATGGGAAGATTGTTCAAAAGGAAGTAGATTTGGAGCATTTAGTAGGTGCCGATTCAGATAATTCTCTCATTATAGCTATGTGCGTGTGACTGTGTTTATGTGCGGCCTTGCCTGTATGTTTTTATGCGCGACCGTGCCTGTTTATGTATGTGAAAACAAAAATACGACAGTAAAAAAAAAAAAAAAATGAAAGAAAGAAAAAAAAGAAGGAAAGCAGAATGAAGAAAATAAGATTTAAAGAACGAATTAAGGAATCTAACAATAAGGAGAGGGAAAAGAAAGAGATTCAAAGAACGAAACGAAAAACACGAAAAGCAAGAAAGAATAAGGAATGAATGAGAAAAAGTAAAGAAAGATAACGAAAGGTCGAAAGAATGGATGAAGAAGGAAACAGGAGGAGCATAGCGAAAGAAAGAATAAGGAAAATTAACAGAAGTACAGTAGCATAAAGAATGAAATAAACAGTGATAATATAAGGTAGTAAACAGAAGTAAAGAAGAAAATAAAAAAAAACAAAGAAAGAAAACTAGTGAAGGAAACTGAAGAATTAAATAAAGATAGAGTAAGTTAGGAAACAGAAGTAAAATGATAGCGAACGAATGAAATAATCAAAGAAAAATTAGAAAGCAAAATGAAGAAGTAAAAAGTATTGCGAAAGAATGAAAGAATAATAAATGAAACAAAGGAAGTAAAGTCAGTCATTTAAGTGCCATACATGAAACACGCTTGGGCGATCATGTCTCGAAAGAGACATGACTGACTGGGCAGAAGATTATCCCGCAGTAGGTTACGATTGTTTTCTGGGGTAGACTGGTTGCCAGCCAAGGCTATAGAACTCAATCTGTCCTGTTATTTAACCCATAACTGGAAGGAAGAGACGGATTAATACCTTCCCCAAGGGCATTTACGCGTAAGTGAATGCAATGAATTCAACTGGAATTCGAACTCGCTTCCCCAATTTCTCGTTCCGAGCCGATATCCACTGGACCACAGCACAATAGCAACAAAACAAAAAAAGAAACAAAAAAAAAAAAAAAAAAAAAAAAAAAAAGAATAAGGAAGTAAACAGAAGTAAAGAAGAAAATCAAAAGCAACAAAGAAAGAAAACTAGTGAAGGAAACTGAAGAATTAAATAAAGATAGAGTAAGTTAGGAAACAGAAGTAAAATGATAGCGAACAAATGAAAGAAACAAAGAAAAATAAGAAAGCAAAATGAAGAAGTAAAAAGAATGAAAGAATAGTAAATGAAACAAAAGAAGTAAAGTTCATTAGCGAAAAAGTAAAAAAGAAAGAAAGAATGAGTAAGGAAACAAAAATAAAGAAGCATAGCGAAAGAAAGAAAGAAAAAAGAAGGAAAGAGAAGTAGTAAGTAAGGATAGCAAAAGAAAGAAAAAGGAAGGAAACTGAAGAAATAAAGTACGATAGCGAAAAAAAGAATTAAAAATAGAAGAAGTAGAGAGTGAGAAGAAGAAAAGAAAGAAAGAAAGAAAGAAAGAGAAACAATAAAAAATAAAAAAGTTTAAAAACGAAAAATTATAAAAGACGAGCGTGAAAGAGAGACAGAATAAAGGGAGAAAAGAAGTGATTTAAAAAATAAATAAATAAATAAATAAATAAAACATAAAGAAAGAAAAATGAACGAAATCGAGAAAAGCAAAAAATAAATGAAATAACAAGATGAACGAGCGAAAACATTTAATTTTAAAAAGAAAGCAAAAATAATTTACATTTTTGAAGACATTTGTCCTTATCTTTCTTGCCATATTTACGATGTTTTGGCCATTTTCAATCATTGGAATTTCAAATTAAACGAAATAAGTATTTGTCTATATTTTTTAAATGAAGTAAAATTTACACTATTTTCATTATTCGGACTATTGTTCTCATTTTTCTTGCCATTTGGCCGTTGTACGCACCGGCCTTCTTCGGTGCTAGGAATTTCGAACCGAACCCTTAAATTACAATCACTTGGGTATATCAGCCTCTTGTTGGTAGTCAGGAGTTATGTCCCTCTAACAGGACTCTCTATGTTACTTATTCACCATTGCTATAGTCAGGTATTGAATTCACAACTTTCACTGAAACTAACTAACGTCTGTATCTGTTGGGCCATGTGTCCTTATTGACAAGAACAACCGAATTTCCGAGACTTGTACATCTAATGTTCAGTAAAAAATTTTTTACCACATTTCATATTGAAATTTTTTGATGTAAATGGTTTTCTCCAATATTTTATCATATTGCAATTTTGACACTAATGATTTTCTCTGGCATTCCGTAAGACTGGTTCCCATATTGTTTTCATCTCTATACTTGGTCGACTTAGGAGATTTTGTAGTGAATATGCACTGATTCCTTAAGCTTACATAGTTTTCAGTCGCGTTCTCTATCTATTATTTCAAGTTCATCCCATATGAGACGGTGATCCCCTTTCTCCCTCCATATGTAGTCAGCTACGCCTTGCTATTTTCTTGTAGTTTTACCGTAAGGGGGTCGGTTTGTTTCTCCTTTATATTTCTTTCAAAAGCTACAGGGAATGACGTCTACACAAACCTTAGTCATGTCCTCCTCTGTTGGGGGTCATACTCGGGAGAGATACCTGAGAAGTGTAGAACCACTTCTAAAGATCCTCCTGATGTTATATTGACCACAGACCCTTTGTATTTTCTACAATAGCCCCTTTACACAAAGTAGACACACCGAGGCTGTTTTCTGAGAATTGTTTTCTTCATGCACCCAGAGACATACAGAGCTGTGAGTTTAATATCAGGCTACAGCAGTTGCGAAAAAGTAACTTAGAGAGTCCGGTTAGAAGGAGACAACTCATGAATACCAAAAAAGGAATTCACACAAGGAATGAGAAAAATATACCCCAGTGATTGAAATAAAGGGTTCAGTTCGTAATTCCTGAGAATTTGAAGAAGGCCGGGTCGTACAACTGCCGAAACGTTGTACGAATGGCAACAACGATGAGGACAATAGTCCAAATAATGTAAATACTGTAAACGAAATAAAATGTTCAAAAGCATTTGTTTCGTTCACAGGGCTAGATAGCTCTAATTCCATGAGCTTGTAGTCTTTCTTGTGTAGCCAGGTACTTTGGGTTAAGTCATTAAATTGCAAACAGTGCTTTTACGCGCAGGGCCACATCTTCCTGAGAAGAAGTAACCCCTATAAAGAATAATTTAATTATGAAAACTTATTGTAAACAAGGTGGCAAGAGAGAGTTGCTAGGAAACTTTGGACTCTGTCCAGACACATCAACATTTCCTAAAAACCTTTAGTTGAGAAAAATGTCATTATCTTTTTTCTTTTCACAACATAAATTATATATATATAATGGCAAAATGTTATATCTTTTAGAGTGCTAAACTTATCGTCAAGGATCTGCGTTGTACTTCAGAGGATATTGGCTCGGAACGAGAAATCGGGGAGCCGAGTTCGAATTACATTTCATTTCCTTGAATATAATTACGCGCAAATACACTTGGGAAAAGTATTGGGTTATGGGTTAAATAAAAGGACAGATTCGATTCTATAGTCTTGGCTGGTAACCAGTCTACCGCAGAAATCAATGGCAACTTTCTGCTGGCTTCTGCCCAGTCAGTCATGCCCACTTGGAGACATGATCGCTCAAGCGTGTATCACGTATGGCAACTGATTGAAACTTATCGTCAATAATAACAATTAATTTGTAAGATATAATCTAGAGAGAAGAAATATTTAAGAATTTATATGTTCTTTGAACTCGTTGCCAAATGAAAAATATTCAAAAGTTAAAAAATACAATTGTATCAAACACTTTTCATACAACTGTGAATATGACCAACATCTAACCACATTAGCTATATATATATATATATTTTGTCATCCGCAGATAAATCTGTTTCGCCGTATCACAGCTCATCAGTACGGTTAGACTCCGATTGTTTTTTTAGCCACGATTGAAACCCGACCGAAATGTCGCCGACTCTACCCCTGGGCTATATATATATATATATATATATATATATTGTTAAACCCAAACCCGAGGAACCTTTCAGCCAACACTTGTCAAGTGTTACGTTGGCACAAATTTATAAATGGTTATAGAAGAGGACACGACAAAAAAGGAATACTTGCAATACTGGGAGAAGATGGAATTCGTTTAAAATTAAATTTATTGAAAAAATATTAAGAAGTGAGGTGGCTGTAAACATATAAATCCCACAAGAGTGAAATAAAAAAGAAAAAATGTTACACTCACAAACTCGCCAGTAATTGCAAGGAGCGCAAGAACTGCTCTTTCTGCCTGCACAGGCTCGGCTGCTGGATTTTTAGGCAAATGGCCTCCAAAACACGTAAATGCAATGCCGAACGAGCACTGTGCAGGACAGAAAACCAATTGACCTCATAAGAGGTGGCACAAGCTTGGCTATCCAGCAGGTGTTGGCCGATTGCTGAATCCAACACAGCTTGAGTTGTTCTTATATTCCTATGAGAATTGCCTAAACGCAAATTCGCGGGGACATGCTGCACAACCCGCGTCTCCAACCTCAGATTGGTTCGTCCTATATATGCTGCATCGCAACAGCACTTAAATTTATACACAACAGAACTTTTACGAAAATAGGACAACCGATCCTTAAAGAAGGATGGAAACACGGGCCTTGTCTTAAAAACAACACGCAACTGCACTGAAAAATAACCCGACGAAATACTAGCCGAAACTTTATCAGTGACAGTGAGACATTTTCTTCCAAGCCAGGGTAATTTAAGATACAAAGGACAGCGACTTGACTATATATATATATATATATATATATTTTAATTCAGATACTTCAATCCAAGGGAAAAAAGCAGGAAGGTAAATTCCAAAAAACCCGATCCTAATTAATATTAAAAATTTATTTTATTTTTACCACCTTTTTATTTATTTTATTTTATTTTATTTTATTTATTTTATTTTATTTTATTTTATTTATTTTATTTTATTTTATTTTATTTTTACCACCTTTTTTCCGTGTTGCTTAAACTGACGTCGATTTAACGCGGCTGTCTGTTAATTTTTAGTTACATTCCCCCTTTTTTTGCGAACCCAGACGATGTCAATTTTTTTCTTTTTTTCTTATTTATTTGATTTTATTCTATCATTTTCTTTTTCTTTTTCGTTTTCTTTTTCTTTCCCTTTATTTTTATTTTATTTTATTATTTATTTTCTTTGCAATCTATTTAAAAAGGAAAAATAGACTAATTTTTCTCCAGTTTCTGAAAGGTTTTTTCTGTTGCTGAGGTGATGTGTCGTCCCCCGTGGGGATCTTCATATCGAAATGGCCATTCAACATCTTTGAATTAATCCTTTTTTAATATATATATATATATATATTGTTGTGGGACCCATACTCGCCTCAGCATGGACTCACCTACTGCTATATTAATAGGTGTGTGTGATAGCAGTAGAGGGGTACCAGACAGTAGCACTGTGCGCATGACTGTCGCATGACGCAGTCGCCTACCAATGACTTTGTTAGTTGTACAGAAACGTATAAGAGCAAGAAATAAAGTAAATTTAATACTAATAATTCTAGATAGAAAATAATAAATAAGTCAATGAAAACTGACCGACCATTTTCACTCTCAAGCTTCATCAGGGTCAGCTGGGAATTTATTTCATCCTTTTTTAAAATATCTAAAGATGAGGATGAAAGGTTATAGAAAGGGAAGAAAAAAAGGTGGGTAGGGCCAGTCACTAGATCGTAATAATGTACAGTCCAAGTAGGCAATCTCTCTGTTTACAGAGAGACGGCCTCCTAGATCTAATATACAATGATTTTAATGCCTGCAAGTGAAATGTAGAGAACAGTACATATATATCTATATCTATATATAGTGAATCCGACTGACACCAAATCGATCGAGTTTCTATCCCGGCCAAGTGGATGTATCTAGCGACACTAATAAGCTGAGATACGGTGAAACAGGCTTTTATGAGGATGGCTAAAATATATATATATATATATATATATATATATATATATATAAAGTTTGTGACTTTAACTGAGCAGGTTTGTGTCCTGACGGTGAGAAAACCATAACGGTATCCACATACAACTTTGAAGAAGGCATGAACCTGCTCAGTTAAAGTCACAAACTCTTTGTACTTATCAACGCTCTATCTCCCCCCGCCCCATCACCGATATCGAGCTCTTTACAATAAAAATAAATCTGTTGGGCAAAATACTTTTTATCAGTAAAACCACTGAAAAAAACAACGTTGGCGTTAAACATTATCACAGTTCAACCCTCTCTCTATATATATATATGTATGTGGGTGTGTGTGGCTGTTTGTGTGTGTGTCTGCGCGCTTGCTTGCTTGCAATATCTGGTATGTATGTTCCACAAGATTTTTTCTTTTTTCAGCCTATTTCTGACTATATGTACATAGGGACAAGTACTACTTTTGAAAATCTATGACGCAACAACTTTCTGAGCCTCATTGCATCGTGTTTTTTTTATTAAAATACACCTTAAAGTGCCGAATCCAGGTGCGTCGTCTGTGTTGTTCTCCCATGTCATTAGAAGTTTCGGGTCTCAATAAACAACAGTCTTCTTCGATAGACTCAACCGAATATGATCAGTATTCGGCTCGAACCCCCCCCCCCAAAAAAAAATTGCTACTAGCTTTAGGACGTGCATTATATAAGTTCCCCAGAAAAGGTAATTAATCAAGATTTCACTTGGGCTATTCGATGTTATAGATCGGGTATGCTTGGTTGTACTCATAGAGTGAGGATGTCGGTCTATGTTACCCGCAGACGTACCTTGAATAATTACGCATACGTCTTCATCAAAATCTTGCCAACCTTTCTTGTTACTTGCTGGGGGCCATTTAATCCGCTTGAAGACTACTATGTCCGGCAACATCCGTGTCCACACTGGATGATGCTGACCGCTGTGGTATGTCACCGGGACCTGCTCCACCTCCGTCTTACTTGGTGTAACACCTATGCGTTGTGTGTTCTCATTCACTACTGTACATTTCCTCTTAGCCTGGTGTATTTTTAGGGCACGCAGATTTTTTCACGTTTTTCCGCAGTTTATATCTTATGACGCGAAAACTGATGGAGAATAAGCAGTTAAGAACGATTTTCCAATAATTGTGCAAATGGCTCCGAGCTGTTATGTCCATTCTTAATCTTGTCATAAATCTATTTCTTTGTCTACCTCTTTTTACTTTCTTTCTTTCTTTCTCTCACTCTCTCTATCCCTCTTTTCTCTCTCTCTCTCTCTCTCTCTCTCTCACTCAAACACACTCGCGCACAAGCAAAGAAAAAACCAATGTAGAAAAAAAACAATTTTCAGTGATTGTGGGGATTGGTGCTACGGGTTAAAGTTTCATTCGCCTTCTAAAACGATCTGATGAGAAGCTGGAATATTGGAACCCAAAGAAAATATTTTTACTGTCTGATTGATGCAGTTGTAGATACAATATGTATTATTTAACATGAGATTTCCTCTGTAAAGTTGTTTGTATTGGAGCTTTCGTTGTAAGAAAGCAAAGACTGTAAAGTCTATTATAAATATGCAATTACGCTAAAATGTATTCCGATATTCATCAGAGAAATATAACATATTTATACAAATATTTTTCTTTAATTTAATGCACAAACACACACACATACACACACACACATATATTTATATCTATATCTATATATATATAATGATAATATACACGCTAAAAAGTCTTCCTCCTTCTACCGAGCGCCCATAACTCAGAGGTAGAATCGTCGACTGACGCCAATTCGTTCGGGTTTTAATCCTGAGTAAAAAGCAATCGGCTGTCTCTCCGTACTGATGAGCTGTGATACAGCAAAACAGATCTGTCTGCGGATGACTATATATATATATATATATATATATATATATATATATATATATATATTTTGTCTTAGGTTACTCGTCTAGGGTTTTTTTTCTTTGGGCTACGTACTTTGACTGATGTTCGGGTGCTTAGCCCGTTCTTTTTTTATTACCATTTTTTCCTTCCGCGTATGTACTCGGTGGGTTTTTCGAAACGAGCATAACGACAAGTTTACATTTTTATATATATATATATATATATATATATATATATATATATATACTACTTATCGTCTTATTTACTGCTTCTTATTTAATATATAGATAAAATAAATACTTACTGGAATCTGAGAATTTATTTTCAGAATAATGGCAATATTTATTTGCGAAGTTTAGTTGAATTTTGGTCTGTTCTACGTAGGCATAAGCAAACGGTTAGCATTTGCATGACCTCCGTTTATCTCACGGCTCTATTTAATAACAACTTTAAGAATTGTTTTCAAGCAGACCAAGAATAACTTTCCTAAACAAATTCAACATCCATTCAGATTTTAAGGCGCAGGTATTTCGTGACCTTCCTCAGGCTCTCTACTACTTTTGAGCACATTCAAATGGCTATCCTAATCAAAAATTTGTCTTTACATTTTAATTTAACAATATAATTTCTGCCTAATCCAAAAGGGTGGCGAATATTTTAATCACGTCCCAAATCCCACAATCTGATCAAATGACATTTAATAAGCAAATAAAAGTTACACTATTAATTTTTTGTTCGTTTTAAATTTACAAATTCTAAAATTAGTTCGGTTTACATATCTTTATATAGGTGTAGTGAACAAAACAAAATGTAGATTTAAAATTCAAATGCTAAGCACTGAATGATTTTGTTAGAAATTAAAAAGACTTGAATTTACAAATTTTGCTTAATATACATGCAAAAGCGAACCCAAACCAAAACTCGTGTAATCTCACATCCTGATGCGAAATGTTTTTCGGCCAATAGAAAACTCGGAAACATCTAATAACAAAATTCAAATAATCTTCAATTTTCAGAAACAAATTCTTTTACGGACTTTTTCGCAAGCCGACCCATAGTTTGTTCGTTGTCCAATAGAAAGGCCGGAATCACATCCGGGAGTGATTTCCCGAATCACTTTTTGAAGCCCCACAAACAAAACAAAAAACGGAGGAGTTCTCCTGTCACCAGAGGGAAGAACACGTCCCTTGACAACCGTCAGGCGATCGTTATTATCGCTGTCTTTCTGTCTCACCTCTTTCCTTTTCACCATTCACCCGTCTGCCTCTTCTTATACGTGATAAACAATCGGAACTTTAAGATTGAGCCATAACTTCAAAGACATTCCTATCCAACGATAACTCGCATACATACGTACACGCAAATTAATACTACAAACTCTTTATATACTTAACTCTTTACGACTATTTCTCATTGAACGTTTAACTTCTACCAATTCAAGTTATTCTTTTGTTCTTATTAAATTAATATTTAAACATAAAAAAATGGTATACTTTTATTCTTCCATAAATCTACTTTCCGTTGATAACCTTCTGGTAATTCTTCCAAATTGTGGGGTTGTGTCGGCTGTGTTTGTGAATTGGTCTTGTATCAGATATGTGTTCTACCAAGAAGTCATTGATACCGTTTTTACTATTTAATTACTACAATACCCTACTATTGTAAGGTAAGCTTAGGAAATATTATCCGACTATTAGTCTAGCGTTGTGTTTCCTATAAGCTAAATATCATTACAGAGCCGCCAAATTTCTTTAGCAACCTATGCCAGTTTAGATGGATTCGTCCAATTTAAGTAGCCGTTCAGGTGGATAACTTTGTATTTAAAAATAAGAAAAAAAAAAGAAACAATAAAAGCCTTCACATTACTGTCTCAATGGGGTCCAAAAGTGTCTCCGCGTCCTTGTGGGTGATGAATTACTTTTAACCCTATAATCACTTTCACACATGCGAAACGTTGCAAACGTCACGCTGCTCTGTCGCTATTTTCATAGAAATTATTCAGATGAACTATATTCACTTAGTTCCACTATTTCAGTCTTCCATTGCTAACACCCGCCATTCCATGCACATTGTAACAAATACCCTTCATTGCCTACCTATTCCACTGGTAACCACGAGACCAGCTTCTTCCCTTAAATATCTGCCTGGAAGAACCAACTTACAAGAGGGTGCATCCGCAATCACTACAATCAAAACCCTAACTCTTATCTTATATCAATAGAAATGCACCTTACTATGTAGCCCTCGATTTAGGGTTTGGACAGAGAGAACATAATTGTAAATATATAAAAAAAATAAACAACGATAAAACAATTCACACGTAAGGCTTTATTTAGCTGAAATATGCGTATTCAAAAAAGGTCTGGGTTACAAGTCTCTATATAAGAAGTGATCTAATACCTATTAAATTCACAACTTTTTGAATCAAGTCCCTGGACTCAACCAACTTTTTTTATTGGGCCATGAGCTACAACAGAGCTTAACAGAGTTGAGTTAAAGAAAGATAACTGATATTGAGTTATCTGGAAGGAGCATAGCTTGTGGAACTAGAATAATGGATGAAATAAATATTTCAGTTCGAAGTTCCAGTGGCAAGAAGGTAGACTGTTACAACTGCCGAAATCTCGTGAATTTAACAAAATGATGCGAACAACAGTCCAAATAATGTAAATGGTAAACAATTGGGGCGATATGATTATAAAAAAAAACAATTACCTCATCTTAGAAATAAAGACTAGTCCTGTTGTTGAACAAATATTTCCTTTGTTTGCACTGCCAATATATATGTTAATTCATTTTTGTTTGCTATTTTTAATAGCAGTGCCATGGTTATTATTATTTCATTTGTTTTCTGTTGCATATTAATTTCCTTTCTGGCTCCATCCTGAGACCTAGAGTCAGAAATGATATCCTGATAATTTTCAGTGAATATTTTTGTAAAAATATATTATTATTATTATTATTATTGCTTCTTCTTTTGATTTCTCTTATATACTCATTCCCCACATCAACTTAAGGACACAAATAGCACCATAAGCTTTTCACCTGCAGTTTGAATGCGTGGGCGGGGTAATGGATTGTAGCTGTGCATGAGAAGACGGCGAGCCGAATTAGAAATCGAATCGGGTTAATTGCATTCATTTACATATAAATAACTGTAAGAAGCATGAATCAATCTCCTTTCTCAATCAATACGGAAAATATTAAAAAATGTGTCTGGAAAATTATTGTTATTGTCAAAAACATTGTTAATTTTATAGTCAACCGCAAAATACTTACAATACAAAATAGTTTCAACTTTAAATAGATCACAAAATGTTGATAAACTGTAAAAACAATTCAATCAATCCCCGGCTCTTTATGTAAAAAATACACATTTTGCATAGATAAATGATAATAACAATGACAACAAAAATGATTATTGTTCTTTACATAGTTTTCATCATTATTGCCGTAAAAAACACATAACCCAGTCGATATAGACGTCGGTTAATTCCAGTAACTATTTTATAATAATATCGCTCCAAGCAACGCAATTTACTGCCACTGTTTCGCAGGGAGTTACATAGGAGGAAAGTTATGAGAAAGAGTGACAGGTTATAGAGGGTTTCAGGAAGTGGGTAAGAGAAGAATTCCTGTGGCCATAAAGTGAGAGATCAGTTTATATATTGATTGTAATGTAGAATTGGTCCCCCACTTTATATCCCTATTATAATAGTATAGAAGATTTTTCATAATCATATCGCCCCAAGCAAGGCATTTTACTGCCACTGTTTCACAGGGAGTTACATAGGAGGAATGTTATGAGAAAGAGTGACAGGTTATAGAGGGTTTCAGGAAGTGGATAAGAGAAGGATACCTGTGGCCATAAAGTGAGAGATCAGTTTATATATTGATTGTAATGTAGAATTGGTCCCCCACTTTATATCCTTATTATAATAGTATAGAACATTTTTTTTATAATCATATCGCCCCAAACAAGGCATTTTACTACCACTGTTTTGCAAGGGGTTATATAGGAGGAAATTATGAAAAGGAGTGAAACGTTATAGGGGGTGTCAGGAAGTGGGTAAGAGAAGAATGCTTGTGGCTATAAAGTGAGAGATCAGTTTATATATTGATTGTAATGTAGAATTGATCTCCCACTTTGTATTCTTATTATAATAGTATAGAACTTTTTTTTTATAATCATATCGCCCCAAGTAAGGCATTTTACTGCTACTGTTTTGCAGGGGGTTACGTCGGAGGAAATTATGAGAAAGAGTGACAGGTTATAGGAGGTGTCAGGAAGTGGGTAAGAGAAGAATGCCTGTGGCCATAAAGTGAGAGATCAGTTTATATATTGATTGTAATGTAGAATTGGTCCACCACTTTATATCCACATTATGATAGTATAATTTTTTTTTTATAATCATATTGCCTAAAACAAGGCATTTTACTGCGACTGTTTTGCAGTGGGTGTCATAGGAAGAAAGTTATGAGAAAGAGTGACAGGTTATAGGGGGTGTCAGGAAGTGGATAATAGAGGGATGAGAATACTGATGAGAATGGAGTGGACGAAGAAAGGAGCATGAGAAAGACGATGCAGGTTAGTGAGATAGGAGATGACTATTGACTTTACATTTAAATTCTTGAAGATTGTAGCTGCCAAGGAAGCAAGTAAATGCAAGGGAATTCCACAGGCGAGAAAAGAAGTTGCTGGAGAAGAATATTAGTTTCACAGTAAAAGGGTGGGACCTACTTGCTAATCTTGTTACTCGAGTAAATTCATATATAGGGGGCACAAGTGAGCTAAGTTCATGGGAGCAGAAACCGTGAAAATATTTGTAGAAGATGCACAGGGAAGCCACATTGAGAAAGTGACTGTATCTGACCCAAAGAATTGTGAGTTCAATCCCTGGCTACAGCAGTGTTGAACACATCACTTCGAGAGTTGAGTTAAAGGGAGATAACTACATGGCATTCGCTAGTAGATTCGCAAAAATGAGAATGATATAGTGACTGATATAAAAGGTTCGGTTCGAAATTCCTAGAACCTGAAGAAGGCTGGTGTGAACAACGACTGAAACCTCGTAAACATGGCAGTAAAGATGAGATCAGCATTCCTAACAATGTAGATAATGTAGATGCTACCTGATCTCTGAAATATAGAGAATGAATAATGATTATGCAAGGTGGTGTTGTACTTTTAGTACAAAAAGAAAATAGATGTTAATCACTGATTTATCGTATTCTTTTTTCAGACAAGCAAAGGGCAGCCCAATATGCCAAATACAGTTCGGCGATACTAGAATCAAGCAGGAACAAAAATTTAAATACCTGGAAAATGTTATAACAGAAGACAGAAAGTGCAACACAGAGATCCGAAGGCAAATTAGCATGGCGACAGAAGCATTCCAGAGGTTGAGTAAAGTATAAAGAAACAGTGCAATTTCACTAGAAACAAAGAAGAGAGTACTGGATTGCTATGTGTTTTCCGTCCTTCAATATGGCAGTAAATGCTGGACAATATCATCAAAGATGAAAGAAAAACTTGAAGCAACCGAAATGTGATGCTACAAAAGCATACAAGATATAAAGTGGGGAATCAATTCCATATTACAATCAATATATAAACTGATCCGTCACTTTGTGGTCACATCAGTTTCTTATACATTTATATTCCTGAGATCCAAAAGCACAAGGATGCATTCCATGAGCTGAGAAGAGTATTAAGAAACAGGACAATTTCGCTAGAAACAAAGAAGAGAGAACTGGATTGCTATGTGATGTCAGTTCTTCAATATGGCAGTGAATATTGGACAATATCATGAAAGATGATGGAAAAACTTGAAGCAACTGAAATGTGGTTCTAGAGAAGGATGCTGCGAATATCATGGATCGAGCATGTGAGCAATGATGAAGTTTTGGATATGATGGATACAAACAGGAATTTAATACCGAGTATCAGGAAGAGACAGCTGAAGTTCCTGGGATCACCCAATGAGGAAAAAGGGCTTGGAAAACCTGATACTAACAGGCCATATAGAGGGGAAAAGAGACAGGGTAAAACAGCGGATAACATATTTGAAGGACCTAATTAGGTGGATGATGGAACGAGGGTCAACACGTAGACCTGTCGATTTCGTATAAGCTAGAAACAGATTGTCACCGCTGGGTGTTGACTTCAATGTTCACTTTTATTTTTACATATTCGTTACATTTAATTTTTTTATCCATAAATTTAAAATACCGTGAAACTATATATTATTATACACACAAACACAATCACGAACTCACACACACACACACACACACACACACACACACACACACACACACACACACACACATATATATATATATATATATATATATATATATATATATATTAAAGAAATTAACGAATTTTAACGAAACTTGGTTACAAACAACCGACAATTTAAAATGAATTGTTTGAACATTATTTTATTATATAAATAGGGGTCGCAGGTTCGAATCGTGCCGAATGGCACACATTTTCGTAATAACAATTTATCGTAAATAATCAGGCCGGTAGATATAAATAGATAATACTGTTTGATTAAAAATCAGAATATCTACTTAAATACGTGTGTCGATAAAAAATAATGTTCAAACAATTCATTTCATATATATATATATATACTAGCAGTATAGCCCGGCGTTGCTCGGGTGTAATGAAATCTTTAAAATGGTCCTGGAGCTCAGACACAGCCTTAAGAATATTTGTGATGTTTGGTGAGAATCGGATAAAAATTGTGGATTTGTATAAAGTACAGACTTTTGCCTTTAATATATATATATATATATATATATATATATATATATATATATATATATATATATATATATATTATCGATTTTCTGCACTATTGTAAGAGCTGCAACCTTGAAACTTCTGAATATCGTTTCTTATGTCTTTGTCTATGAGTGTAACAAATTTGATTAAAATCGGACCACTCCTTCTATAACCCGATTTTTTCGATTGTCGATTTTCGATATTTATCGGGAGTACCTCAACACAAATCCTAGCTAAGAACACTTGCAGACGCTTATAGTTCAACAGTGTAAATTTTCAAGAAAATCGGTTCAGATGTTTCGGAGTCTATAAGTAACACACACACACACACACACACACACACACACACACACAGACAAAGTTCCATTTATGAATAAGTTTCTATATATTGTGTATTTGGGCAAAAATTCTCTTTTTTAAAAATGACAGACAAGGTATTATCATTAACTTTTTTATATAATTTTTCATGTGTACTTATTTATTTTTCTTTTCAGAACGTAAATTATATCAGAATTGTCCAAAGTTTTTGTTTTTTTTGTCTGCTTTAGTCTATACTTAGCCATTATCAAGAATTTATTTTATTTTAATTGTAAATAAACATGTGTAAAATCTTTGCACATAGAGTAATATAGCCAGAAAAATCTGCAAATTTAAAATAAAATTATTTTAATCTGCAAAAGAAAACTAAAAATAATGGTCGGTTGTTGGGGGTTTATGGCAATATAATAACCTAAGCACACTTAATATACTCCACAAACAACGAACTCAAAAACATAAAACAAAAAACGACTTAGCAAGAAATTTTCTGAACACATAGTCAGGAAACAAATTTTAAAAAGTTGGTTGGTTATTTTGTTTTTATGGCATATCAACCTCGGCGGGTCATCTAATGCCAACTGAATTTTATTTATTTATTGCTGGCAATACCTTTTTCTTTCAACAATTTATTGTTGTTTTTATATAAGTTTTGTGTCTAGTAATACTTTTTTCTTTTCGAGTATCAAGATTCATTGGGATTTGTTTTTAAGGGCAGGGTCCCCATGTCCTACACTTGTTATTTAACCCATAACTGGAGGGAAGGGACGGATTAATACCTTTCCCTAGGGTACCAGTGCTTAAGCGAATGCAGAGTATTCAACTGGAATTCGAACTCGGCTCACCGATTTCTCTTTCCCAGCCGATATCCACTGCACAACAACGCACATCCGTGACTAAACGCTTAACAGCACCTGGTATTCCCAAGCGGTCACCCATCTAAGTACTGACGAGGCCCAACGTTGCTTAACTTCGGTGATCGAGCGAGAACCGGTGTATCTAACGTGATTTGGCAATAAACCTCAACATAATGGACGCTTTATAAATAAAAAAGAGAAATCCTACACTTAATAATATCAATTATGAACACGGCAAAAATGTGCTCGCCGTGTTCGGACTTAACATACACAAGACTCTATAAGCATGTTTACAAGTAAGACAAAAGTAATGAAAGGTAGTATAGCAAAAATCCCTACCCTTGTAAAAGCTGATACCTTTTATCACAAAAGTGATTGAAGATCTGTAGCGTAATAATATATTATCTTTTCTCCTGTTCACGTGTTGCGAACAGTCCTAGATTTTCTGGTATCGTCCTATTATTGACTTTCAATTACAGTCAATAAAAACAACAATCAGTTCGTTTACAATTGCCGTTTACGATAGCCGCGCCATCGAAATAAAAGCATTACTGAAAATAGTGAGAGTTCAATTGAAATCGAGCTAATATTGAATATACTTGTCACATAATCGCTAAATAAGCCATTAGTGATTACGGTCCGAAATTTCAATCACAGAAGAGTAATAAGCATTCGGGCTATTGTAGCAACAATAAATAACATCCCTTTCCTTGGATCTTCCGTAATGGGCATTTTTCTCAATTATATGTATCGGTCTGTATGTTAATAGTCAAGTTTGATTGCTTAAGCTCTCATGTGCAAACGGCCCTCTTGAAATGATCAAACAGAAATATAAAACCTTTAAAACCGGAATATTATCGGATGAAGGAAGTTAGCAAATGTTGGACTATTTCAAAATTATAGAAAAAAGTCGGAAATAAACGCTAATTGTACATAAAGAGCCTGACTCAATGGATGAATTTGCCGCAGTATTGATATTTTTATTTAAATTCTGCAGTCACAGGTGAACTTTGAAATGACATGATTAACGTCCTTGGCTATTTTTACCTGTTTATAGACTGAACAAAATGAAGCTTACTAGGCAAATAAAAGATTAAAATACAATCTATCAAACATTTTTTCTATTATTTACTAATTATCATTGTATAATACCAGTTATCATCTCTATTATAATAAACACTGTTGGATGTAGATATTCATATATCGACTGACACCGATTCGATCGGGTTTCAATCCTGGGTTAGGAAGCGAACGGAGTCTAAGCCGTACTGATGAGCTGTAATACAGCGAAACAGATCTGTCTGTGAATAACTATAGTATATATACAGTCATCTGCAGACAGATGTGTTTCGCTGTTAGACATCCAATTGCTTTTAACCCAGGATTGAAACCCGACCGAATTGGCGTCAGTCGACAATTCATGCTCTGAGCTATGGGCGCTCGGTAGAAAGAGGTAGATTTTTTGGCGTATCATGTATCATACGCCAATAGCCAGAGTGCTCTAATTCATTACTGAATGAGCGATATATATATATATATATATATATATATATATATATATATATATATGTGTGTGTGTGTGTGTGCGTGTGTGTGTAATAGCGAACATAATATCAGAACGATGTTCAGAAAAAATTAAATGTCAAATAACATTTTTATTTTAACGGTTTTTTTTTATCAAGGAAAAATAAGATATAAAGATTAATTATATAATTCTAAAATATGAAGCTCAATAAACTTATTTTGATAAAGTTATAAGAATAACTATATAACATTCGAAAAAATAGATGATCAAAAACATCAGAACCATTTAAATGATTCAGATTATTATAATGTATACATCATATCCAAATGAAAACAGCGTTTATAATTCATTAGTAGTTGATGTGTAAACCTTTACTTTCAATAAGCAGCTTGACATCTTATGCTACATGTGCGAATTAATGTCTTGCATTCATAGACGGATATTTTTCTCCCATTCTCCTTTCAAATTAGTTCATAGTTCTTTGATATTTGTTGGATTCTTTTCCTTAGCTCTTTCATTTAGTAACTTCCAAAAATTCTCAATAGGATTCATGTCTGGGCTTTGAGTAGGCCACTACATAACAGCTACATCCTCCTCGAAAAGAAATGTCTTAACAGACTTCGCTGTGTGACATGGCGCGTTATCTTGCATAAATACAGCTGGTTGAATTAATTGCAGTTCTCAAATTAGTTACAACATGTTTCTTCAATATCTCTTTGCATACAGTTGTGTTAATTTTACCGTGTAGCCGAACAAGAGGTCCCGTACCAGCGATTGAAATAATGCCAAAAACCATCACACTTCCTCCTCCAAATTTAACGCTACTTTTAGTGCACTGAGGCAAATATCGTTCCTTAGGACTGCGTCAAACGAACCTTCTCTTTTCACAACCGAACAGGATAAAATTTGATTCATCGCTGAAATGAACACAATTTCAATTCTTCTGTCCATATGACGAGTTCAATGGCAAATTTCAATAGGCTAATTTGATTCTTTTTATAAATGTAAGGCTTCGTAGATTTATTTCATCAAGTTTTCGCAAAAATAGTGTGTCTTGATATTTTAATGCAAAGCTTCGTATTAGCACTATTTTTATTTGTTACCAATCCATCTATGTTCCCTTGCGATAGTTTATCTAGGCCTGCCAGAAGTTTTCTTGGTTTCACATGATCCAGTTTCCTCAAGTTTTCTTAAAATACTATGAATAACATTTTAGACTTCACCACACTCTTTGAAATAACCCCAATCGAGAGTTTATCTTCATTACGTAACTCAACAATCAGTTTTCTAAGTTCAAATGACGTCACAGCTTTTTTCGCCATGTTTACAATGCAAGAGCCAGTAAAGAGCCGGTGTAATTTAATAAAATACCCGATTTAATATGCTCACATAAAAAATGTACAATATAATGCAAAATAATTTTATGGATTTATTTAATCGTTCTGATGTTTTTGATCATCTATTTTTTTCGAATGTTATATAATTATTCTTATAACTTCCCTGTGTCTCTTCTATAAATACTTTCACGGCTTCTGCTTCGATGAACTTAGATAACTGGTGCTCCCTAAATACGAATTTGCACGAGATACTAGATTAACAACTAGGTCCCACCATTTTACAGTGAAACCGATAAAATGCAGCCGTAACTTCTACTCCAACAGTTTCTTTCCTAGCACTTCCCGACTGTGGAATTCTCTTACACACGATTGCTTCCTCGACGGCTACAATCTCCAGGAGTTTAAATGTAAGGTCAATAGACACCTCCTAACACACTAACCTGCTCCCATTCTATCAAACACTCTTCCCATCTGCCCAACCCTCATCCTCGCTATCCTTACTCATATGTCACCTTCCTCCTGACATTCCCTATGTCTAACCACTCCTTCTCTTCACCTTCCCCTATGTAGCCCCATGCGCAATAGTGGCAGTGGAATGCCTTGCTTGGGGTGAGATGATTAAAAAAAAAAAACTTTATCAAAATAAGTTTATTGAGCTTTATATTTTGGAATTACTTAATTTACCTTTTATGTCCTGATTTTTCCGTGATAAAATGTTCTTTGAAGCTTTAAAACAAAAAGTTATTTCATATTTACCCTTTTTATTAACACCGTTTAGTATCTTTATGCTTGCTACAGTATATAACATGGATGTGCGTGCACTGGATATCGGCTCGGAAGAAGAAATCGGGGACCCGAGATCGAAATCCAGTTGAATTTCTTGTATTCACTTACGCACAAATATCCTTAGGAAAGGTAGTAATCCGTCTCTTCCCTCCATTTATGGGTTAAATAATATGACAGATTGGGTTCTATAGCCTTGACTGGCAATCAGCCTACCGCAGAATGTATTGGCAACCTACTGAGGGCTAATATTCTGCCCAGTCATTATCGCCCAAGCGTGCATCACGTATAGCACTTAACTTACTGACTGTATATATCCCTCCTATCATTATATTTATTTTTATTTTTTGTCTCATCCCTTAATGCAAGATACTGAATAGTATCTTAGCAGTTTTTAATATCTATGTTGCCATCATTTTTGACAATACTGGTGCACTTGTCATTGTATAAGACATTCTTCTTCTTCTTCTTCTTCTTCTTCTTCTTCTCCTTCTATGTGTCCTGTTCTTTCAGGACGTAGGCGATCATGGCTTTCCACGTCTCTCTATCCTTGGTGGCTCTTAGCACGCCTTCTCCTGTTAAACCATGCAACCCTCATTCCATCATCCAATTGATTAGGTCCTTCAAATATGTTATCTGCTGCTTTCCCTGTCACTTTTTCCCTGTATCTGGCCTGTTAATATCAGGTTCTCCAAGCCTTCTTTCCTCATTGCATGTCCCAAGAAATTCAGCTGTCTCTTCCTGATGCTCAGTATTAATGTCTTTTTGCTTCCATCATTTCTAAGACCTCATCATTGCTCACATGCTCGATCCATGATATTCGCAGCATCCTCTGTAGAACCACAAGTTTTTTCTTCATCTTTGCTGATATTGTTCAGCATTCACTGACATATTGAAGAACTGACATCACGTAGCAATCCAGTATTCTCTTTCTTGTTTCTAGCGAAATTGTCCTGTTTCTTAATACCTAACTCAACTTCTGGAATGCTTCCTTCGCCATGCTAATTCGCCTTCGGATCTCTGTGTCGCACTTTCCGTCTTCTCTTATAACGCTTCCCAGGTATTTAAATTTTTGTACCTGCTTGATTCTGGTATCCCCGACCTGTATTTGGCATTTTGGGCAGCCCTTTTTACTGATAACCATGCATTCTTGTAACTGTCTTCAGCTACCTTCTGTAGGAGGTCTAGTAGTTTAACTATTTCTGAAAAACAGATGCCAAAAAATATTTCTAGTTTGGTGCTATTTTTTAATGTTTTTTAATTTGAATGTTGAATTGTGATTATTCCAACAAGTTTTAACACTCCCTTCAGTACATCCTAAGTATATTTTATCTTTTAGTTCTGCCATGTAGAAGATGCCTTCGGTTTTATAAACCTCTTCTGTAGATCTGTTGCTTTTGGTATTTTGCCTCTTTATGTGATTTTCTAAATAAGAAATGCAGCTGTAACTTAATTTAATCGTATTTCTGTGAAATATTTTGTGTAACTCAGAGCTTTTAGGAAAGTGTTTGTTAAGTAGTTCATAAAATATTTTCTCTATTTTGGACTTTACTTCTAAATTTAATGGCAGGTAAAAGCGCGTTTATTATTTTTTTTTTTGTTTAGCTATCGTGTTTTTGTTATGGGAAAACACACCTATTCTTCAGGTAATGTACTCTCCCTCCTATATTAATAAGAGTTAACAGGAAGTTCTTGGGAGGTTCATAGGAGTTCTTTAGAGTTCTATTGGAGTTCAGTAGAACTACTAGGCAGTTGATATTAGTCGTCAGTTAACCGAATACTAAGGAGTCAGCTTTCTGTGGAAGATTACCAAATTCCTAACATTTTGGGTACGTTAAGTCGATTAGCAACCGACATAACACGATTATAACCTTCAGTGTTAAAACTACTCCACAACAATGAACTTAATGAAAATGCACCCATTCAGAAATTAACGCTGTAGATGAAAACCAGTAACATGGATATAACTGTTATGTCGAAACACACCTATTCCTCAGATAATGGACTGTCCCACCTATACTAATAAAAGTTAAAAGGAAGTTAACTCGAGAAGTTCTTGGAAAGTTCTTAGGAGTTCTTAATATTCTAGGAAGTTCTTTAGAGTTCTGTTGGAGTTCAGTAGAACTATTAGTTAGTTCCACTTTGGACATCGTTGGACTAAGGCAGTTGATATTAGTTGGCAGTTAGCCGAATACTAAGGAGTCAGCTTTCAGTGGAAGATTACCAAGGTCTTAACATTTTGGGTACGTTAAGTCGATTAGCAACCGACATAGCACGATTATAACCTTCAGTGCGAAAACTACTCCATAACAATTTTAGACTCTAATTTATTTTTATGTACATTTTCTTGTAAAGCTTTTTGATAATCTTTTTTCCTCTCGTCAAAGATTGTTTTATAAGTTGAATTTTTAGACAGTCTGTAATCTATATCTTTATGGATGTGTTAGATTAATTTGGTGCGGTGATTTGATCCGATATTTACATAACTTAATTTTGTGCTTGGTTTCATGTATGGAGAGACGCTGCCAGTTTTTTGATTGAGTTCCGAGTCTGACTATTGGAAAATGTTTTATTCATTTCAACATCTATATCGAAATTTATACTTTTGAAGAATTTAAAAAGTATTTTTACTACTGTCGTTTGTTCTTTTTAGTGTGGTAATAGTATTATTTACCTAATAAATGAAAGGTCTGAAATAATTTCCGTACCTAGACACATTGAAAATATTTTTTCGGCTGGCACAAACCCGGATGAAGGAATTGCCAATACCAAACCCCTACCTTTACCTTGAACTTATGAAATTGGTAAGTGTTAAGACATCCGTAAAAAAATATCGCCTTACGAAACCGAAAAGCTGGAAACCAAACTAACGCAACCTACTGTTTTTTCTTATATATATATATATATATATATATATATATAATAAAATAAATTTCGAAGTTCAAACTATATATATATATATATATATATATAGTGTATCGAGGCAGCAGATAATTTTCTAATAACATACTGTTAAATATAAGAGACAATGAATGTCTATTATGTTTAATCATGAGCCATTCTAAACAACGTGTATTTTCGCTTCAATTTCAGGTGAAAATAAAGACAAATATTCTCCTTCATTTGTATAATTTTTAGTTGGTTCTAAGCTTTCGGCTCACATGAGCCATCTTCAGAGAGGTTGCAAGGACGTTAACATAGAAACATTCACCATCAACGACAATTTTATTATTTGTTGACATAAAACTTTTCTAGGCAACGATAACAGTTACCAAAAATAGCAAACGCAGTTCGTAAATTTGTAATGTGGTTCTATGACGTCACACCGTGTGAGAGCTCGAAATGTTAACAGAACCATATATTTAAATGCAATGTAATGTATCATGACCATATTTAAACGCGATTTTTATTAAGTGTGGGTTGTTTGGATTTAATGTAGATGGCCTCCAATATCTGAAGGTTCTTTTTACTGTGTGTATGAGTGAGGATTATTGTATTGTTGACTAAAATACAATAATCCTCTCTCATACACACAGTAAAAAACCTTCAGATATTATATTATATCTCTTATATTTAACAGTATTTGTTTAGAATATATATATATATATGTTTGTGTGTGTGTGTGTGTGTGTGTGTGTGTATGTGCGTGTGTGTACACTTAAATTAATGTTAACATGTGTAATAAATGGAGAGTTCAAATAAAATATGCCAGTAAAGTAATAGGAGATTCAATATATGGAAGAGAAATCACTGTGATACACGGTTAGGGCGATCATGTCTTGAAAGAGACATTACTGACTTATCCCGCAGTAGGTTGCTATTTTTTTCTGCGGTAAACTGGTTACCGACCAAGGCTATAGAACCCAATCTGTCCTGTTATTTGACTCATAGCTAGAGGGAGAAGAGATGTATTATACTATTAAGTAGTAATTACTGGGGGATCAGTTTATTACTTCATAAGAATAGAAAACCGATCCCCCACTTTATGCCCAGTAGAAGCATTAATCGTTTCCAACTATTATATTCAGTAAGTTACGTGCCATACATGATACACGGTTTGGGCGATCAGCTCTCGAAAGATACATGACTTAGTGAGCAGAATATTATCCCACAGTAAGTTGGCATTGCAATCTGCGGTAGACTAGTTGCCGACCAAGGCTATAGAACCCAATCCGTTCTATTATTTAACCCATAACTGGGGGGAAGTGTCGGATTAATACCAAGGGACGGATTATTACCTTTCCCAAATGCATTTGTGCACATCTGTGGATGCACTTGTGTAAATTAAGTGAAAGCAAAACGAATGTCTTCCCAGGATCTTTCGCACTTTCACTGATCACGTATGCGTCGTCTATTGGCGTTGTTTTTATTTTCCGACCGCATTTTCCTTTATGCTTTTGAAATAGCAGATCCGCTTTGTTATTTCGCCTTTATGGCCCGACTGACAGCTGAAAGACAGACATTAACAATATCCATGTCATCTCTGTTAGGCTTGCCAGTGTCTTCATGCAGCAGTAGAATTTTGTACGCTTCCGTGGAGTAACGTCCATCGTAGACTATATCCGTAGTACAACTAATCCACAGTCGAGACGATAATGTCTGGACATGATAAAAATCTAAAGCAATCATGGATGGCAAAATAAAATTTCAAAGAAATTTCATCATACACCCCAAAAGTAGAGTCATACTACTGCAAATAATATAATCTAAGGAAAAAACAGAAATTTATTACACCATTTGACTTTAGTGGATTTAAAACTGACCGTAGGGTGAAAGGAAACTTAAGTAGTTTTTTTAATAAATTTTTACAAGTGTGTGTTTGATGTTCATTCAAATTCTAGAGCGAGATAAGTTCTTATAAAAATTACCCGAGAACCTATCGCTTTGATAACACTTTCGTGGGAAAATTGGGAGTATGTATTCAGTCATGTGTCTAACGTGATGCATTTTAACCGGCCTCAGTTCAATGTAATTGAGAAAGACTAATTTTTCTCAGGCTTTTTGCGAGTATGACAACAAAAACTGGGTTGTCTATGCTTGAGATGCTACAACTTCTGAATACCAGTTCTCATTATTATTATTTTGTTGTCATTTTTCAACACATTTCGATTTCTGCTATGGTTGCATTACCTACCAAGTCTGCGGGAAAACCTAAGGCAGGTCGTGATATGTTATTATGGCTCCATTTCATGTTTTTTCTATCTCCCCTAACATCCCTAGCGTTACATAGACAAATTTCTACTTAGTGTGTGGGCTGCACTTAACAAGACAATTTTTGTATATCTCTTAAGCTGGGGTTTCCAGAGATTCTTTCAACGTGTTGTTTTGTTCCATTTTTTTATCATTCCAAGTGCACCTACTATCGGTGGTACGATACTTGTTTTCAATTTCCACATTTTCTTTCTATTTCAATTTCCAGGTCTTTATATTTTGACAGTTTTTCGAATTCCCTGGTTGCTATGTTACAATCCGCTGGACAAGCAGCCATATCAATTAATAGGCAAGTTCTTTTCTGGTTTTTAACAATAATGTCTGGCTTATTTGCTTCAATTCATCTTTCTGTGTAGACGGTGTAATCGCATAGAATGGTGACATCTTCTATTTCTCTGTAACCGGTGCTGGGTGATGTTCATATCAGTGTTTGTTTAGATATGTTTTTTATTTTATTTTATTATTTTATTTTGTTTTTATATTTTATTATATTGTTATTTGTTTACATAATATATTATTATTATTATTATTATTATTATTATTATTATTATTATTATTATTACAGTGTTAAGAGACAAGCCCGATTAAAAAAACACAGTGTCTGACAATATTAAACAATATTTCAACAGAATATCTGTCTTCAAGTTATATTTAAAAGATTTTTTCAAGTATGAAAATGTATAAGTTTACAAAAGATTCTGAGTCTTTGTTCAAACGTTGCTTGTCTTGTAATGAAAAAAAGGCTGTTGTCGTAACCAACGCGTCAAGACGAATGCATTACTTTTTTGAAAATTTATAACTTGAATACAGACATACTGTTGAAATATTGTTTAACACAGTCACTTCTGTATTTTTCATTTTTTATTTTTCATAAATTGTGTTTTTCTCTTAACTGCTAAGAAATATTGAAATTTACACCAATCGTTATTATTATTATTATTATTATTATTATTATTATTATTATTATGTTATTTTTCATTATAAATCAACTTCTGCTATGGTCGCACTACCTACCAATTCTGTAGGAAGACCTAAGGCAGGTAGTGGTGAGTAATTATTATAATTTATTGGAACTCATTTAAGATGTTTATTCTAAAGTCGGACACAATTTAATATATTCAAAGATACATTATTATTATTATTATTATTATTATGTCTCTTTTCATCATATTTCGATTTCTGCTTTGGTCTCACTACCAACCAAGTCTGCGGGGAGACCTAAGGCAGGTAGTGGCGTGTTGTTATGGCTCCATTTCATGTTTTTCTATCTTCCCTATCATCCCCAGCATTACATAGATAAAGTTTTCCTTAGTGTGTGGGCTGTACTTAATAAGACAATTTTTTGTATATCTCTTAAGCTGGGGTTTCCAGGGATTCTTTCAATGTGTTGTTTTGTTCCATTTTTTATCATTCCAAGTGCACCTACTATCGGTGGTACGATACTTGTTTTCAATTTCCACATTTTCTTTCTATTTCAATTTCCAGGTCTTTATATTTTGACAGTTTTTCAAATTCCTTGATTGCTATGTTACAATCCGCTGGACAAGCCATATCAATTAATAGACAAGTTTTCTCCTTCTGGTTTTTAACAATAATGTCTGGCCTGTTTGCTTCAATTTTTCTGTCTGTGTAGATGGTGTAATCCCATAGAATGGTTACATCTTCTATTTCTGTAACCGGTGCTGGGTGATGTTCATACCAGTGTTTGTTTACAGCTTTTCCATAATGTTTGCACATTGCCCAATGTAAATATTGCCCAACTCTATCGTGGCGATTTTTATATTCATTTGGGGCAAGCACAGAACAGCCTGAGATTAGGTGGTCTATTGTTTTTTTGGTGTTTATCACAAAACCTGCATTTTGGATCCATATTATTATGCATAATATTTGCCTGAAAGTTTCTAGTGAAAAGACTTTGGTCTTGTGCTGCAAGAATAAAGCCTTCAGTTTCAGACTTTAATCCAGATGCACGTAACCATCGATGAGTATTAACTTTGTCAACATTGGATTTATTGGCACGTTCTGGATATTGGCCATGCAGACGTTTGTCTTGCCAGCGCTGTTTCATCTGTTCAAGAGCTTTATCTTTGGCTTTCATTTTCATATTTTTTGCCGCAATAGTTGGTTCTTGGCTTCTGTTTTGCTTTTCTACAGAATCTACTAACTGTAAATCTTGTTTGTATTTACTGCCTTCTTTTATTATTGAATATTTTTTCTTTCTTTCTTCATGTTGTCTTACTAATTGTATCATCCAATCCTTTGTTGTTTCTATGTATGTTAGTAAGCCAATAGTTGTTGTCTTGTATGACAATTCCAGCTGAATAAGACCTCTTCCACCTTCTTTACGGGGTATGTATAGACGGTCTACATCAGCCTTTGGATGATGCATCTTATGCTTAGAAAGAAGCTTTCTTGTTTTAGCATCCATTCGCCTGATGTAATTTAGAGTCCAGTTTAAGATGTTAAAGCTATATTGGACAACTGGGATTGCAAGGCTATTAATGGCCATAACTCTGTTCTGTGAATTTAATTCAGTTTTTAATATCATTCGTAGCCTTCTATAGTACTCTTTACGCACTATTTCTTTCATTTTTTATGGTGAATGTTTTCGCTCTCATTTACACCTAGGTATTTATAAGCTTCTTCTGGTTTTCAATTCTTTTATTGTTACAGCAGGGTCTAAGCTAATTGAGGATGTTTCTTGTATTGATCCACGTAAAACTGTAGCTTTAGCACATTTATTCAAATTAAATTTCATTCCAATGTCTTCGCTGAAGCATTTTACAGTTTGCAGAAGACCTTCCAGCTCATTATCATTCTTAGCATATAACTTTAAGTCATCCATGTAAAATAGATGGCTTATTTTCTTTTGGCCTATTTTATAACCAAATTCTGTCTTATTAAGTTCACTGGTTAGTGCTATTAATGATATGCAGAATAGTAAGGGAGATAAAGAATCACCTTGAAATATACCTCTTTTGATGTTTATTTCATCAGACTTATAGGTTCCATTTATATGATTGAGGTAAAGGGTTGTTTTCCATATAGACATGCACTGTTTGATGAAATTGATGATGACGGGCGATATCTTGTATATATTTAAAGTCTTTAAAATCCAGGAATATTATTATTATTATTATTATTATTATTATTATTATTATGTTATCATTTTTCATCATATTTATATTTCTGCTATGGTCTCATTACCTACCAAGGCTGCGGGAATACCTAAGGCAGGTCATGTTGTGTTGCTATGGATCCATTTCATGTTTTTTCATATCTTCCTAACATCCCTAGCATTACATAGACAACGTTCTCCTTAGTGTGTGGGCTCTACTTAGCAAAACAATTTTTTGTATATCTCTTAAGTTGGGGTTTCCAGGGTTCTTTCAATGTCTTTTTTCTTCCATTTTTTTATTTTTCCAACAGCACCCATTATTACTGGTACGATACTTGTTTTCAAATTCCACATTTTATCTGTTTCAATGTCTGTCACGACGTCCTTGTATCTACTTATTTTTATCAAACGTTTCCCTGGGTGTGCAAACGCTGATCTAGGGAAACATCTCTGACAATTATGACTAAAAAAGTTATCAGCTGTTTCAACCTGATTTTTCACAAGTATGTATCGTTGATTTTTCTGGATTCCCATATCAAACTGAACTCTGAAAATGCAGAGAATGGTAACCTCACTAGTCTATATACCGGTTGCTTATATTCCGACAACTCATTATTATTATTATTACTGTTGTTGTTGTTGTTGTTGTTGTTGTTAAAGTCAAATCCAGCCTACTTAAAATCTTAGCACAGGCAAAGGCTTTCTCACTGTGGCAGACATGAGATACAACCTGGGACTAGCACTACTGTTTGCGACTTGCCTTGTCCCCGCCAAAAGAGAGCCCGTATTTGCTTAGCGTGTAAAGCTACTGCAGGTAAAATGAAGTTAAAAGAAAAAGCACTTACCGCTCCGTCGTAATCCGTCCTCGGCCAGATAATGTAAAAGAATGAAGGGGGGACTTGCGTTACATTTTATACACTAAAAATGTGCAATGCATTATGGGAAGACGCAAATGGATTATGGGTACATGGGCAGATATAAAAGCAACGAATTTTTCCCAGTGAGGGGGGGAAAAGAAAGAACGTTCACAGTTGCTGGCTGAGACGTCTGTCAGTGAGATTTTGAGACAGAGCTCAAGAAGGAAAGACTTGCTTGCAATACCAGCGGGGAGAGCCACAAGTCAGTTGCTGTTTAAAGTTTATTTTGCCACAGGAACACAAACTTCCATAACCTTGCTTTCCTCATAGCTAAAATTTCAACAGTGTACATGCAGCGTCAATTGCCATCTTTTATCTACTTGACTCTAATCCATCTTAGAAAATATATGTACAATTTTTATTCTCTTCCTGTAACCCCATGCGCACCAGTAGTATTTCTGTTTTGCTTGGGGTGAAATGATTATATAAAAAAGAGTATGTGATGTATATATACTTCTGCGATGAGCTAGGATTTAGATTATTTACATTGTTTTGACTGTTGTCTTCATCTTTCTTGCCATATTCATGACGTTTCAGCCTCAAACGTGTCCTCAAGGTCCACAGGGCCCAAAGCGTTGGTTAGTTGGTTGGGGATACTCGAATCAAGCAGGTACAAAAATTTAAATACCTGGGAATTGTTAAATTGCAGATGCTTTCTTGGATTTTGTCAAGAACTTTGAAATAAATAGCAAGAGCACCCGATCAGATATGACAATATTAATCAATGCATGGACGAATGGTAGGTTTATAAATGTACCAGATCAGCATGTGTAAAAAGAAAAAAACAAAAAATGTTCAGCTCAATTTCTTGTTCTCTATAAATATTATATACACCAGACTTACCAGTTTTTTGGAAAGCTAATATGATCTCACTGGAACTACCCGGAAACGATTAATCAAAAAACACTTCACATCCTTACCGAATACAAAAATTCTCGACAAAGAAAAAAAGGTGCCTCATTTCAGGAAAACAACCTACTTTTTAAATTCTTGTCTTCTGGATCTAATCCGAAAATTTCGTAAGTTTCACTAGTCCCTTTCATCTTCCTTACAGAGGATTACAAAAACACTTCGTTCATTTTTTGATTCAACGTATGATTTTGTTATTAAATCAACTCTCAGTATTTTCGAACATTGATCTCAGAGGATTTTAAAACGGAATCACTGGTCGACGTCACAAAAAAATTCGTTGCAGGTGCATTGAGATCGAATTTATTCCGGAGAGATTATAAAATAAAATAAAATAAAATAAAATAAAGTAAAATAAAAAGTATTAATTCAACACTTCTTTATTTTGTGTTTTATCAAAGGTTGATTAGTGTAGCCCTAAAACTTTCTACATAATTCGAACTCATTGTCAGTATTCGTAAAATATAAGGTTTAGCTGTTGTGGTACATTTTACTTACTGAACTTCTCATCCATGTGTACAACCGACTTTCAATTCATGGAAAGGTTGCTAAGCAAGACCTACTCTATCTTACTATTTATCCCATAACTTCATGAGAAGAAGAAATAGATCACTCAATAAATTAGCCTAACTAATAAAACAACAACTTCCCGACTGTGAAATTCCTTTCCACATGATTGTTTCCCCGACGGCTACAATCACCAGGAGTTTAAATGTATGGTCAATAGACACCTCCTAACACACTAACTCGCATCCATTCTTTCAAACACTCTTCCCATCTACCCTAACCTCATCCTCTGTATCCTTACCCATCTATCACCTTCCTTCTGACATTTCCTACATCTAACCACTTCCTTCTCTTTACCTTCCCTTATGTATCCCCATGCGCAATAGTGGCAGTGGAATGCCTTGCTTGGGGTGAAATGATTAAAAAAAAGATTCACATTTATTCATCAGAGTCTTCTCTTTCTAGGGTGATACACTGATTTCAACGCTTCTCTTACAACCCGATGCCTTTTTTGTAGAACCATGTGTTTTCTTGGCCTCAAAATACGCCTCAATTTCCAATATCACTTCTTTATTGGAGCCAACTATCTCTCCCAAACCAGTAGTTGCTGCGGGCCAGCCCTGGAGAACAGGGTGGATGCGGAAGCTGTTCGATGTGTAATTCATGTAGTTTTGAGGTCGTTGCGATCGACTTGTGACACGTTGCGTTGTCTTAGTGAAAGATCACTTTTTCTTCTTTATTTGTAGCTTTTTTGGCGATTTCTTCCTTCAAACGCACCGAATAATGCTATATAATATTCGTTATTGATGGTTCTTCCTTTCTCAAGGCAATCGATGAACAAAATACCTTGTGCATACCAAAATACGGATATCAGAACCTTGTCTTTTTTTTTAATCATTTCACCCCGAGCAAGGCGGAAACGCCAGTGATGTGCAGGGGGCTACATAAATGTAAAAAGATTAATTAGAAAAGAGTGAGGAGTACAAACTAGTTAGAAAGGAAGCAATAGAAAGCTGAGACAGCAGGTGCGATGACAGATACATAGGTGGAGAGAAAGGGAAGGTTATACGGGGGTGGGGAGAGAGTGCTTATGCTTGCTTCTTTGGTCAATTTAGACGGCTTCCACCACCTGCTGTTCACCCACCCGACTGTAGATTTGACTCCATATTTCATCTATTGTAACATATTTACAAACAAAAGCATCTGGTTGGGTTGAAAAAATTGCAAACAACGCTCCGAGTCGTTGACGCGTTGTTGGTTCTGATCGACTATGAGCCAACGCGGTACCCGCTTTTAACACAGCTTTCTCTTTAACAAATGTTTAAGCAACATGGTGAATACACTGCCTTCTGATATGTTCAACTTCTCTGCTATGTCACGCAACTTCAATTTACGATCAGCCAAAACGATTTGGTGGGTTTATTTGTTGTTTTCCGAGACAGCTGATAATTTTGAGCGAACTGAGCGTTCAGCATTATTTTTGTCTCTACAACCGCGTTTAAAATCAGCATACCACGTCTTAACTGTTGTTTCCGACGGAGTAGAGTCCAAATAACATTTATCGAGTGATTGCTTTACTTAACCTGTATATTTTCCATTAGAAAGCAATGATTTATCAACATACAAAATTCAGATTTTTTCATTGTTTAAAAATTTGCAACACTAGCTTCACTTGTAGAAATGTAACTTTGTAAACTAATACTCCGCTTGTGCCCAAATTTTGTCATGTGCCATTTTTATTAGTTGCACCATCTATATGTCAAGCCCGGAATTTATTGAGTGATGTGTTTTTTCTTCTATGTGCCCTGTTCCTTCAGGACGTAGGCGACCATGACTTTCCACGTCTCCCTATCCCTGGTGGCTCTTAGCACGCCATCATGCAACCCTCGTTTCATCATCCACCTGATTAGGTCCTTCAAATATGTTATCCGTTGCTTTCCTCTGTTCTTTTTCTCTCTATATGGCCGGTTAGTATCAGGTTCTCCAAACCCTCTTTCCTCATTGCATGTCCCAAGAACTTCAGCTGTCTCTTCCTAATGCTCAGTATTAATTCCTTTTTCGTTTCCCTCATTTCAAAAACCTCATCATTGCTCACATGCTCGATCCATGATATACGCAGCATCCTTCTGTAGAACCATATTTCAGTTGCTTCAAGCTTTTCATTCATCTTTGATGATATTGTCCAACTTTCACTGAAATATTGAAGAACCGACATCCCATAGCAATCCAGTACTCTTCTCTTTGTTTCGTTTCTAGCAAAATTGTCCTGTTTCTTAATACATTACTCAACTTCTGGAATGCTCCCTTCGCCATGCTAATTCGCCTTCGGATCTCTGTCTCGCACTTTCCGTCTTCTGTTATAACAGTTCCCAGGTATTTACATTTTTGTACCTGCTTGATTTTAGTATCCCCAAACTGTATTTGGCATATTGGACTGCCCTTTTTTACTGATGACCATGCATTCGTTTTTCTTGCAGTTTATTTGTAGTCCTTTCTTGTCACTCTCTTCAGCTACCTTCTGTAGGAGGTCTTGTAGTTTCCTTTCTGTGTCTGCTATCAGCACTGCATCATCTGCATACTTTAGGTTGTTTAAATTGTGGCCCCCGATGACAAATCCAGGCATAACTTCTAAGGTCCTTAAAATATTCTCGCTGTCGAAGTTGAGCAGATCCGGTGAAAAGACACATCCTTGGCTTACACACCTTTCTATCTTTGTATGTCTGCTGACACAAAATTATTTGTTCCAACACCATATTCCGATTATTGCCTTCATCTTTGTTCTTGATATCACCATATTTTGCCTGTTTTATTTTTCGGACTTCATCAGGTGTATATTGATTTGGATAACCTTCAGAGAATTTCGAAATTAACCGTATATATAACATACGGAGTTAGACTGCTCTTTACCTCTAGTCATGTCTAAGTATCTCTCCTAGTACTTATTTTTTTTATACTGGTCAGTTATTGCTTGATCATTTTCAGTGATTCAACACTGACATACGAAAAGATTGAACTCACAGTTACTGTCTCCAAATTCACAACCCAACACTTTAATCCAGTAGTTTTTCGTTAATAGCTTTGTGCAGAGGTTCCCGACTAGTGGGCCGCGACCCTATGGGGGTCACGAAGCCTTGGCAGAGGGTCGCGACCCTCGGAGCAGGGGAGCGTGTCGCTTTGTTAGAAGTAGCTTTGGGATAACACTAATTGTATTTCATCAGTTACATTTTTCAAGCTTTTACATTTTTTTGTTTCGGTGCAAAGTGGTAGTTATGACAAACGTTTTGAAGGTTGTTATTTCTAAGTCTTAAAAAAAGAATTAATGCATATATTATCCTTATATCTGTCTTGTGTGTCTTACTCTTCTATATACATCTTCTTTTCAGCACTAGACTGGCTCTAACAAATACTCGGCCACAAATGTCAAAGCTTGCTGCTAAAATGCAACATCAGGCATCTCACTAGCTGGGTTGGACAGCTTTTTAAACCTATGATAATATTATTTCTAAGAAATATATGTTATTTTTGTGAATTCAAGTTGGATTAATGTTCTTTAATTTGGTAATAAATAATTACAGAATTTTAAATTATATTTTTAGATGTTTCTTTCCCTGTCCTTCACAGAAAATAAAAATAAAATTAAGCTGCTGATAGTAAGCCCTAAGTAAGGGGTCGCATGGGTTTCAAACTTTTAGGTAATGGGTTAAGAGTTCCAAAAGGTTGGGACCCACTGGCTTAGTGTATTAAATTGTGAGTTTGATCCCTGGAACGAATAGTTTATAATTAGACTCAGGAGATACAGGCGAGCAATAAGGGGTCAGTACTAAAAAATAAGATCAACACGAGATATCGCGAGACATGAGCAGTAGAACGAGGACAGACTAACTCGATATATAAAGTGAATAGTTTATATCAGAATTCTCTGCAGTTTACCCAAATCAATATAAGCCTGATGAAGATGGGTCGATACAACGACTGAAAGGTTGTAACAACAGCAAAAAAAAAAAAAGATGAGGAAATAGTCCAAATATAATTAATATTCCAAGCGCTGTTTAGATGTGGCAGAAGGCTGAAAATGTAGAGCATCCAGTGGGTAAGGTCAACAAAAGACAAGAGTAGTTGAAAGATATATCCAACCTTGGATGATGTCAACAAGTTCAACAACAACATAAAACACAAACGACAACCGACTTGAAAGGCAATGACCGGCAAGGGTATGATTGACAGAAACATCCGGCCATAGATAAAAGTTAGCCGGAAAAAGGGTGGTTGACAGATATATCAGGCCGAACATTACGTCAACAGAGCGACAACCAGTAAAATCAAAAATGCGTGAGAGTTTTAGTAGTAGTAATAGTAACCCTCCGTCGGTCGGTGTTGACCACGGGTAGCATTCTAGTTGTGGCTGGAGCATCGGCGTCTGTGACTGTAGAATCCTATGCGGGAGTGACAGTCTTTCTTGCAGAGGCTGCATTTATGCTTTGTTTCTGGTTTGTCGGAGCTGTCGAACCCGCCTCTCCATGGTGACTTGTGTCAGTTGCTCCTCCCTTGATTTTAGTAAAGGGACAAACAGCTTCCGCTGACTTCTGACGCTCGACTGCTCCTCGTATGTGAGACTTACTCCCCAGCTCCAAACAAGCGTCACCGACGAAAAATGAAAATAACATTATATTTTATTTATATACGTATTCGTCGTTGTTTGTCCAGATCCAGTGGTAATATACAACATTTGTATACATACAAGAGTCTGCATAGTAAAATATTGGGATTAATCTTTCCCAACCGCCACTGAAATTGTGATCTTCCGTTGAAAGATTCACCTCACAAGCTATAAATCGGAAGTTTAGACTTTAGCACATCTTTTCACTTGACTGCCTATATTTGTTCTATTGACTGAGTTATATAAGAAAAAATTTAAAGAAGTCCACAGACAAAAAAGAACGTTGCAATGAAGCAGCAAACGTAACGGAAATAGTCTTCTTCTTCTTCTTCTTCTTTTTCTATGTGACCTGTCTCTTCAGGACGTAAGCGATCATGACTTTCCACGTCTCCCTATCCCTGGTGGCTCTTAGCACACCTTTTTCCTGTTACACCAACCAAACCGCGCTCTGCCATCGAATAGCACAAGCTCATAAATCTAGAATATAAATGTAAAGAAAATAGCATGGCCACAAAATTAGGGATCAGTTAATATAGATTTGATCCCCCATTTTATATCCACATTATAATTTCATATAAACAGTTGATTCCAGTGTGAACTGTATCCTCTTTAGGAACAGACGTACCCTAAAATACTGTGGAAATGTGATAGATAGAAGCTTAGAAATTCAATTTTATTTGCGAGACCGGGATAATGATCCAAGGGCAAAAAATAAAAGAGCTTCTGATGTGACAACCTGACTTAATTTAGATTTGTGGTGCAATAAATAGCCGGTCGGAACGAGAAATCGGGGATCCGAGTTCACTTACGCGCAAATACCCTAGGGAAAGGTATTAAGCCGTCTCTTTCAGCCAGTTATAGGTTAAATAGCAAAATAAATTGGCTTTTATATCCTTGACTGGCAACCAGTCTACCGAAGAAAGTAATGGCAATCTACAGCGGGAAAATCTTCCTCCCTCAGTTAGTGATGTTACTTTCGGGGCATGATCACCTAAACATGTATAACGTAGGGCAAGTAACTGACTAACTGAATCTAGCTATGTTATAGTAGGAAGATATAAGCGCATATTTTCTAATAATTATGGAAGTTACGATGTTAGGTTTAGATTTGGATAGAATTAAATAAAATTTTTGGCGATACGAAAATAAGAAAATGTTAATTGTATTTAATATAATTCCAGCTTCTGCAACAATAGTCAAAACTTTGCCCGTCAAAATCGAGTAGGTGTAGTTTAAACACCATAAGCGTGGAATCCTGATAGTGATCGATTCCGAAACTTGTAAAAAGATGCGAAAGTCAACTGTTTCGTTGCAGTTACGAGAGATGAAGGGTCCGGATAATGGCCGAACTGAGATTCATTTGCGAGTCTTGGTTTCAGCGGGAGGTCACGGCATTATGTAAAACTAGCCCGGCGTTGCTCGTATGTAATGAAAGCATTAAAACTAATCCATGGGCCTGAATCAGATTTTTGGACGTTGGCACGAAAGACTAAAAAGCAATCGTTGTTTCCAGTTAAAGCAAAACCGTAGACTGAAAGAAAAATGAATGGATGTAAGTCAAATTTTCATTTCCTGGTGTCGATATCAAATAAGTATTTTCGTCGTAAACTGAATTTTGAAGGCTAAATAAGTCCTCTGAGTAAATGGTATCATGGCTGAGACTATGAACTACAATTATACCTACTTAGAGCGAAACGCGAAGCAAAAACTAAAATAAAAGGGCTGAAAAAAATACAGACATACAGGCAGATAAACAGACACACGCACAAACATCTTGCCTTATATATATATATATTATCGAATTTCTGCACTATTGTAAGACCTGCCACCTTGAAACTTCTGAATATCGTTTCTTATGTCTTTGTCTATGGGTGTATCAAATTTGATTAAAATCGGAACACTCCTTCTAACGATTTTCGATATTTATCGTGGATACCTCGGCACAAAACCTAGCTAAGAACACTCGCAGACGCTTATAGTACAACTGTGTAAATTTTCAAGATAATCGGTTCAGCTGTTTCCGAGTCTTTAGGTAATGGACACACACAGGCACGGATACACACACAGAGACAAATTTCCATTTTTAAATAAGTTTAGATACATAAATATTTGGTCATTATTTTTTCATTATCTATTCTCTCTCTCTCTCTCTCTCTCTCTCTCTCTCGCTCGCTCGCTCGCTCGCTTTCTCCGTGGGTGTGTAACCGATGTAATTGCTTCTAGGAATGAGAAATCAGTTCTCCCTCAGCTATTGGTTAAATAGTAAGAATTGCTTCTGGAAAAATATGTAGTATATTCAAAGGAAATGTTGATGCATAATTTCTCAACAAAAACTAATAATTTTTACAATTCAAAATATTTTTCTCCTTTGAATATGTCAGAGGTTAATAAAACATAAAATAATCACATCCGATTATTCGTTTCTAATAAATGATATTTACAATGACCCCAAGTCAGTTAAGCGCCGTACTTGATACTTGGGCGATCATGTCTCGAAGGAGACATAACTGACTTGGCAGAAGATTATCCCGCAGTATGTTGCCATTGCATTCTGAGGTAGAATGGTTGCCAGCCAAGGCTATAGAACCCAATCTGTCCTGTTATTAGACTCATAGCTAGAGTGAGAAGAGATGCATTATATTATTACGTAGTAATTAGTGGGGGATCAGTTTATTACTTCATAACAATAGACAACTGATCCCCGATATTATGTCCAGTAGAAATTTTAATTATGCTTTCCAACTATCATATATTCAGTCAAAAATAAGTCAGTCAGTTGAGTGCCATACGTGATATACACTTTGAGCGATCATGTTTCGAAAGAGACATGACTGACTGAGCAGAAAATTATTCCGCAGTAGGCTGCCTTTGCTTTCTGCAGTAGACTGGTTGCCAGCTAAGGTTATAGAATACAATCTGTCATATTATTTAACCCATAACTGGAGAGAAGAGAAGGATTAATACCTTTCCCAAGGATATTTGCGCGTAAGTGAATGCAAGGAATTCAACTGGTATTCGAACTCGGTTCCCCGATTTCTCGTTCCGAGCCGATATCCACTATATCACAACACACATCGAACATGAAAAACTGTCGTATATTATATCTCGTTGATTGATCCGATTGATGCAGCGTTGCTGTTCCTGCTGAGGAATTACCGATAGATTATTAGCACCCAAATACGATGAGCAACACACTGATAGTCGTGTTAACTTATTCTAGTATATACGACGCAGTATATCGAGTAATGACCAAATTATATTGCTTTGACTTAGCTTGCTATTCCACGGGGACATTTCTGAATATATTTGCAAAAATAGGCTTAGGAGAAATGGAGCAATTACTTTGAAATATTTTCCAAAGTATCATTCCAGCTCTTAATCTGTGATAGCCACCACCCACTTTTTTATCTGTGTATTAGTGATGACGTTGTTAAAAACATTTATTTGGATATTTTTCTACTTCTTGGGTTAAACCAACAAGTATCAAGGCAACCGGAAAATGTTTGGCTGTAATCGACGTCAAAAAAACTAGAAAAAGAATGGGTAAAAATCGTAAATCGGACAACGAAAAAGAAAAGAAAAAAATAAATACGAATGAAATTTCTTTAAAAAATCGAGACATTGTTTTTCTTTTAGTTGATGTTTTTGGCATGAAGAAGAATTATTTATTCAGCAAAGTGTGTGGTTGTCAAGTCTGACCGAACGAAGTGTAAAAGAGGAATCTCATTGCAAAGAAGTGACATACGAGAAAGATACAGTTAATCACTGCAAGGCTGTGATATTTTTGCTTTAGCTTTTTTGTGAAACTGGTCGTTAAAAATCGTTTCGAAGATTTATGAATGTTTGAAAAACTAACAAAGCAGTACACAACCCAAGAAAAAATATCTGATTTGTTTTTTTTCTATTTCTACAACATATATTTCTGCATGTTGACACAAATGTCACTATACGTACGTACGTACGTGTGTGTGTGTGTGTGTGTGAGAGAAAGAGAGAGAGAAAGATCACAATTTGAAATTATCGTTTTCTTGGCATACAACTTCCTTCTTTCTCACAGACATGTGAAATGCCTGTGCGAATATTAACAAAAATTGCCCCTGAAAACAACGAGTTCATAGCCTGCGGATGAGATTTGATACAGACGTAGTAGACTGGCTCAATGTTTTTCATCTACAGATTTTTTTTGTAATATATATATACAGGGTGTCAATAAAGTCCGTATGTACTTAAAACAATTATAACTTTATTTTTATTTGCGATAAAATTAAAGTGCAAACGGACTTCATGGACACCCTGTATATATCTATCTTGATCTATTTACTTTTTTTAACTATGGTAGAGGTGGATTGACCTGATATTAAAAGGGGTGAGAATGTTATATAGTAAAGATACATCATTCTGTAAATATTTAACTGGTTTATTAGAATTAATATTTTGAGACATTTTACCTTAATGTTAAAACTTTCCATTTGGATTTGAAAATGAGCAATTTTCTCACTTTATTTCTTTGTCTTGTATTTTATTTTTGATTGAAGTTATTTTAGTTAAACGATATTTACAAATATTTTACCACGTACTTGTAAAAGTATTTTTGTGCTAATATTTCAAAGGAAAAGTAAAATCGGGTTTATGAATTATCTTAAAACATAGTAGCAGGAATGGTTTTTATACGGTTCAGCTCCCGATGTCAGAGACAGTGAAAAGAATAAAGGCATCTAAGCTTAATTAAATATGTCGTGCATGTTTTTACTCGTTTCTTTGTTCCTTTCTCACTTTCTACCAGCGAAGCGTGTTTACATGTTAACTTCTTTTTTGTTCTGTATCGAGTCTTCAATCGACACCTTTAAAGAGTCATGTTCCCATAATATTTCTTCCCGTCTATTTAAATATCTAACCTAAACTTATTTATAAATGGAACTTTGTCTGTGTTTGTGTGTGTGTGTGTCTGTGTGTATGCGTGCCCGTTACCTATATACTCCGAAATGGCTGAACCGATTTTCTTGAAAATTTGCACAGTTGTACTGTAAGCGTCTGCGAGTATTCTTAGCTAGGTTTTGTTTTTGTTTTTTTCGGAGGTAACCCCCGATAAATATCGAAAATCGATAATCGAAAAAATCAGGTTATAATTTTTGTTCTCAGGAACAACTATTGGGTATTTAACTTTACCTGACCTCATCAAGTAAATTCTGACATTTTGTTATGTCTGCGACTATTTTGTCAAATTTCCACCTAGCTCAAAATAATGCGTATCGTATAAAAAAAAGAAAGAAAACTATATTTCTTTCTCTCCTTTTAAAATTGTCAGCTAATTTATCTATTCCCCGGATTTTACAAGTACATGATAGTATTAAAATAGTTTTTTACATAAGCTCAAATCGCGAATTACGATAAAACACAACTAATAATACCACTAATCTCCCTCCACTGTATTAAACCAAACAAAAAAATATATACCAGGTGGAGATAGTGTCACATTGGCATAGTCTATCAAACAGGTAAACCCTCTTTTTCACTTGTATCGCCCTTTCCTAAGCCTAAATATCGCATTCATTGTTCCAGTGTCCTTGACAAAACCGCACTGTTCTGGTCCTATTTGCGATCTGATTATGCTTCGCGCTCTATTCATCAGGATTCGAACAATGGTTTTCGTTATGTGGCTCATCAAACTGATTCTTCTGTGGAGTTAGAATTCGACTGGACCTGGCGTCTTAGGCAGAGCTATGAAAATTGATATGCTTGGGTCATCTGGTATTACACCACTGTTTTAGATTTCATTTATTATTTCCGTTTGCGTAATAATATATATAACTAGCAGTATAGCCCGGCGTTGCTCGGGTGTAATGAAAGCTTTTAAACTAATCCATGGTCCTGGAGCTCAGACTCTTTGGACATTGGCACGAAAGACTAAAAAGCAATATTTGTTTCCAGTTAAAGCGAAACCGTAGACCGAAAGAAAAATGAATTGATGTAAGTCAAATTTTGACTTCCTGCTATTGATATCAAATAAATTTTTTGTCATAAACTGAATTTTGAAGGTTAAATAAGTCCTCTGAGTAAATGGTATGATGGCTGAGACTAAGAACTACAGTTATACCTACTTAGAGCCAAACCCGAAGTGAAAATTAAATTAAAAGGGCTGAAAAAAATTCAGACATACAGGCAGATAAACAGACACACACACACACAATCATATTGCTTTACATATATATATATATATATATATATATATATATATATATATATATATATATATATTATCAATTTTCTGCACTATTGTAAGAACTGCAACCTTGAAACTTCTGAATATTGTTTCTTATGTGTTTGTCTATGAGTGTATTGAATTTGATTAAAATCGGATCACTCCTTCTGCAACCCGATGTTTTCGATTATCGATTTTCGACACAAAGCCCATCTAAGAACACTCCCAGACGCTTATAGCACAACTGTGTAAATTTTCAAGAAAATCGGTTCAGCCGTTTCCGAGTCTATAGGTAACGGACACACAGACACACACACACACATACACACATACACACAATATATATATATATATATATATATATATTGTCTTGAGTTATGAGGATGTATGGTTGTAATGTAGTTGTTTTTGTTTTTTTCGGTGGTTCACCGATAAAAAATATTTTGGCAAGTAGGTTTTTGTTAGAAATAGCATTGATATAATTATTGGGGAGAAGTTTGTCATTTAAACGAGCAGACTTAGACGTTTTATAAAATTTTTCATTTGTTCGTGTATTTTTTTCTTTTCGGAACTCAAATTTTATGAGAATTGTCCAAGGCTTTTGTACGTTCGACCGCTTTCGGCTATATTTTTAGCCATTATAAAGAACTAATTTTGTTTTACTTATAAATAAACGTGTGGAAAGTTGATGCATATAGAGTTTTGTGTATGTTAAAGTAATGTATGTTATTATAAAAATATTAAAAACTGCCAAATTCACTATCAATAATAATAATTCACCTGGAATATCTAAACTACAGAGAATCAGTTTTGTTTACTAATGTACATGTCTATTAAAGAACTGTGTTTTTCAACTATCCAAATTTGTAAACAGTTCCATTGGGTATACCACAAAAAAATTGACGAGAATATTGACATTACACCTTTCAAACAACATTTCCATCCGATCGCATGAAACACACACATCGAGATCTTCCAGTACCTATCCGTGATACTACATACATAAAGCGTCATCCACATGCACAGTCAGTCAGTTAAGTGCCATGCGCGATACACGCTTGGGCGATCATGTCTCGAAAGAGACATGACTGACTGGGCAGAAGATTATCCCGCAGTAGGTTGCCATTGCTTTCTGCGGTAGACTGGTTGCCAACCAAGGCTACAGAACCCAATCTGTCATATTATTTAACCCATAACTGGAGGGAAGAGACGGATTAATACCTTTTCCAAGGGTATTTGCGCGTAAGTGAATGCAAGGAATTCAACTGGTATTCGAACTCGGTTCCCCGATTTCTCGTTCCGAGCCGATATCCACTGCGCCACAACGCACAACGCACATCCCCCCCCACATGCTCAAGAAGATTAAAAATAATGAAGGCATTACTAATAAAAAAAGTGAAATCCTACACTTAATAACATCAATTATGACCATGGTAACAATGTGCTTACCACGTTCGGAACTTAATATACACAAGATGGTGGATATCTTTACGCTTACGTCACTGCAACCACTCACCATGTGAGTCGAAAGCTTAGAACCAGTGTAATAAACAATATCAAAATGATGGAAACTAGTTACACCAGAAATTAAAACAAAATACGATGTCTGTTATATTAAACAATTTATTTTTAGATATTTATCTGCTGCCTCAATACACAACATATATATATATATATATATATATATATAGTAATCCGCAGAGAGATTTGTTTCGCTGTATCATAGCTTATCAGCGCAGTAAGACATCCGATTGTTTTAGACAGGATTGAAACCCTAGAGAATTGACATCAGTCAGCGATTCTATCTCTGAACTAATGGGGAGCTCATTAGAAAAATGCAATTTTTTAGTGTGTGATATGCCATGTAAACATACGCCAGTATCTAAGATTGTTCTAATTCATTATTAATTAAACTACACACACACACACACACACACACACATATATATATATATATATATATATATTTATATTATAAAAGATTTTAGAATATTACAATGAGTAATACATATTTCACCGCGTCATAATGTTATTATTGCGGCTCGTCAGACCCCTGATTTTAGAACATTACAATGTGTAGTACATTGTAATGTTCTAAAATCATTTATAAATTATATTAATCTCTTAAATTCAATCAATGAATTTAACATTGAGATCTTTTGAGTTTGTCTCTATCGGAATTTTCCTGGATTGTATACCAAGTGTACTATGTTATATATATATATATTTTTTTTTTCTAAACATATAATGTTAAATATAAGAGACAATGAATGTCTATTATGTTTAATCGTGAGCCGTTCTAAACGTCGTATTTGGGCTTTAATTTCAGTTGAAAATAAAGACAAAAATTCTCCAATATTTGAATAATTTTGTATTAATTTGGATCTAAGGTTTCGGCTCACATGAGCCATCTTCAGAGAGGTTATTAAGACGGTAACATAATAACATCCACCATCACGGACGATTTTATTTTGTGTTGACATAAAACTCCGCTAGGCAACAAATATATATATATATATATATATATATATATATATATATATATGATAGATAGATAGATAGATAGATAGATAGATAGATATTACTTACCATTTAGATTAGAATATGTTAGTAAGTACTACCAAATTGTACATTTTGATTTGAGATTGAAAAAACAGTGTCTCATCAGTTTGTTATTAATGATGGTAATAAACGCTTTTTTAAAAATTTCTTTCATGAAGCATCGTATTTCCGTTCTTGGAAATCTTTCGTTCAAATTAAAAGGTTTGATAAAAAAATAAATAAGAAAAAAGCGAAGAAAAGAAATAAAAAAAGAAAAGAAAAATCAAAAACAACAAAGAAATCGTAAGAAATACAACAGAGAAAATAGAGAGAAAATAACCAAAAGAGAAAAATGTACAAAAAGGTGACAACGAAACAAACGAAATGAAAATTAAAGTAAAAGAAAAACAAATGAGATAATCTTGAGCTCCGTTTGAAATTTATGTTTTGAACGCTGCAATTTTATTCTTTGTTCTTTCACACTTGGATATATATACACTACCGGCCATAATTAATAGGCAACCCCAGTATTTAAAAAAAATGATGGATTTCACATTATTTTTTAGTATTTATTGTCAAGTGAATAATTGTAAATGAGAATGGTTCATTTGTTAATATTGCACAATAACATGTGCATCAAATGAATTTATAAATAATTAATAATTACTTATTTTGCAGTTTCATCAATAAAAGAATGAAGAAAATTTAGGGTGATTCGGACGAGTTCATTTTTGTATCCTTGCCTTGTAAAACTTTTCAAATAATAATAGCAAAAGAACCATTCTATTTTCATTTAGAATTACCCACCTGGTAAAAAATACTAAAAACAGTATGAAATACATCATTTTTGTAAACTGGGGTCGCCTAATAATTATGACCGGTAGTATATATATATATATATGTATATATATATATATATGTATAAGTGTGTGTGTACATATACATTTTCTAGAAATTTAGCTATTAAAGCCGTAATTTGTTGGTTGGTTGGTTTGTTTTATGGCATATCAACCTCGGCGGCTTATTTATTGCCAACTAAATTTCTATTTATTGCCAACTAAATTTCTATTTATTTGTTGCTGGTAATACCTTTTTCTTTCAACAATTTATTGTTGTTTTTTTTATATATAAGTTTTGTGTCTAGTAATTCTTATTTCTTTTTCGAATATCAAGATTCATTGGGATTTGGTTTTTAAGGGCAGAGTCCCCATGTCCTACCCTGTTATTTAACCCATAACTGGAGGGAAGGGACGGATTAATACCTCTCCCAAGGGTACCAGTGCTTAAGTGAATGCTGGGAATTCAACTGGAATTCGAGCTCGGCTCACCGATTTCTCTTTCCGAGCCGTTATCCACTGCACCACAACGCATATCCGTCTCTGAACACTTACAGCACCCGGTATTCCCAAGCGGTCACCCATCTAAGTACTGACCAGGCTCAACGTTGCTTAACTTCGGTGATTGAACGAGAACCGGTGTATTCAACGTGATATGGCCGTAAGCACGCACATCCGTCACTAAACGCTTACAGCACCTGGTATTCCCAAGCGGTCACCCATCTAAGTACTGACCAGTCTCAACGTTGCTTAATTTGTTTTAATTTTTTCGAGCGAAGCAAAGTAGTCAAGACTCAGTACGTTGCTAATTTTGAGAGAACATAAGAATAAAACAAAGAAATCAATTTAATAAAAACGGATTTTAAGGAGACAAAAATAGCGATTGACATTGCATTTAATTTTTTGAAAATTACATTTGACTGGAAAGTATAAAGCCGGAAGATATTTCCACATTTGAAAATAGCGTCATCTTTTTAGCAATAGAATTTACGGTTACATGTAGACATGTCACCAGTACAATGATGAGCCCTTGTCTCCAATCTAGTCAGTCACTCAGTTAAGCGCTATACGTGATACACGCTTTGGGCGATCATGTCTCGAAAGATACATGACTGACTGGACAGAAGATTATTCCAAAGCTATAGAAACGGAACTGTTCTATGATTTAATCCATAACTGGAGGGCAGAAACTATTAATACCATTTCCAGGGGTATCTGTGCGTAAGTGAATGTAAGGAATTCAACTGAAATTATACTCGGTTCCCCAATTTATCAATCCGAGTCGATATATACTGTACCACAACGCACATCACCAACGCATCTAATATATATATATATATAAACTTATTTATAAATGAATCTTTGTCTGTTTATGTGCATGTGTGTGTGTCTCTGTGTATGTGTGTGTCCGTTACCTATAGACTCCGAAACGGCTGACACGATTTTCTTGAATATTTACACAGTTCTACTATAAGCGTCTGCGAGTGTTCATAGCTAGTTTTTGTGTCGAGGTATCCCCGATAAATATCGACAATCGAAAAAATCGGGTTATAGAAGGAGTTGTCCGATTTTAATCAAATTTTATACACTCATAGACAAAAACGTAAGAAACGATATTCAGAAGTTTCAAGGTTGCAGTTCTTGCAATAGTGCAGAAAATCGATAGTATATATATATATATATATATATATATATATATATATATATATATAAAAGGCAATATGTTTGTGTGTGTGTCTGTTTATCTGCCTGTATGTCTGTATTTTTTTTAGCCCTTTTATTTTAGTTTTTGCTTCGGGTTTGGCTCTAAGTGGGTATAATTGAGACTAGCATCACCTTTAAATTTGTTGTTTTTCATTTTCTTTTTTACTTTTTTCAATGCAATCTTATAAATTACACCCTAAACTTTCCGACCGACAAAAAAAACCAAAAAAAATTGGAAAAATTTCAATATTTAAACAATTTTAGTGGGGGTTCAGTTTTTATATAACGTTATAGTAAATCGATCCTCCATTTTGGAACCACTCGCTGGTACATTACCACCATCTGTAAATTTGTTGATTATCCAATTTTCTTTTGACTTTTTTCATTGCAATCTTATCGATTAAACCCTAAACTTTCCGATTGACAAAAGAAAGTTGTAAAAATTTCAACATTTAAACAATTTTAGGGGTGGGAGCTCAGTTTTTAGTATAACCTTATAGTAAATCGATCCTGCGCAATTAACTTTTTTGATTGTGCATATTCAACAACTGAATCCTTTGCGAAATTTTTGAATAAAGGCATTCTTGGAATTTCTGAGGAAGATGCCATCGTACAAACTGAAGAACACTTGAAATAGACAAAAACAAGCGCAACAACTCGTCCCCCCCCACCAAAAAAAAAACAAAACAAAAAAAACAAAAACCAAAGTGACCCCAACGCGAGTGGTTCTAAAATTAAGGGTCGATTTGCTATAACGTTGTATGAGAAAGTGAGCCTCCCTCATTAATAATGTTTAAATATTGAAATTTTAAATTTTTTTTTTTTTTTGATAATAGGAAACATTATTTAATAACCGATTAGACTGAGCTGAAAAACGTCAAAAAGAATGAAAAACCACAAATTGAAAGGCGGTGGTATTCTCCTTAAGCTCTGCCGCGAAAAAAGTTAGTTCAGTTTATTCTTAAAGTTGCAGTTAACAAATGGCTGGCGTTACTGTGTTTTCGGTGGCAAGGAGACTGTTACAAATTGAATTGTTAACGAAATTTTCTTTGTTTAACCCCGAATGTTATTAGTGATCAGAGTTATCTCTTTTATGTAGTTGCTAACCAAAGCTAGATAGTCCAGTCAACCTTGGTATTTTACCAACAGCTGGTGACATAACAGAAATTTTATTTTAATTATATCACCTAAACACCGCTACACACGATTGGGAGATCATGTCTGGAAAGAGACATGCCTTACTGAGCAGTGTATTTTCCGCAGTAGGTTGACATTACTTTCAACTATTTAACTCATAGGAGGGGGAAGAAACAAGTAATCAGTTAAATGCCAAACGTAATGCACGCTTGAGTGATCATGTCTCGAAAGAGACATGAACGACAGGACGGAATATTTTCCCGCGATAGGTTTCCATTAATTTCTGCGGTAAAATACATGCCAACCAAGGCTATAGAACCCAATCTAACCTCCTATTTAAAAATAGAGAAATAAAAGACGGATTAATATATTTCCCATGTGTATTTGTGTGTAAGTGAGTACAGCGAATTCAACTGGAAATCGAACACAGCTCTCCAATTTTGTTGCTCCGAGCCGATACCCACTGCTCTACAAAAGAAGAAAAAAGACGGTTTTTGTCTTTATGTGTTGTGAGACCCATACTCACCTCAACATGGACTCACCCACTGCTACATTAATAGGTGTGTGTGATAGCAGTAGAGGGGTACCAGACAGTAGCACTGTGCGCATGACCTCAGTCGACTACCAATGACTATACTGGATTCGTTAGCTCTGCTTACTCTACCTTCTTCTTTGTGACCTTTATCTCTCAATACATCTTTCTTTAACCTACACCTCGTGTTCCGTGTTATATTTCCGTGGACCCATTTTGGGCTCCACATCAATAAGGAAGATGATAATGGTTGTAATGTTGCTTGCATTGATAACATCAGATGTTCCTCTACAATATTGAACATAAATGGCAGAATGATCAACAGAAAAAAGAAAACCGTTTTAAAAAATGCAAGTGATGTAATTTCACATGTTTTGACGGCTTCAGAAAATGTGCGAATCAATATTCAGCCACAGTGGTTGATAGGAATATATTTTTATAATCAACGCCATAAAGCTCGCTAGCTTTAAATTTGGACGCTCGATGACTTGGGTCATCCGCTAAAGATGACGATTAAGAGCGCTGAGATTCAATTTCAAAGTTCCTCTTTTCGTTCGCCGGTTGAAGGCATTAATATTATTGATTCGCCAGATGGAAATATGCCGGAAATAAAGATAAAACAAATGACGACTGAATGCCTGAAACCACTGTCCGCTAAAAACGAACAAACTGAATCCCACATGGCCACAGATGGCCACAGATTGTGAAAAGAATCGACCCGGTATTTATACAAGATATATGCCGCCATAATGTCTCTTCAACGATGCTAAAACAGCCGTCGTAACATATTTAGTTGAGTTTGGATAAAAAATAAGGAAAAAGAAACCCAAGATTATCTTCAGCGGGTATTTAACTTTAGACAACTCTCGGGATATATATATATATATATATTTGTGTGTATACACTGCTTATATACAACACGTTAAAATTTCCTTTCTCTAATTCCATGCGTCGATGGCTTAGGGAGTAGCGATTCTGACTGACACCAAATCGGTCGAGTTTCGATCCTGGCCAGAAGCAAGCGGATGCGTCTAGTCACACTGATGAGTTGTGATACAGCGAAACAGGCTTGTATGTGGATGACTAATATATATATTTGTATGGGTTATGTCTTGAAGGCTGTCATGCGTTGAATGAAATAAAGGAAGTGTTTGTATAACCTATTTATTACATCAATATTTCGAGATTAAAATCACATCTTCAGAATGGCAGAGAAACCTTTGATTGTCTCTCTGCCATTCTAAAGATGAGATTTTAATCTCGAAATATTAATGTAATAAATAGGTTATACAAACACTTCCTTACCTTCCTTTATTTCATTCAACGCATTGTGACAGCCTTCAAGACATAACCCATACAACTATTTTACACAATGCTTCAAGCAAATTACAAAATTGTACTATATATATATATACTACCATACAGTGCCTACTAGAGGGGGCGCTGATAATTTCTCCTAACGGGCCTCTTCCTTAACCAAGCATCATAAATTCTTTATTGGGATTTCTCGTTCATTGCTATAAGCTTTTAGCCCCGTCGTCTGATTGTTTAACTCGTCTGTTTGTTTAACTACACACTTGTTCAAATTAATAGGATTTAGTTTCCTTTCTTTCATCATACGGTCACTTTTAGACCGACTGTATTGACAAGCTGAAATCGATTTTTATTTTTTCCTCAGATTAGACCATTTTCAAATGAAAAATATTGTGTCATCCATGATTGCAATAGATATTTTATCTCGTCCAGACTATTGTCTTGACTGTCTTTTAGTTGTCTTATGGCCACTGTCTTGACTGTCTTTTAGTTGTCTTATGGCGATTGTCTGCAATTGACGTTACTTCAGGAAGCGTGCAAAAATTGTAAAGCTGCGCAAGCAAATTGACAGTCCTTACAAAGAGATCGCGGCTATTGTTTGTGTCAGCCTTTAATATGTCAGTCGTATTATCAAGATGAACGAACAAACTGGATTAATCAGATATCTCTGTTCAGATCTATCTACCTACCTACCTACCTACCTACCTACCTACCTACCTACCTATCTATCTATCTATCTCAGTCCAAAACGTAAAAAAATCGGTCGGAAGATAAAAACAACGAAGAGAGACGACGTATACGTGAAAGTGTGAAAGATCCTAGGAAGATATTTGTTTTGTTTCAATTAATTTATACGACGGTGTATCTATCTATCTATCTATCTATCTATCTATCTATCTATCTATCTATCTATCTATTTTATTTGATTTGTAGGATAGTGTATCTCTGTTCAGATCTCTCTCTCTCTCTCTCTCTCTCTCTCTCTCTCTCTCTCTATCTATCTATCTATCTATCTATCTATCTATCTCAGTCCAAAACTGAAAGAAAATGCGGTCGGAGGAGAAACAACGCCAAGAGACGACGTGTATGTGATCACTGAAATTGTGAAAGATCCTAGGAAAACATAATAATTTGCACAAGAGTGTATATATGCAATACCGTTCACAGTTCTCTAATCCACTTTTTCGGGTAACTGCGCATTTTCTAGGATGAGCCGTGTCCGTTCAAGACCTAGGCAAGCATGGCTCTCTATATTTTATTGCCCTTTATATCTCTTAATAACTATAGTCTTTCTGTTACAACCTTTTTAAGCTCACTAGTTATGTTATATGCTATTTTCTCTGTCTATCTTTCCTTGAATCTGTCCTGTGAGGATCACATTTTCCAAACCGTCTTTCTTGATTATTTGTCCTAAAAGTTCCAATTGTTTGTGCATCATGTTGCTTCACAGTGTTAAGCGTCAGTTTCGTTTTTATTACCACTTCGTTGTTGATCACATGATTCGATTCTTGGTATTCCCAGCATCCTACTGTAGAATCACATTTCTGTTGTCTCAAATTTCCTCTTCATCTGATATTAGGTATCATTTCATTATTTTATTTTGTTTGTTTCCAAAGAACGTTTCCTGTTTCTTAATACTTTACTTAACTTTTGGAAGGCTTCTTTGGATTTCAGTGCATTGCTTTTCGTATTCTGTTATAACACTTCACAAATATTTAAATTTTATGTGCGTTGTGATGCAGTGGATATTTGCTCGGAACGAGAAATCGGGGAGCCGGGTTCGAATTTAGGTTGAATTCATTACTTCATTCACTTACTCGCAAATACTCTTGTGAAAGGTATTAATCCGTCTCTTCCTTCCAGTTATGGGTTAAATAACAGGACAGATTGTGTTCTATAGCCTTGGCTGGCAAGCAATCTACCGCAGAAACCAATGGCAACCTACTCAGGGATAATCTTCTGCCCAGTCAGTCATGTCTCTTTCCAGACATGATCGCCCAACCGTGTATCACGTATGGCACTTAACTGACTGATAATAGATGGAAACATGATTAAGGCTGCACATTGGTCATACAGTGGGGGATCAGTTTTATATTGTTATGAAGTAATAAACTGATCCCCCACTAATTACTACTTAATAATATAATACATCTCTTCCTCCTCTAAATACAAGTCAAATAATAGGGCATATTGGGTTCTATAGCCTTGACTGGCAAACAGTCTATCGCAGAAAGCAATGGCAACTTACTGCGGGATAATATTCTGCCCAGTCAGTCATGTCTCTTTCGAGACATGATCGCTCAAGTGTGTTTCACGTATGGCACTTAACTGACTGACTGAATATAATAGTTGAAATCATGATTAAGTCTTCTACTGGGTATAAAGTGGGGGATCAGTTTTCTATTGTTATGAAGTAATAAACTGAACTCCCACTAATTAGTACTTAATAATATAATACATCTCTTCTCTCTGTGGCTATGAGTCAAATAATAGGACAGATTGGGTTCTATAGCCTTGGTCGGCAACCAGTCTACCGCAGAAAGCAATGGCAACCTACTGTGGGATAATCTTCTGCCCAGTCAGTCATGTCTCTTTCCAGACATGATCGCACAAGCGTGTATCACGTATGGCACTTAACTGACTGATAATAGATGGAAACATGATTAAGTCTGCACATTGGTCATAAATTGGGGGAACAATTTTATATTGTTATGAAGTAATAAACTGATCCCCCACTAATTACTACTTAATAATATAATACATCTCTTCCTCCTCTAAATACAAGTCAAATAATAGGACATATTGGGGGTCTATAGCCTTGACTGGCAAACAGTCTACCGCAGAAAGCAATGGCAACCTACTCAGGTATAATCTTCTGCCCAGTCAGTCATGTCTCTTTCGAGACATGATCGTTCAAGTGTGTTTCACGTATGGCACTTAACTGACTGACTGATATCTTCAATTTGTAATTTGCATATTGGTCTGTCCCTTTTGCTAGCAACCAGACATTCCGTCTTCTTGCAGTTTATGTTTAACTCATTCTTTACTTTTTATTTCCTTACCATCTTAAGGATTTCCCTTAGTCTTCATTCCGTAAGTGAAATAATATATTGTGAATAGTTCACATTCAGAAGAAAAGTCCTTCTCATACACAACAAAATGCAGTTCACATTGTTCGTAGAACTATAGAAGACTCAGGACAAATCATAGTTTATAAACGAGTTGTGTTATGACGTTCTAAATCCTATGGCGATTATTTGGAACATTGTCAAGAGGCGGGGGCGGCTATAAATGTAAAAGCAATTAATATTCAAAAATGTATGTTAGGAACAAGATTACTTGAGGATGTGCGTTGTGATGCAGTGAATGTCGGCTCGAAACGAGAAACCAGGGATACGAGTTCGAATTCCAGTTGAATTCTTTGCATTCACTCACTTTCCCTGGAAAAGATATAAATCCGCCTTTTCCTTCCAGGAATGGGTTAAATAGCAGAGTAGATTGGGTTCTATAGCCTTAGTTGGTAGATAGTCTACCGTAGAGTGTAATTTTTTTTTTAATCATACCACCCCGAGCAAGGCGGTAACGCCACTGATGTGCAGGGGGCTACGTAAGAGTGAAAAGATCCGAAAAGATTAGAAGAGAGAAAGCCGGAAACCACATCCTAAACAAGGAACAAGGGATGAGCCTCTTCACCTTTTCAATAGACGTGGGTGGAGTGTGAACCGGGCGATAGTTTAGTCTATCTACTCCAATTGAAAAAAAAATAAAATAAAAAAAAAGAGTGAAAAGATTGGAAAAGAGAAAAACTGGAAACCACATCCTAAACAGGGAATAAAGAATGAGCCTCTACACCTGTTCAATAGATGTGGGTGGAGTGTGAACCGGGCGATAGTTTAGTCTATCTACTCCAATTGAAAAAAAAAAGAAAAGAGTAAAAAGATTGGAAAAGAGAAAACCGGAAACCACATCCTAAACAGGGAACAAGGGATGAGCCTCTACACCTGTTCAATAGACGTGGGTAGAGTGTGAACCGGGGACACCCTATTGCGCGAAAATATTCTGTCCAGTCAGTCATGTCTCTTTGGGGACATGATCGCCCAAGCGCATCACGTATGGCACTTAACTGATTACTTGTTTGCTAAGAAATTACTCTGAAGAAATTGACTGTAACTGATTTTTCATACGACGCGTTTTGTTACTGAAAACTTTATCGGACTAAAGCTGTTTTGATTTAGTTTGTTTCGTTATTAAATATCTCACTTGGCAGAGATTCTGTTAACACAATGAAGGATATTTAATCACAAGTTTTTTTTTTTAAATCATATCACCCCGAGCAAGGCGGTAAGGCCATTGGTGTGTAGGGGGCTATGTAAGAGTGAATAGATTGGAAAAGAGAAAGCCGGAAACCACATCATAAACAGGGAACCTCTACACCTCTACACCTGTTCAATAGGCGTGGGTGGAATGTGAACCGGGCGATAGTTTAGTCTATCTACTCCAATTGATAAAAGCATAAAAAAGTGATAAAAGCATAAAAAAACAAATAAAAATAAATTAAATAGAATAGATCCAAACAAATATTTTAAAAATAAATAAATTTAAGTTTAAAATTTCTCAATGATCTCTCTTTCACGTGCATGTGTAGCCACTCGCAAACATCATTTTAAGTTCAAAAGAACGAACGCCTCAGATGTAAAAAAAAGTTTGACTTGGTCATAGATTTTCCTGGAAGTGTTCTAATATATAAAAAAAACATATATCTTTTTTCCCATTTACAAATATTCAAGCACACGTTATTTTTTTTAATAAAATATTAGTGCTGGAAAGTAATGCAGTTGTAGATATTAAATATTGTTGTGAACATAGGTTTGACATCTCACTAAAAAATATGAACTAGTCATTCGGTAAGTGGCCAAGGGATATTAGTAGCGCATATATATATATATATATATATATATATATATATATATATATATATATAATATTCAAAATAATAACTAACCAGACTCTGTAAGTATCTAAATCCTAACTTTATACAAAGATAAACTTCAAGAAAAACGAATAGCCGACAGAATCTAATTCCGTTAACATCCGTCGCACTAAGGCGTTAGATAAGAGGGGGGAAAAAAAGAAATCCGCGGAATAAAGACAAGACATACGATACTCCGCAGTAAAGAAAAAAAAACCCAAACGGAACCAACCACAAAAAAAGAAGAAAAAGTGCTCGATACAAATACAAACAAATGCAAAAGTACAAATGAAAAGCAAAAGTAGAGCAAAGACACATAAAGAATCACAAGATAGCCAAAATCTACCGCGGTTTCACACAACGGCTCGTCAGAATGAAAAACTAAGAGCTAGAGACAAATGATAGCGAGTCCCAACAAACACTCACGCTGTTTACACAGAGAAGTTTGCAGGACCCAATATAAAGAGCCACCAGCACTTTCAAAGGAAATATAAAAACCAATAAACTTGGCACTAAGCACCATGACAACTCCACACACACACACACACACACACACACACACACACACACACACACACAATCTTAATGACATTTCTTTAAAAACAAGACAACCGGTTTCGCCCAGTACGTATCAAGGCTAAACACTGGGATTTTTATAATAAATAACTAAAAGGTGAAAGGAAAAGGTGATATGAGGGGAGAAAATTATCAAGGATACTTCTTCTTCTTCTTCTTCTTCTTCTTCTTCTTCTTCTTCTTCTTCTTCTATGTGGCCTGGTCCTTCAGGACGTAGGCGATCATGGTACTCCACGTCTCCCTATCCCTTGTGGCTCTTAGTATGTTTACTCCTGTTACACCTGGCAACCCTCGTTCCGTCATCCACCTGATCAGGCTCTGCAAATATGTTATCCGTTGCCTTCCTCTGTCTCTCCTTCCTTCTATCTGACCAGTCAGTATCAGGTTCTCCAGGCTCTCCTTCCTTATTGCATGTCCCAGGAACTTCAGTTGTCTCTTCCTGATGCTCAGTATTAATTTCCTTTTTGTTGCTATTCTTTCCAACACCTCATCGTTGCTTGCATGCTCAGTCCACGATATCCGCAGCATAACAGAGGCCAATAATACGAAGTCCTAGGAGGCATTCTTTCTGCTTGCAGAGAGAACACACCCGGGATCTTATATATAAGTCTCTTTCCATATACTGGAACTAAGTTTTTTTTTCTATATTACTTTCTAGTATTTGTTTTTTCCGGTTAAGAATTTATATATACACACATATATATATATATATATATATATATAATTTATTTTAATATATATATATATATATATATATATATATATATATATATATATATATATTAAAATAAATTCTAAACCTGAGGAAAAGTAATATTGGTTAGGTCTTGAAGACTGTCACAATACGTTTAGTAAAATAAAGGAAGGTAAAGAAGTTTATGGGTATTAACTATTTGTTATATGTTAATATTTCGAGATCAAAATCTCATCTTCAGAATGGCAGAGTAGCGTGTGTCTGTCCGAGTGCGTCCTTGAAAGGCACGGAGTCACTCGGACAGACACACGCTCCTCTGCCATTCTGAAGATGAGATTTTGATCTCGAAATATTAATATATAATAAATAGATAATAACCAACAACTTCTTTACCTTCCTTTATTTTACTAAACGCATTCTGACAGCCTTCAAGACCTAACCAATATTATTTTTTCTCAGGCTTAGAATTTATTTTAATATATATATATATATATATATATATATATATATATATATATAAAATAAATTTTACTTTATTCTACTAAACGCATTCTGACAGCCTTCAAGACCTAACCATACACCTAATATACATAATTCTTCAAGCAAATTACAAAATTGGAATCCAACATGATAATAGAAGAAAGAAAGAATAATAGGAAACGTATCTCAGTCTAACATGTTTTACTTTTATGAAATCTTCTTCATATGTCAAGAGACAAATGAAAAGACAAATTGACAAAACACTGGTTTCTTATGATCTGGGGTTAATTCTTATTGGTCATATACCTGTCACGTGTATTTATGCAATAGATCATTTTTAAATATATCTGCGAGGGATGTTTGCAGTGTAAAGCATGTAATATTGTATGTTTGTGTATGTGCATGCTTGTCTGGTTGAGATACGTTTCCTATTTACTGTTTATTTATTTTGTCACACACACACACACACACACACACACACACACACACACACACACACACACACACACACACACACACATATATATATATATATATATATATATATGTATGAAATTATTTGTTTCAGCATTATTTTTAATCGATGCTCGTATTTTAGTAAATATTCCGTTTTTAATCGACTAGTATATTTATATATTTATTTCTACCGGCCTGATTATTTTACGATAAATTTCGTACGAAAATGTGCGTCATTCGTGGTAAAATTTATCGTAAACAATCAGGCCGGTAAAAATAAATATACTGTTTGATTAAAAACAGAATTTCTACTCAAATATGAGTATCGGTTAAAAATAATGTTCAAACAAATAATTTAAATATGTCGGTTGTTAAACCATTTCGTTAATCTTCTGGATTTTCCATAACATATATTTATATACATGTATATATATTTATATACATGTTTAAAAAAAAAATAATGTATTTTTTTAATACAGCATTTATTTACGTTAAACGTGAATAGAGTGTATATTCTGTATTTTAATGATAACATTGAAATCTCAAAAAATATCATTAAAAATGAATCCATTAAATCTTTAGAAATGTGTTTAATTTTCAGATCCCAAATTGAGCAAATATAAAATTTCTAAAAAATAATCTTTGAGAATAGTATGTCCTATTATAAGGAATGAATATGACATCATATTCTTGCAATTTCAAAACATAAGTGTAATTATAATATGAAAACTGTTATTTAATCCTAATTTCCTATTGAGATAGAAACCAATGATTGTTCAATACTCACAAATGATAAAGTGAAATGTCAGCTGTATCTTCACTTCTAAGTCAGAGTTCAAATTCCTAAGTTCTTATGACAGCATTACTTTTGATTAATTTTTGTTGTGTTGATCTGTTTTAACTCAGGAAAAAGCAATCAAAAGTAATTGATAATTTGTAAAACCACTCACATACAATGATCTTAAATTACACCAAGTTTCATATAAATAAGAAAGAAACTGGTCACAATAGCAGATGGAAAATTTACCCCTGATGTATGAAGACTTCATAACGATGTCTTATTGAAACGTTGAAGTCGGCATAATTCTGAACAGTTAAGTGACAAACTTCTCTGCATTAATATATATATATATATATATATATATATATATATATATATATATATATATAGATTGTGTTAGAATAAGAGAAATCTTAGTATGTCCATATTTCTGAGATGAGGTAGTATTTACAGTAATTGCATTATTCGGACTATTTGCCCTCATCTTTGTTGCCGTTTGTACGACATGTCGGCCGTTGTACAAGGAGAAGAAGGCCGGGGCGTACAACGACCAAAACGTCGTACAAATGGCAACAAAGATGAGAACAATAGTTCGAGTAATGTAAATAGTGTAAGAGAAATTTTCATCGGACTTTGTTTAGAAAGTCCAAGTTATTTTTAGTTCCAAATAATTGCGGTTAATTAACTGTTTTCAATGATTTCGATTGTGTTATTACAATATATGTTGAGGAGTAGCCATAGAGTAGTTCACCGAGCATGGCCAGTACATAATGTCCGAGTTCGTAGTTACTAGGTTAATTTGATTTTTGTTTTTGTTTTTGTTTATTGTAATTGATATTTTATTTGTTTTGTTTGTTTTATATGACGTGAGCTATTTTTATTTTGAGGCATTTTAACAACTGCATGCATACATTATTTTTTGGGGGGGGGGGGGGTGGAGGAGAATATGTTGTGTATCGAAGTTGTTATGTTTTAATATGAGTTTAAATGGTTTGGCTATAAGTTTGGCTATATAATGGTTTGGCTAAAAGTTGTAAGACGCGGTGCTTTCATAAACTACCGATTGTTTCTCCGAAGATTATTTAATCAGGAACTTATTTCTGAATTAAATAAGATGAAAAAAGAAATCTCCTGTTCGCACATATGAAAAACACGAAGAAATCTCAGCTAAATGATAATGTCAATCACATTTAATGAAGCATATATTAAAGAGGTAAGTTCCTACAATTGCACAAATGTATAGGGATTGATTCTCACGTTAAGAATGACGGTTTATAATTCAGAATTTATAGAACAACCTGCACACGTGATAAATTATTTATAGTAGTCAATTTAATTCTGTTTATCGTATTTCCATGTCCTGCAGCGATGTGTGTGTGCGATTTATAAAAGTCTGCGGAAATCTCAGGCTCTCTTAAGAGAATTTTTCCATCTTCTAGTTGTATGCTGGCTGTTGACTGCGATAAAAAGCTCCTGCGGCCTTTTGTCAACTAGGCTGGATTGCATTCAGAATTATTCTACTTCTGTACTACTTTTGCTGTGAAACTAATAAAATGTTAAGACAAATTCTACTCCATCAGCTTCTTTTCCCGCACTTCCCGCCTGTGGAATTCCCTTCCATTTACTTGCTTCTCTGACAGCTACAAACTGCAAGAATCTAAATGTAAGGTCAATTGTCATCTCCTATCTCACTGACTTGCATCCTCTCTTTCAAGCTCCTTTCTCCGTCCACTCCATTCTCATCAGTATTCTCATCCCTCTAACCTGTCACTCTTTCTCATAACTTTCCTCCTAAGTCACCCACTGCAAAACAGTAGCAGTAAAATGCCTTGTTTTAGGCAATATGATTATAAAAACAAACTTATACTATCATAATGTGGATATAAAGTGGGGGACCAATTCTACATTACAACTAATATATAAACTGATCTCTCACTTTATGGCCACAGACATTGTTCTCTTACCCACTTCCTGACACCTCCTATAACCTGTCACTCTTTCTCATAACTTTCCTCCTATGTCACCCCCTGCAAAACAGTAGCAGTAAAATGCCTTGGGGCGATATGATTATAATAAAAATGTTCTATACTATTGTAATAAAGATATAAAGTGGGGGATCAATTCTACATTATAAATCAATATATAAACTGATCTCTCATTTTATGGCCAAGAATTTAAATGTAAAGCCATCTCCTATCTCACTAATCAGCATCTCCCCTCTCCCCCTCTCTCTCTCTCTCTCTCTCTCTCTCATGCTCCTTTCTCCGTCCACTCCACTCTCATCAGTATTCTCATCATTCTCTTACCCACTTCCTGACACCCCCTATAACTTGTCATTTTTTTCTCATAACTTTCTTCCTATGTGACCCTCTGCAAAACAGTGGCAGCAAAAATGACTTGCTTGGGGCGATATGATTATAAAAAAATATCTATCTATCTATCTATCTATCTATCTATCTATCGACATATTTAAAACATATTTAAATATAAAGTCAATAGTCATCTCCTATCTCACTAACCTGCATCCTCTCTCCATGCCCCTTTCTCCGCCCACTCCACTCTTATCAGTATTCTCATCCTTCTCTTACCCACATCCTGACACCCTTTATAACCTGGCACTCTTTCTCATAACTTTCATCCTATCTAATTCCCTGCAAAACAGTGGCAATTAAATGCCTTGCTTAGGGTGATATGATTATAAAATAAAACACCTTGTCACCCAAAGCTATGTTGCCAATTCTGTCTTTCTATTTAACCCTTGCTTAGGGGATAAATAATGCATTTATACTTTTCGCACGGCTATTTACGCCTCAGTGAATGTAACGAAAATGGCTGGAATTCGAACTCTCTAATTTCTCATTCCGCGCTAAGCTTTCCTGAGATTTCTCAAACACAATCTTTCACATAAACTTTTTAAAAATTCTTAAAGACGATATTCCGAATTAATAACGTTACGTCTTGTTGTTGAAATTCTTATTCAAACACTAGATGTTTATCCATGAAGAGTTTTACTCAAATATTTTATATATACTCATGCAATAAGTGAGATACGTTAAAATTCACACAAGATAATAGAATATTAAAAACAAGATAATATGTTAGAAATTTTCTAAAAACTTGAAATGGCAAAAACAAAATCACACTTGATAAACAATAACTCATTTAAATGAATTCAAGGGGGAATTAAATGTATTTCATGAAAAATAATATTTGAGTACTAATCATTACTTGATAAGCTTCGCATTATAGACAAACTATAATTAAGTGTCATCGAAAAGAAACTGAAAGAAGTGTTTATAAGTTAACATTTTTTTTTCATATGAAAATCTTCGAGCCTTGCAATAAAGCTATCAAGTTTTAGAAAAAAGTTTCATCAAATTAATTCTCGCTCGAAATAAGTTCACACATTTTTTTCTGAAATGAATATTTGATTTAATGTCAAAATCTTAACATTAGTACCAGCTTCATTTCTCACGACGGTTATTTAAACAGAATCTCTCTCTTTAGACTCTTGGAGTTCTGATTGCGTTAAGTTACGAAATTAATTAAGGATTTATTAAGAATCTCAAGTTAATTTTGATCGTTTTCATTTTTGTGTCAGGATTGAACAGAAAATCTAATAATTTGCATTTTCATTAACTCTATCCCATCTACTAAATGAAAATGTTTAACGAAGATGAAGATGAGATGGAGTCCCGAGTTCAAATTCCATTCGTAGACGTAGCGTTTACTTTCGGACAGATGCCGTTGGAAAGTTGTGAACCTTTTATTCTTTCCCCGGCTAGGAGGAAAACAACTCTGAGTTAAAATCCTGTTTGGAGTGGCGCCACAGACTCAAACTTCGTGTCGCAAAAATCTATGCCTGAAACGTTTAAACTGGTGAGCCGTACACTCCACAGGTGAGCGTTACTGCTGTCATATAATAGTCAGGCGCCCCTGCAGTTCATCTCAATGTTCTCGACAGGCCCCAAAGGAGAATCAGTAATGTGATAGGTACCGACCTGGCAGCTCGATTCAGCCACTATCTCACCGATGAAATGTGGTTTCCCTCTGTCTCTTCTCCAAATATTTTTATGGCTTCTGCTCCGACTAAGTCACTAGTTTCCCCACCACAAGAATTTACTCGTGCAACCAGACTGGCAACAAGTTCCCGCAGTTAGTTCAACCAAATGCAGCCGACAATTCTACTACACCAGCTTTTTTTCTCGCACTTCCCTCTTGTGAAACTCCCTTCCATATACTTGCTTTCTTGACGGCTACAAAGTTCAGGAATTTAAGTGCAATGTCAGTTCCCGTCTTTTATCCACTTGACTTCATTACTTTCTACATCATCCAGTATATCTTGTTCTTTTCCTTTCTCTCTACCTTTGCAACTGTCTTCATATCTGTGTTCCCATCCTTCTCTTGTCCTTTCACTCACACCTCCTGTAACTGGTTCGTTTTTGTCTTTATTCTCCTCTTGTCTACACATTTACTCTTATGTAGCCCCCTGCGGATCAAGTGCGGTACCGCTTTGCTTGGCGTGAAACGATAAAGAAACATAGTTATGAAGTCATATTGTACTTGCTAGAGGATAGGGTAGAAAAGATTTATCAAAAGACATATGATAAACTCTCATACACTATCAGTATGCTGGCCAATCTCATCAGTAATGAAGAAAACACTTGATGCATTTGAAATGTGATCCTACAGAAGGATGCTGAGTAAACTGAGTAATGAGAAAATTTTAAGAAAATGGAAGCAAAACGCCAAAGTGAGAGTCAAACTTTCAAAGACACATAATTAAGAAAGAGGGCTTCGAGAAGTTGATACTCACTGACGAACGGCAATCAAGTACCTAATTATTTTACCCAAATGCATGGCAAGAAAAAGCATGGTATGGATGGAGACGTAACAAACATTACTGAGAGCTGCAGGAAATGGGAAGATATGAAGAACCATGGTCAACTACGCCCTGAAGAGAGACGGAACCCTCGTGGAAAGATGTGCAATCAGAATTTCTGGCCGTCATTTTCCAATGTCGTAATGTAGTTTTCTAAATCTATAACGATATTTTTATTGCGTTTCATTGTCTAGTTCGAACTGATTTATTTTTCAAATATTAATTAAATTGTAGACGAGACATGAATATAAACCCCTATTTTAAATCACTTTTTAAACATTTCATTTGACATTTATGACTTTCGTTAACAGGGCCATTATGAAAAATTGTTTTTCTTGTTGATGCTTCTGCCAATGTCTTTTACTCTAAATTTGAATGAACATAATGTCTCACACATAATTACACAATTTGTATTTTATAGTTATACTAGCAGTAGAGCCTGGCGTTGCTCGCGTGTAATGAGAGCTTTAAAAGCAATCCATGGTCCTGAAGCTCATACTCTTTGCACGTTGGCACGAAAGACTAAAATGAAATAGTTGTTTCCAGTTAAAGCGAAACCGGAGACTGAAAGAAAAATGAATGCATGTAAGTCAAATTTTGACTTCCTGGTCAGTCAGTTAAGTGCCATACACGTTTGGGCGATGATTTCTCGAAAGAGACATGACTGACTGGGCAGAAGATTATCCCGCAGTAGGTTGCCATTGCTTTCTGCGGTAGACTGGTTGCCGACCAAGGCTATAGAACCCAATCTGTCCTGCTATTTAACCCATAACTGGAAGGAAGAGACGGATTAATACCTTTCCCAAGGGTATTTGCGTGTAAGTGAATACAATGAATTCAACTGGAATTTGAACTCGGCTCCCCGTTCCGAGCCGATATCCACTGTACCACAACGCACATCCGTGACTTCCTGGTATCGATAACAAATAAGTTTTCTTCGTCGTAAACTGAATTTTGAAGGCTAAATAAGTCCTCTGAGTAAATGGTATCATGGCTGAGACTAAGAACTACAATTATACCTACTTAGAGCCAAACCCGAAGCAAAAAAAATAAACTGACTCAAAAAAATGCAGACATACAGGCAGACAAACAGACACACTCACAACCATATTGCCTTATATATATATATATATATATATATATATATATATATATATATATTATAGATTTTCTGCACTTTTGTAAGAACTGCAACCTTGAAGCTTCTGAATATCATTTCTTATGTCATTGTCTATAAGAAGATGGATATCATATAATAATCCAGTACTCATTTCTTCGTTTTGATGTATGGTGCAATGGATATCGACTCAGAACGACAAATCGGGGAGTCGTGTTCGAAATCTTACGCGCAAATAGCCTTGGGAAAGGTATTAATCCGTCTCTTCTCTCCAGTTATGGGCTAAATAACAGGACAGATTGGGTTCTATAGCCTATGTCATGTCATGATCGCCCAAAACGTGTATCACGTATGGCACTTAACTGACTGACTTCTGTTTGTCATCAGTGTCCAGAGCTTTTGGATCGATTCTTTTGTTAAGTCTATGCGAGTTCAGGTCACGTGCTGAATTTGCCAAGTTCAATTGAAAGGACGATTTCCTAAAGTAAACAACGTGTAACCACCCGACTTTACTTGACTGTGCACATCTTCCTTTTCTATATGCCCTGTCCCTTCAGGACGTAGGCGATCATGGTTCTGCACGTCTCCCTATCCCTTGCGGCTCTTAGTATGTTTGTTCCTGTTACACCTCGCAACCACCGGTCCGTTATTCACCTGATCAGGCCCTGCAAATATGTTATCCGCTGCCTTCCATTGTCTCTTTTTCCTTCTATCTGGCCAGTCAGTATCAGGTTCTCCAAGCTCTCCTTCCTTATTGCATGTCCCAGGATCTTCAGTTGTCTCTTCCTGATGCTCAGTATTAATTTCCTTTTTGTTGCCATTCTTTCCAACACCTCATCGTTGCATGCATGCTCAGTCCACAATATCCCCAGCATCCTTCTGTAGAACCATATTTCCGACTGTACACACAGATGGCAGAAAATGAACAAAAACGTGAGTAAGGGGGTAAATATTGCTTAAAGGTACAAATCATAGGAAGATATAGAGAACTATAATTCCCTACATCTTCATAAGACCATGCACATGAAAGCAGAAGAATATTAGATATCTAATTTAAGGCTTTAATTAGAAATCCTTCTATTTAATGAAAACTGTTAATTTGTTATTTTTTATGGCCAGAATTGTATTTAAATCCTAGATAAAAAGAGTCATTAAAAAGACATGAAGCCTGTTGTGCATATGTATTTTTATTATTGTAAAATATTTTTTGCATAGATGTATATATGATAAACTGTCCAATGTCATATCTTCTCATAGGCGAATCTAATTTTGAATAGCAAAAACAAGACGAGCGAAGACGATAAAATTAGCCGACTTTGCAAACATGTCGACCTTACCAACAATTCAATGCAATGAAATTTACATATTGTGTTTTACGTTATGGATCACACGATAAATTAGATAGATATGAACAGACATTTTTTTTTAATCGTGTCACCCCAAGCAAGGCATTCCACTGCCACTATAGCGCAGGGGTTACATAGAGGGATTGGGTATGGGAAATGTCAGAAGGAGGGTGATAGACGACTTAGGGTGTACATAGGGAGAGAGTTGGAGAGAGTGGCTGTGAGTTAGTGTTTTAGGAGGTGTCTATTGACCTTACATTTAAACTCCTGGAGGTTGTAGCCGTCGGGGAAGCAAGCATGCGATAGGGAATTCCACAGGCGGGAAGTGCGAGAAAAGAAGCTGTTGCAGTAGAACTGAGATAGATAGATAGATAGATAGATAGATAGACAGATAGATAGATAGATGAATAGAATTAGATACATAGATAGATAGATAGATAGATAGATAGATATATGAATAGAATTAGATAGATAGATAGATAGATAGATAGATAGATAGATAGATAGATAGATAGATAGATAGAATAGATAGATAGATAGATGAATAGAATTAGATAGATAGATAGATAGATAGATAGATGAATAGAATTAGATAGATAGATAGATAGATAGATAGATGAATAGAATTAGATAGATAGATAGATGAATAGAATTAGATAGATATATAGATAGATAGATAGATAGATAGATAGATAGATAGATAGATAGATATATGAATAGAATTAGATAGATAGATAGATAGATAGATAGATAGATAGATAGATATAGAATAGAAGTAGATAGATAGATAGATAGATAGATAGATAGATAGATAGATAGATAGATAGATAGATATGACCAGACTGTGTTAGATAGATAGATAGATAGATAGATAGATAGATAGATGAATAGAATTAGATAGATATATAGATAGATAGATAGATAGATAGATATATGAATAGAATTAGATAGATAGATAGATAGATAGATAGATAGATAGATAGATAGATAGATAGATATATGAATAGAAGTAGATAGATAGATAGATAGATAGATATGACCAGACTGTGTTAGATAGATAGATAGATAGATAGATAGATAGATAGATAGATAGATAGATAGATAGATAGATATGACCAGACTGTGTTAGATAGATAGATAGATAGATAGATAGATTGATAGATAGTTAGATAGATAGATAGATAATGAACAGATTCATATATATGCATATTATAACTAAAATGACAAAGGCCACTTTGTGATGACTAAGAAATAACTCTAGCCGAAAGTACTCAGACATTAGAAGATTATTCATTGAAATATGTATGTGAAAACAAAATAAGATGATTGTACGCTGCAACTTCCCTCTTACAGATGACATATCACAAGCCTTTCACTGCTCGATCACTAGTTTTATAGAAAGTGTTAAGACGAACAACATTGCTTTATTCCACCAACAATAACCATCACGACGAGAATCTACTACATTGTAGCGAAACAACCTCATTCAATCTGCTGGTGAAAAACAAAATCCACACACACACACACACACACACACACACACACGTGTGTGTGTGATGTTTTAATAAAAACTTTTCTTTTCTTATTCTGTGAAAAATGTTTTTATTAAATCGGCGTAGACGAAAACGAAATATAAATGTTACTATTTCTTTCATATAATTTATTCTAAGAATAAATTTTTTGTTACTATTTCTTTCATATAATTTATTCTTAGAATAAATTATATGAAAGAAATAGTAACATTTATATTTCGTTTTCGTCTACGCCGATTTAATAAAAACATTTCAGTCATTTTTTTTTATTTTCAAATGTCAACCGCCACAAGACTGGGAAGCTGAGAAACGGAAGATTTGGTATAAACCTATTTGCAGTGATTTTACTTTCGAAGGGACTTAAAAATAAAAGAATATTAATTGAATAATGTCGTAAGCTCTTTAATATACACATTAAACCATAATATTTTTTAATAACAGTTAATATTGTTGAGTTCATTGAAATTCTTGCAATGTAGATTTTACAAAAAGAACATCTAAGGTCATTTAAGGAAGCGTTAAAGGAGACATTTCAAAGATTTTCCAGAAAATATCGACACAGATTAAAGACATGAATCAAGTTGTATTTACTGAACATGTTTGAACCTTGAGACAGACTATTTTTTATACATGGCGAGTCATTTTTCATGGAATTTTTCGTTTGTTCAACTCAATCTGCTCAGCATTAGTTAAATAATTTTGGTTGTTACTTTTTAGCCTCATCCATAATCGATTTTACGTCGTTTCTACATCATTTTCTGCTTCTTATTAAATCCTTACATAAGAGGGGCATATTTTATGTCAGGGAGATGTAACAATGAACAATTTGTCTTTTTAAATCGAAACTATTTTCACAATCTTATACAAGAAATTATTTTTTAAGACTCAACAGCATCAGGTATTTCGTGACATAGATACAGACATACATACATGCAGACAGACAGACATATATATATATATATATATATATATATATATATATATAGATAGATAGATAGATAGATAGATAGATAGATAGATAGATAGATAGATAGACTCCTGGTCAAAATATAAACACTAGATATAAAATGGTTATAAAATGTAAAATGCCGTTACTTTAATCAAAATATATTTGCGAAATGTTTACATTTAATTAGAAAATGTCACTACCGAATAATTGATTAGTATTTGGAACCTATAAGCTTTAGCTTTTGCACACTTGTTACAAATTGAAATTTTGCAGGTCATTTCATATAAGTTCTCACCCGACACGCCACGTGCGATTTTCGAATTTTTTTGTTTCCATGTAATTTCCTTGATTATTTTTATTCCATTAACAGTGTCTTGTTGCATCTTTGTATGCACATTATTAATTTTCATATCCACAAATTGTTTTCAGTTTTCTGTCATTTGCTTTTCGTCTTAACGCTCTGTATAATTTTTTTTCAGTGAAAAATTTCCTTTACTGAGTTAGAGTTTTACGTTTCCCCGCTTATAGCACATTAAATTCTTAAAGGGACAATCGTCTCTGAGATGCAACTTTCCACATCTATAACAGGGATTAATTTTTCTTTTTCCACATTTTCTTTGGCTTATAGGTAAGCATTTTTTTCACTTGAACCTCCGCTGTATCGCATCTCTGATTTAGTATTCTGTGACACTCGTCCAATATTTCTTGCCGTGTTAGTTTTTGATCCTGTTCTTGTTTCTTTCTCGTTCTAGCACGTATTTCTATGTTTTCTTTTGTTTTCGCGGTTAAATCTTAAACATATCCGTAGTGGACTTGTTTATTTTGAATCAGTCACACTCCTTGATAAAGATTCTGGAATATGTGACAAAATCTTTATAATCTTTTTTTCGTCAGATTCATGCGCTTTTAACGAGTATTGAATAACGAACTTTAATCACTAAAAATTAGTTCGAATATTTATCATTTCTTTAATGTAAATTCGGCTGTTTCATTTACTATTTCAAAATGGCAGCATTTTTCATATTCTACTGGTGCTAAGTTTCCCAAGAAAAATCTTTAATTTTTTCTCATCTTCTCACTCGCTACATACTTCTATAAAAATTTGCCTGTATTTTCTAAAATAAAGAAAAATGCAATTCATTCATATGAATTGTATTTGAATTCACCTAAGACATTTGTTACCACGCCGGAAGTGGAAGAAATTGGGGAATTTCCCGTTTTATTCTTAATTATATTAGTTAAATTTTTGTTGTTGTTTCTTGAAATTTAACAACTACTCTTGTTGTTGTTGTTGTTGTTGCTGTTGCTGCTTTTGTGGTTGTTGTATTTTTAATACCTGATTTAATAATTCTTCCATGTTTAATAATATCATTTTTTTTTATTCACAGAAATTCTGTCTAATTCCTCTTTGAAGACACAGCGCTTGACAATTGCGAGGTTTCTCGGAAATCTAGACATTTACCCACATTTTCTTCACTGAAGAGGATGGGATACAAGGGCGGGTTTAACGGTGGGAACCCAAGCGGGTACACTAGAGCCAAGGTTAAAACTTACTCAGCTCCCGGATACACCCCAACTGAAGTTGTCTAATTCTCTGCGCCGTGTTTCTATCTGTAGACAGAGACACAACTGAGTTGTACTTTACCAGAAGGCAGAGATATTGACCTAGATTCACGTATCAGTCATTGTTGTGTTCACGCGAAAATCTAGTCATTGTTGTGTGCACCTAAATAAAACGAGAATTGATACAAGGTACACTTGGGTCAAGTGCCAAAATTTACAAGGTCCCTGCATACGCAGAATCAGACCTACTCTTTCAGCCGGGTTTTTCTCCGTAGACAGACCCTCGACAGAGTCAATCTCTGCTCAAAGACTGTGCGCTTGCCTTTCTTTCTCTCCCTAGTCTCAGATCGTAGACCGAGCCAAGACTGAATCGCTCTCTGACCAAAGATGGAGAGATTGAGTTACAATTTCTAGTTTGAGCGGAACTCTAAGTATTTATCCAATGTCAACATACAGAGACGGGATGTGACGAGATTCTCTTCATACACATAATCTTGTCGGTGCCCCTCTCCGTCCCAAGACAAAGTGGGTAGACTTAAACCTCGGGTATAAATTTGCTTAACTTCAGCAAATGCGGTATCGTCCACGATGCTTGTACATTCTTTTAGCCGTGTCTCTGTTCGTAGAGAGTCGAACTCTTCCCGAAAGATAGCTCGCCTGATTTTCTCAGACGTCCCACTGTTCGTAGACAGAGCCTCGTCTAAGTCGAACTCTCCCCGAAACAGATAGCTCGTCTGATTTTCTCAGACGTGCCACTGTTCGTAGACAGAGCCTCGTCTAAGTCGAACTCTCCCCGAAACAGATAGCTCGTCTAATTTTCTCAGACGTGCCTCTGTTCGTAGACAGAGCCTCGTCTAAGTCGAACTCTCCCCGAAACAGATAGCTCGTCTGATTTTCTCAGACGTGCCACTGTTCGTAGACAGAGCTCGGATTGTGTTGAAACATATAGCTTGTCTATCCTTCTCATCTGTGACTTTGTTTGTTGAGGCAACCTTGATTGAGTTCAACTCTCCCCGAAACAGATAGCTCGTAAAGCATTTTATGTCGTATTCGTTGACTGATCCCCGAAAGAGACGAAATCCTCTGTCTTTCCTAGTCGTTTCTCTGTTCGTTGAGGCAACCCCCGCTGTGTTGAACTCTGCCCTGAAAAATATAGTCTGTCTTTCTCAGTCATGTCTTTGTTTGTAGACGGAGCTACCACTGAGTCGAAATCTGCCTGAAACATAGCTTCTGTGTTCCTCAGCCGTGCCACTGTTCGCAGACAGAACCCCAACGAACTGATTTCTAGTGACAGTTTCGAATTCGAGCGGAATTCTGAGGCTGAACGCTGAGTTCTTTATTTAAATGACCTTGCCTACATTTTTTATGTGTGTGTGTGTGTGTGTGTGTGTGTGTTATGAGGGTGTCTTATTTAACCCACAGAAAATCGTCAAAAGAACTCCTCCATAAAAATAAGGCACAGAATGATTTTAAATCTGACTTTTTAATCCAACATATTTTAGTCTATCCTGACATCGATTTCATAAAATGCTTAGATTTCTGTACTGTAATCGTGATACAAAGGTTGTATTCGGCTTGAGAATAAAAAGAAAATTATCGATTGAATGGAACCTATTAAACCTATTCTTAAGTTTCTTGCGAGACTTCTGTAATTATATATATATATATATATATATATATATATATATATATATAAGTACACACACACATATATATATATTTAATTGTTTATGAATTTTTTTATGAATTTTTATGAATTAAAATACAATGAAATAAACACTGAAATTAATTTCAAAATATTTATGCAAAGACTGATTAGTTTTTGAAAAGTAATTTTAAGACCGACTCAAATAGAAAGATGAAACAAATTCTTGTTTAATCTAAAATATAATTTAAACGATTACATTTTTATACAATAATATTTTCTTTCATTTACATCAGGTGTTTTATTATTATTATTATTATTATTATTATTATTATTATTATTGTCAATTACAGCCAAAGCAGATTATTTCATCAGGTCAAATATTTACTCCATACATTTAGGGCTGATTAACGAAACGGCTGTTTTCAAGACCAGAGATTTATTTTAATCTCCACGAACAGATCATTAGCCACATATATGTTTCATGACATTTTCACCTTGTTTGGAATTCACAGTTGCTCTTCTCTTATTCTGAGTTTGAACCCAGAGGTCAAGAGACTAATCTGCCATACTAATTAACCCATATCTGAAGCGGCAGAGAAGAGACAAATTCATAACCATTGCAAGGATTTAAGTGCGAAATTGAATATAACAAATATAGAGTAACATTTGTATTAAAAAATCTTTAGTATATGATTCCTATGTAATATAGCAATCTGGCCCCACCCGAGGAAGGTTGATGCAATCGATGGTGTTTCCCGTCGGTGAAGGGGTCGGCGAACGACAAGACAAGTGTTTGAGAAATACATCCTGTCGGGGCCTGGAGCGGATGTCGCAGGGTTATGAGTCGGGCTCGTTTGACCTTATTTCCGACAGCGGCGGAAATGACTACGGAGGCAAACAGAACAGGTGTCTCTTGGAATTACGTGGGCGTTGCGTGGGCGAGGCAAAACCGGAAGGAAAAGTCCCGGTTCTAGAAGACTATAAAAAGACCTCGACACACGGATTCGCCAGCAGAGAACGGCCAGTGGAAGCAGAGAGACACCACAGGCAAGACTACACTCCCGTCGACCCATTCTATGTGCGCTCTCACTCTTCCATTCTCTGTTCCACACGGGTTCGTCGTCAGGAATAAAAATATAACCTTATATTTTTATATATGCGTGTTCTCGTTGTTTGTCGTCGTACGGCGATATATAACACCTATAGATATTATTAGAACCTGTTAAATGGCGCTACAAGATCAGTAACAGACATCTTCACCAAATAATACAAAATCGTCACAATTGTAAGTTTTCCAACAGAAACAATAAAAATAATATCATCAAGATAATATTTTCCACACTATAATAATTCACAGAATGTAAGTATGAGAAAAGAAACGGTTTGAGTACAAGAGGCGTTTGCATTTAGCTATTTCAACAGTAAACGTGTAGGTCCTATATGGCATTCTAGTTGTACAAATTCATGTAGTCAAAGCCCCAGGAAAAAATCTTTGTAGAAAAGAAAAGGGAAGCCACATCAGCTTGGTAAGAAGATCGAGATGCCATGTCAGCATCGATTATATTACAGATCCTTCTTTTAATTTTTGTAAGATATTCGAGTTTAATACTAGGCCCACCAGACCAGATATGGCATTTTCTGACGAGAAAAACTTAAAGTAGTTCAAGAAAGATTATCAAAGATTAATGAATTTGAAATCTAATTTCCAGACGAACTGAATTAAGAAAATATATTTTATAAATTTTAACTGACCGGTCAATTCTCCCGCTCAGAACACCGGAGATTTCAATACTGACATAGCGAGTAGATAACTTATTTTTCGTGCGGTTTTTTATGACATGGCAGAGTTTGTTTATCGTATTGCAAACAAAATTGTTTTATAATACATATATATATATATATATATATATAAAACTGACTACAGATAAATAGATGTTTCATGTACTGTAAGACGATATATCCTCAAAGGAGAAAAAATTTATAATGTTCCTGACAAATTGAAAGAAAACATCATAAAACAATCGAAAAACGAATGGAATATCTTGGAGAGGTAAGGAAAAATAAATAGAATCTAGTTTTATCAATATAACAAAAAGAGACTTGAACAAGATTTTGAAAGATAAAAACAAGAAATGTGGATTGACTAGCATAAAAGCAATTCTGAAAGCAGATGGTCTTGTTAATAATTACTGCCAGAGAGAGTAAAAAACACAGAATATTACGAAACTTGGCTTAGCTAAATGCAAATAAATTCTCATATTTTAGCAAAACACACACACACACACACACACACACACACACACACACACACACAAATATATATATATATATATACTAGCATTTAGTCAAGTATTGCACGAGGTATTTTAGTGGTTATGTTGAAATGGTAAGATCGAGTGCTTATTCAAAAAGGCTCCAGTATGAGGTTGCTGTTAATCGTAAGTCAAGGAAATGGGAAGTAAAAATTGTTTTTTGTTGTATTTATAAAATGGAATTCATGCTTGATCAATTTTGCCAATAAACGGGTATGGTGTATGTACAATTTAAAGGACGTGGGGGCGGACGTTATATGATGTGAGGACGTTGTGACGCAGAAGAAGTGGATGCATGATATTGATCTAACAATGACTAGATTTTGTTGAGTTTGAATGAACCATTTTGGAGAAATGCATAAAACTATGCAAAAGACCACCTGATATTTTATTTGTTGTTGACAAAATGTAAGATAAGAGGCGAAATAATATTAGTTTATTAACAAGATGATGAATGTATAACGCCATTCAATAGTACAGGCTTCACTTTTCACTTTCATGGAAGTGGAAAGACTGTAATTTTTTGGAGGCACCAAAAATCTATCGTTGCGTTCAGAATTGATGATGTTCTCTAGATAAATCTAGTGAGTTATATCAAAACCTTGGTAACGTTTCGTTGTTTAGTTATCGGTGACTCAAAAAAAACGGATATTCCGATAAGGAAATGCACCTTCATTTCCTGAGAATATATCTCTTTCCCACCATGGCTAAAGAAAAAGCTTAAAAGACCCCAAATTAATGCAATGGCTTCCAAGCTTCAGTAGATAAAAACTGGTCCAAAATTAAATCTGAAGAAATTTGAAATAGTGTGAAATTATTGTTACCGAGTGAAGTCCTGGCGTCAAGATTGACAAAGAAAATTTAGAAGATTATATATATATATATATATATATGATCATCCGCAGACAGATCTGTTTCGCTCTATCACAGCTTATCAGTACGGTTAGACAGCCGATTACATTTTACCCAGGATTGAAACCCAACCGATTCTACCTCTTAGCGATTCTATCTCTGAGCTACGGGCACTCGGTAGAAGGAGACATATATATATATATATATATATATATAACGATCATTATTATAATAGTTAGGATATATATATATATAGAGAGAGAGAGGGAGAGAGAGGGAGAGTCTGAGAAAGAGGGGAGAAACATACGATATATATATATATATATATATATATATATATATTAGTCATCCACATACAAGCCTGTTTCGCTGTATTAAAGCTCGTCAGTGTGGCTATATATATATTAATACAGGTTTCGTTGAATAATATAGACAAGTTTTGTCTATTTATTTTGTGTACGATCATTTCGTATAATCTGATAAGCTTGATTGTGCTAGCGTTAAAAGACGACCCGATAAAAAATCAACATGCGATTTCTTGTCGTCTTTTAACGATAGCACTATCAAGCTTATCAGATTATACGAAATGATCCTACACAAAATAAATAGACAAAACTTGTCTATATTATTCAACGAAACCTGTCTTGATGAAAAATTGCTGCCAAAATACACACAATATATATATATATATATATATATATATATATATATATATATATATGATAAAAGACCTGTTTGCCAAAATATATTCTATCGATGAAACGACTAAAAAAGCAAAAACGTTAGCGTTAAACATTAAAGAAAAACGTGCAAGAACGTTTTCTTCAATGTGTAGATTTATTCTTATTATTCTTATTATTTTTATTATTATAATAAATATTAATAGCTTTTTGTATGATATATGAAGTATCCATAATTGTATTTGTGTTGCTACACGTGTTTCGAGTCCAACATTGACTCTTTTCAGGTAAATAAACTTGTAAATTCACAGCGAGATTAATTTCTCTTTTTGATGGCCAAAATTACGTGTATATATAGATAAGTGGTCGGTGAGCACGTCAGAAACTTCATATGTGTGCATGTTTTTGTGCATTTAATTTTTTTTCTTCCACAAACACTCGTTAATTTTTTCCTTTTTGAGAATCATTTATTTTTCGTTGGCCAGACATTTTTTACACTGACCTACGAAATTTGCTTTTTTTCAGCCATTTTGATTCAATTTTAGAGGTTATCTAGTTCTTTTTATTGTTTCTGGTATATTAATTTTTGCTATGGTTTGGTATTTTTTTTTTAGCGCGTTTGAATTTAGTGGGTGTGGGTGTGTGTCTTAGGTTTTTCATATTGTTTTTTTTTTACTGACGCCACTTCTGTCGGGTTTCAATACTGGGTTAAGAAGCAATCGGAGTCAAACGTACTGATGAGCTATGATACAGCGAAACAGATCTGTCTGCGGATATATATATATATATATATATATATATATATATATATATAAATATATACATATATATATATATATATATATAGAGAGAGAGAGAGAGAGGAAGGACGCAAGAGAGAGAGAGATAAAATTAAATTGAACAAATCTATAAACCCATTGGTGATAATTATTTCATGAATATTTTAAAAAATATTCAACTCATCAGACCGAAAATTTTATAAAAATGAATACGTTTGATTAATCCAGACGAAAAGAATAGTGGAAGGACGGGGAAGTAGGAAAACATTTTGTTGTTGGGAGAAGGAGCCAGATAGACAATGTTAATATTTTAAAACGCAGATGTCATATTTAGAAGGTTGCACTTACAAACAAAAGCAGACGATAAGATTAGCTGAGACTGAACTTTTCATAGGGTTTAACATTTTCAAATCCAGGACAGTAAATTTATGGACCGTATTTTAAATAGATAAATTGAATTGTTAGATTTTTAAGTTAATTTCGACGGCAATAATAATATCTTTGTCTTACAAATATAATCGGTTGGGTTTCATGAAAATAGCATTTAGATTAACCTTTAGTATATAGTAGATTATTTTAATAGTAATAATGATTTTAAAGAAAATTGAAATAATAATAATAATAATAATAATAGTGACAGTACCCCCCAGAATGGAAGAAGTCACACAGTTCTGGGAAAAGATATGGGCTTGCCCTAAAGAACCTAGCAATGAAGTACATTGGATTACGCAGGAGATAGAACGAATGAAGAATAAACCCGAACAGACATGGTCTGGAATTACAGATGATGATATTAAATTTGCACTAAAAAAAGTACACAATTGGAAAACTCCAGGTATAGATAAAATTCCTAACTTTTGGCTATATTATTTAAATGCAGCACATAAAAAATAGCCAAAGAACTCCAAGAAATGGTTGACGATCCCACTAAAATTCCTGCATGGATGACAAAAGGAATTACATTTCTTCTACCCAAGAATGGTGACACAAACAACCCGAAAAACTACAGACCAATTACATGTCTTCCGACAACATATAAACTACTAACATCTATTTTAACAAAGCAGACATATTTCTTCTTAGAAAGAAATGACATGTTACCGCTTGAACAAAAAGGGTGCAAACGTGGCTGTTATGGTTGTAAAAGACCAATTGCTGATTAACAACATGATCCTGGAAAACTGCTACAGTACAAAGAAAAATCTTAGTACAGCCTGGATAGACTATCGAAAGGCATTCGATAGTGTGCCACATGACTGGATTTTAAAGACTTTAAATATATACAAGATATCGCCCGTCATCATCAATTTCATCAAACAGTGCATGTCTATATGGAAAACAACCCTTTACCTCAATCATATAAATGGAACCTATAAGTCTGATGAAATAAACATCAAAAGAGGTATATTTCAAGGTGATTCTTTATCTCCCTTACTATTCTGCATATCATTAATAGCACTAACCAGTCAACTTAACAAGACAGAATGTGGTTATAAAATAGGACAAAAGAAAATAAGCCATCTATTTTACATGGATGACTTGAAGTTATATGCTAAAAATGATAATGAACTGGAAAGTCTTCTACAAACTGTAAAATGCTTCAGCGAAGACATTGGAATGAAATTTAATTTGAATAAATGTGCTAAAGCTACAGTTTTACGTGAATCAATACAAGAAACATCCTCAATTAGCCTAGACCCTGCTGTAACAATAAAAGAATTGAAACCAGAAGAAGCTTATAAATACCTAGGTGTAAATGAGAGCGAAAACATTCACCATAAAAAAATGAAAGAAATAGTGCGTAAAGAGTACTATAGAAGGCTACGAATGATATTAAAAACTGAATTAAATTCACAGCACAGAATTATGGCCATTAATAACCTTGCAATCCCAGTTGTCCAATATAGCTTTAACATCTTAAACTGGACTCTAAACGACATCAGGCGAATGGATGCTAAAACAAGAAAGCTTCTTTCTAAGCATAAGATGCATCATCCAAAGGCTGATGTAGACCGTCTATACATACCCCGGAATAAAGGTGGAAGAGGTCTTATTCAGCTGGAATTGTCATACAAGACAACAACTATTGGCTTACTAACATACATAGAAACAACAAAGGATTGGATGATACAATTAGTAAGGCAACATGAAGAAAGAAAGAAAAAATATTCAATAATAAAAGAAAGCAGTAAATACAAACAAGAATTACAGTTAGTAGATTCTGTAGAAAAGCAAAACAGTAGCCAAGAACCAACTATTGCGGCAAAAAATATGAAAATGAAAGCCAAAGATAAAGCTCTTGAAAAGATGAAACAGCGCTGGCAAGACAAACCTCTGCATGGCCAATATCCAGTACGTGCCAATAAATCCAATGTTGACAAAGTTAATACTCATCGATGGTTACGTGCATCTAGATTAAAATCTGAAACTGAAGGATTTATACTTGCAGCACAAGACCAAAGTCTTTTCACGAGAAACTTTCAGGCAAATATTATGCATAATAATATGGATCCAAAATGCAGGTTTTGTGATAAACACCAAGAAACAATAGACCACCTAATCTCAGGCTGTTCTGTGCTTGCCCCAAACGAATATAAAAATCGCCACGATAGAGTTGGGCAATATTTACATTGGGCAATGTGCAAACATTATGGAAAAACTGTAAACAAACACTGGTATGAACATCATCCAGCACCGGTTACAGAAATAGAAGATGTAACCATTCTATGGGATTACACCATCTACACAGACAGAAAAATTGAAGCAAACAGGCCAGACATTATTGTTAAAAACCAGAAGGAGAAAACTTGTCTATTAATTGATATGGCTTGTCCAGCGGATTGTAACATAGCAATCAAGGAATTTGAAAAACTGTCAAAATATAAAGACCTGGAAATTGAAATAGAAAAAATGTGGAAATTGAAAACAAGAGTTGTGCCAGTGATAGTAGGTGCACTTGGAATGATAAAAAATGGAACAAAACAACACATTGAAAGAATCCCTGGAAACCCCAGCTTAAGAGATATACAAAAAATTGTCTTATTAAGTACAGCCCACACACTAAGGAAAACGTTATCTATGTAATGCTGGGGATGATAGGGAAGATAGAAAAACATGAAATGGAGTCATAACAACACGCCACTACCTGCCTTAGGTCTCCCCGCAGACTTGGTTGGTAGTGAGACAAATGCAGAAATCGAAATATGATGAAAAATGACATAATAATAATAATAATAATAATAATAATAATAATAATAATAATAATAATATGTGTATATATAAAAACAAATTTTCGAAAAAACAAATAATTAAAAAAATAATAACAATGGTATTACAAAAGAACAAGGATCTTAAGTAATATTAATAAAAAGAGAATAATATTAATAGTAATAATAATAATAATAAAATAATAGTAATAATAAAAAATATATAAAACATTTTACGACTAATAATAAAAAATAATAATAATGTTATTATTAGAAAAATATATATCCTAAATAATAGTAATAAAATACTATTATGAAAATAATAATAAGAAGAAATAAAAATACGATATATATATATAATAAAATATTAACACACATAATAAAATAATAATAATAATAATATTAAAAAAGAAAGTAGATCCTCAATAATAGTAATAAAATAATAATTATAATCGTAAAAACCTACATACACACATCTCCACATATATATATATATATATATATATATATATACGCATACACATATATACACATAAATACATACATATACACATACACATAAATACACGCATACATAAAAAACATCTAAGCACAAAGGTATATATATCCCATACATATTTTTCCTTATATATATATATATATATATATATATATATATATATCCACATGCACACACATATACACACATACACCACACATGCAAATACATATATAAACACATAAATATATATATATATATATATATATATATATATATATATATATATATATGCATACATATACATATAACATATACAAACAAACCTACACATATACAGGCATCTATACACATAAACACGTAGATATTCACACATTTATATGCACATATACATAGAATATTACAATCTAAAATATTATAAGAACAATACAATAATATAACAAAAGTATAAACATATTAATTATAAAAAAAACTTAAAAAAACCTTTTGTGGTAAAATGTTTCCAACGGTAAATTCCATATATTTTCTCCAAAAGCGACACATATTTAAGTTATTTAACTAATTTAAATCACAATCTAGATCTAGATAGATTATTTTATATTTATTTTTATGTCTGCATTTAAATATAAATTCGTTACGCTGATTAAGGAGTTCCTTTGGTATTGTATTTGATAATAATCAGTTTCTCCTCGAGGCATAAATTACACCTATCCCTGAATTTGTTGGGAGTGTTAGCGTTGATATATATATATATATATATATATATGTGTGTGTGTGTGTGTGTGTGTGTGTGTGTGTGTGTGTGTGTAATGTAGCAATATTTTTATTATTGCAGTTTAAAATAAAAGCATTATTTTCGTTACACAAAAGATGTCGTGTTTCTGAACTATTTCTACTACCACATAAACGGCAGTTGCTTTTCACAACCGCTCATTTTCTCTGGCCCACCTCCAACACCTAACCGTTTTTTCACTATCTATCACTTAACTTTGCTGTCTTTGTAGTGACTTCTCGAATTCTGTCATCCACCCTCCAACTCCATGACAGTATGCATCGTTAACTTAAATTTCTATGGGTGTATCTAGTTAAACCCACAAGAAGAAGAGAACATTTGGATTAAATTTCTATATATATAATTTCCTGACACTTCTAACTGTATATCCCCTGATAATGTGCTAGAAATATCACAGAAACTCGACAGCTCTCGTGAAACGAAAAATGTTTTTTTTAACTCCAATAATAAAAATTTATTACTAAAAATATTGGTCAATACGTATGGAGCACTGTTAAAAAATAAATGCAACAAACTGTGGAGTGTTATTCCATTAGTTCTTCCGAGAACTATAACTACTACTACTACTACAATATATATATATATATATATATATATATATATATATATATATATATATATATATACAGAAAATCTAAGCAAGAGCCAACAAACCTACCTAGGTTTCACCCTTCGGATCGTCAGGGTAAATTGGCTGATAACAAAGATTTAAAGTAGCAAATATATAGGTACTCAAGTCCAATAGAAAGAAGACGCCAACACACAGAGAAATGGTGGGACGGACAAACACTTTATTAGAAAAAGAAAAGGGAAGAGGTAGGCTAATTAAGAGATAGGCTAATTCAGTAGGTAATTTTTCGTATGTTTGCATTTATATAGGATTTCGGATTTAGAATTGAGTAAATCCTGTGCGGGTTCAAACAATGCAATTGCTAGTTTCTCCTCCCCCGCATAAATTAGAAAATTTACTTCCGGGTTTATATTTCGAACAAGGTTTTAGTATTTCCCATTTCAAAATGGGATCTTTATTCATAGTTTTTTTAATTTCCCATATATCTGACTCTAGCGTTGTATTATGGCTATATTTTTCATGTTTAAAGGTGTTGGTATGGTTTAGACACCGTGTTGACATCTTGGAGTCTCTAACCGTCAACATACAATGTCCTTTTCTGTGCTGACAGAGAGTATTGAAATACAAGGTAGAACTCCTTGGGGATAACTTCCGCCCAACTTTATTTTTTCATCAATCCTGTGTTTTTAACCTCAGATGTTGATCAGAAGTTTTGACAACATCTCTGTTTTAATTACCGACGATTAATTTTTGAAGACGTGTCGGCCGAAAGGCGTCTAAAAGCCCCCTCTTATCTTTTTTTTATTTTACATTTTTAATTTAAACACTTTTGCATCTTTCTTTATAAAAAGATGATCCTTTTAAAAATAATATCTAAATCTAAACTTATTTATAAATGGAATTTTTCTGTGTGTCTCTGTGTGTGTATCCGTTACCTATAGACTCCGAAACGGCTGAACCGATATTCTTGAAAATTTACTGTTGTACTATAAGCGTCTACGCGTTTTCTTAGCTAGGTTTTGTGTCGAGGTACCTCAGATAAATATAATAAATTGATAATCGAAAAAATCGGGTTATAGAAGGAGTGGCCCGATTTTATTCAAATTTTATACACTCATAGACAAAGACATAAGAAACGATATTCAGAAGTTTCGAGGTTGCAGCTCTTGCAATAGTGCAGAAAATCGATAGTATATATATATATATATATATATATATATATATATATATAAAAGGCAAGATGTTTGTGTGTGTGTGTGTCTGTTTATCTGCCTGTATGTCTGTATTTTTTTCAGCCCTTTTATTTTAGTTTTTGCTTCGGGTTTGTCTCTAAGTGGGTATAATTGAGACTAGCATCACCTTTAAATTTGTTGTTTTTCATTTTCTTTTTTACTTTTTTCAATGCAATCTTATAAATTGCACCCTAAACTTTCCGATTGACAAAAAAATAATTGGAAAAATTTCAATATTTAAACAATTTTAGTGGGGGTTCAGTTTTTTTTTCAGGTTGCATTTCTTACAATAGTGCAGAAAATCGATAATATATATATATATATATATATAAAAGAACACACGCAGACGCTTATAGTACAACTGTCTAAATTTTAAAGAAAATCGGTTCAGCCGTTTCGGAATCTATCGGTAACGGATACACACACACATACAGAGACAAATTTCCATTTATAAAGAAGTTTAGATTTAGATATATATATATAATACACTGAATATTTTCAGGAAAAATTTAATTGTATCATAATGTTTTCAGTGATTTCGGTTAGAGCGGCATGTCTGTTGAATCGGTTGCAATGCTATACCTCCTTCAGTGTCTTCACGAAGTCCCGGTAGGTGGTGTTATAATTAAGGTAACAACGCCCAACTGTGACTTCATGAAACTCTGCAGAGAATCATCATCCTCATCATCATCATCATCATCGTGGTCTTCTTCTGAGAAACACAAAACAAAATGGCGATCGCACTTTTTCACATTGCAATTACGGATTGTATCGCTTGCTTAACGCCAAAAGATAAAAGGCATTGAACTCTAACCCTGTAAAACTAACCAACGTCTTTCCTAATTACCTTTCTAAAACATCACATTGTCACTATAAAAAGTAATTGCATTGCTTGTAAAAAAACTTATAATACTATAATATTGCATGTAAAAAAATGTAATCCTAAGTTTAGTACGATGGGACGAAAGATATTACTAGCGGTCTTATTAATTGTCAATCGCAATGTGAGTTTATTTAAAAAACAGAATATTTATTACAAACTTGTAAAATCTAAAATACGAAAATAGCTGAAAATTGAAGATAATAAAAAGGAAAATGCAGCTGGGGGGTTGGGGGCTGGGGATCACGCAAGGTCATGATTGGCCGCCATTGTATAACGAAGCGAAAGCAAATGGAAGTCTTGGGCCTTACGGCTGGTGGAAGTGAATACTGGCGACTCTGCAAAAGCATGCTCAACAAGAGAAAGATTTCAATACCCCCACTAATCAATGAATTTGAAGTTCTCACCTCCCCAGCGGACAAGGCTGAATGTTTTGCCCGTAGATTTCGACACTGGACTCGTTAGGAATACCTACACCCGACTTCCCACCCAGAACTAAGTCTCAACTAAATAACGTCCACATTACACCCTCGCTGGTCTCCAAGGTAATTGCACAACGTGACCCACACAAAGCGAGCGGCGGGGACGGAATCCCAATCATAGTACTGAAGAAATGTGCCCCAAAACTCTCCTCTGTCCTCTCTAAATTCTATAACCTCTGCCTATCTGCTTCCTGTTTTCCTGCCTGTTGGATGTCCTCCTGTGTAGTTCCTATATTTAAGAATTCTGGCGAACCCTCAGACTCCGCCAATTACCGCCCTATTAGTCTCCTTCCGATCTTTGGTAAAGTTTCCGAAGCCATTATCAACGCCGAGGTGATTCACGATCTCACGGCCCACAGGCTTCTCTCTGACAAACAGTACGGGTTTCGTTTCACCAGGTCTACTGCTGATATGCTAACGAACATTAACGAGTACATATACCGGGCTCTTGACCAGAATGGCGAAGCCCGAACCGTTGCCTTGGATATCGCCAAAGCGTTCGACAGGGTCTGGCACGCTGGCCTCTTATGCAAACAGCGGAGCTACGGTATAACTGGACATCTGTTTGACCTCATCCAGTCATTCCTTTCTAACCGCACATTGATGGTAGTATTAAATGGGCATGTCTCCCAAAACTACCATACGAACGCGGGCGTCCCTCAAGGTTCTATCCTAAGTCCTATGCTCTTTCTGATCTACATTAATGATCTCACCGACGCCATTAGATCCCAAGTAGGCATGTACGCCAATGACACCACAATCTACTCTTGCCTCGATCAAAAACCCGGTGGGACGACAAAGCGAACATGGCTGCCGAGCTTGAAAAGGCCCTCCAATCCGTAGTGGCCTGGGGTAGGAAATGGCTAGTAAATTTCAATGCTTCTAAAACGAAGCTGTTATCAACTAACCACCACAGACAATCGCATCTACCTCCCATTAGCATGGAACGGGCTTGCCTCCGAGAGAGTAAAACACTACGCCTCCTTGGCTTTACACTTTCGGCGGACCTCAAATGGAATGACTATATCGAATCCATTGCAAAATCTGCCGCTATGAAAGTCAGCTCTCTGTGCAGGGCCCGGAATTTTTTTCCCGCCTGAATCTATCCTGCACATATACAAATCTACCATCCGCCCAGGTATTGAATACTGCTGCCACATCTGGTCAGGTGCCCCTGCTATTCTCCTTGGGCTTCTTGACAAAATACAAAGGAGGATCTGTAACGTGGTTGATACTGACTTGGCAGACCGGCTGCAACCACTCTCTCACCGGCGTGATGTGGCTTCCCTGTGCCTCTTCTACAAGTACTTTCATGGCTTCTGCTCCGATGAACTTAGATCATTGGTGCCGCCTAAGCACGAATTTACACGAGATACTAGGTTAGCAACTAGGTCACACACTTTTACAGTTAAACAGATAAGATGTAACCGTAATTTCTACTCCAACAGCTTCTTTTCTCGCGCTTCCCGCCTGTGGAATTCCCTTCCACAAGTCTGCTTTCCCGACAGCTACAATCTCCAGGTGTTTAAATGTAGGGTCAATAGACACCTCCTATCACACTAACTTTCAGTTATTCTCCCAACACTCATTCTTGGTATCCTCACCCGCCTATCACACACCCTTGACATTTCCTATATTTACCCATTCTTTCTCCACTCTATGTAGCCCCCTGCGCAATAGTGGGAGTGAAATGCCTTGCTCGGGGTGAAACGCTTATAAAATAAAATATAGGAAAACAAAACACGACTGTCGAAAAGTTTTGATAAGTGCAAAATGGTTAAATTCAGACTGTGGGAGATAAGTTGAATTAAAATAAAAGTTGGATTGTTGACATAATCAGTTGAATCAGAAAAAGAAGAAAAGAAATTACGTCAGTAGAAATATTGCTATTTCATTGGTTATACCAAGGGAATAAAATTACTCTGCGTCATGATACGAGCTGGGAATAATCTCATTGGTTAAAAATTGGATTTGCATGGACACCCAGTGTGCTTCATGCAACTTCAAGAGAATTTGGGACACGCATAAATACCAGAGCAGAGAAGGCCAAAGACAGTTGAAGTCCAGTCGGTTATAGGCCCAGAGATGTAACGACTGAGGGAGGGGTGTTCCCAACTGCGAGCTATGAAGTTTGGGTGCCAGCCGTAGAGACAGTGACGGTTGCTTCCGATATCTTCTGACTGAAGATGTAAAGAAACGTAATGAAGCCTGCTGCTGACCGACCTAAAAGAGTTAAAGTCAAATAATGCGCCTCCGATAGAGTCCTGGCTGAAGATATAAAGAAATACAACGAGGAGAGAAAGAGTTAGAAGCAGAGAGATTGATTGCCGTACAGAGTTAAGGTGACAAGACAAAATTACCGCCGTCGTCATTCCCACACAAAAAGACACAACTTCGGCTATTTCCATAAGGCTTTAGCGAAAAACCCAGATAGGACTTAGTTTTGAAACCGTCAAAACTTGAAGAAAAATTTGAAATCTCCAATTGAAGTGAACAACCATTAATCTCAAACTAAAACTTTTCGGTCCGTTGTAAGAATAGGAATTCAAAGACTGTTTATTTGTTTGCTGTGTTTTTTTTTATATATATATAAAGACTTTTCCGCAACTTATCCAGATGTCATCGAATTTATTTATTTATTTATTTATTTATTTATTTTTTGTTTCGTTCTTTTTTTTTTATCAACATAAGTGTGCACGTGTATCCGGTCTGCTTTGAAGTGGTAGAGAAACGGCTAGCGGGTTTTCAACGTGTCTTCCTTGAGATCAAAATTCACAGCGTGGGCAGGGAGGAACACCGTTGTAAGGGACGACTCGAAGACCAGCTACTGTAACGAGGTCATCACGACAAGCGACCCGAGAGCGTCGTCATAATTGGTGCCGTGTCGACAGCATAAACCCTGACTCAGGTTCCGGACCTCATCATAATTGGGTCGGTGACCGGGTCAGCTACGGCCAGCCGGAGACGCGCGTCACATCACTACAGGCAGAAAAATATTAGAAAATTATGTACAGAGTGCGATATTTGGATTCTCGACTAAATGACGCCAAACTTAAAATAATACTGACATCTCTTTTTAAAAAATACATTTACCAAGATTACACAAAACTTGAAAGAGAAACGAATGAATTTATCGCCATTACTTTCAACCACGGCTTTCAGACGACTTCGAAATCTCCTGTATATCTTCTGGACGGTCTCCTTGTTTAAGTTGGTGAGTGCTGCTACAACCCTTATTTTCAGTTCATTTTTGGTGTTACAAGAACTCTTATTAGTTTCTCGCTCAACTGTGCCCTACTCCTAATAATAATGGGGTTTGCACTTTGGGTAATTAGATGGTCACATGTAAATGGTAATTATTCGTCGTAGAAAGAGTCTGAGAGCCACGACTGGGATCTTCTGCTTGTGTAACATGATGCAAGATAAGGGTCTTCTATTAACTACTCTCTTGACCCGAGGCAGTGCTACTTACACAAAAGACTTATAGTAAGCCTTTTTTGTTGAATCTGAGGAAACGAACTTAGGAGTTCTTTTCTTAGAACAATCAGAGCAAGTTTTTCAACTTGCTGTGGCTTTGGAATAATCAATAGACTTACCAAACTCTTTCTGAATCCTCTGCACTCTCCTCAGATTGACACACAACCTGAAATGTTTGTATTGGAGATTCCAGTGTGAATTCCAAACAGTACAGCATACCATTTCTAAATTTATGACAGATTGAATTGCATTATGGTGCTCTTTATCTCATAGACGGTGCCCAAATGACCCTACTATACTGAGTAGTAGAGAATATTAAAACAAACAAACAACGCTCATGCGCGACCTGAAAGGTATAAATTAGCAATATTTAACACATTTCACGCTGTATAAAAGTACGTTCAATAATTTGCCGAAAAATGGTCACACCATGATTAATAAGGACTCATACTTTATAATAACAAAGTTATATTGTCAATATATTTATATTATTCTGATAAAGACAAACCAAAGTATTTTTTATTCTATTAAATGTTTTCAATTCTGTCTGGCACGTTCGAAATTTTGGTTCAAATTTTTTTTATTGCGTCAGCGAGGGAGAAAATATCAGAAAACGAGATTTTAGAGTCCTTTTTGTGCTAGAAAACACATCGATTTAGAAATTCTTGCAAAAATCTAATAATTGTCTGGTTTTAATGGAACTTTCAGAAAGTATTCGCTTATAAATTCAATTAGTTAAGAAAATTTACGGTTTAGAAATATTTAGTAGAAATAATAATTGGCATCTGTTACCCACCCACAGCCATCACCCCTTCTTTTAATGAACTTCAGAAAAATCAAATTTTGTCTCTCTTCATTTTTATATTAGTTAAAAGCCGGACTTGCTTAAAAAATATAAATCATGCTTTTTCTCTAAATGTCATTCTTTTACCGACCAACTTCTTTGTAACGTAAAATTATAACTACAACCAAACTAAGACATTATTTAATTAGAAAATATTTAAATGGCTTTTATAAATAAGATATACAAGGGACACTCTTGTTCGAAGGATAATAAATTTTACAGGATTTATTTTCATTTCTTTTATATTTTAATTAGTATAATTTATTTAGTTGTAAATACATATAGATGGTATAATAAAGTTAAAAATATATTTAATAATCAATCTAACAAGCCCGCGAATATCTTAAATAAAAACATACTGTCTGATTAAAAATGCATTTCTGCAATATTTTAACATGAGTTATATATATATATATATATATATATATATATATATATATATATATATACACCAGTAAACTTGTTCTTACGCGACCTAGGTTTCCATGAGTGGTGCCTTCAGGCGACTTTCAATAACAGATTTTATTGTTTACTGGTTTTTTTTTCATGTTTTCTTTTCATTTTTTTTTTCATGTTTTTTTTTAGAACTCTCACGTAACAGTGTTTATTTATTTATTTTTTTAACGCTCACGTGGAAAGAAAATTTTGAAAGCGCAATTTTTAGAATTGCAAGAAATTATAACGTTTTCATCCATGGTTGTATGAACCTCAGAGGTGATTTTTAGTATCGTTACACATAGTCATAATTTCCATTCTTTCATTCAATAGTTCATTTTTGTTTGGGAATAGCATAATCTCTAACTTTTCTTCCTGGCACAGTCTACATATTTTGTCACCATTGTAAGGTTTGGCTGTTTTTACTATACTCCATGTTATATCTGGCTCTTTTCCATATTTTGATTTTAATTTCCACACACAGATAGCCAATATTGTGCAGTATCTTAAGTTTTCTATTTTGAATGTAGACTTATGATTGAACCACCTCGTCTTAAAGGTGTATTTGGTGGAACACAATATATATATATTTTTTTAATCATTTCACCCCGAGCAAGGCAGAAACGCCACTGATGTGCAGGGGCTTACATAAATGTAAAAAGATTAACTAGAAAAGAGTGAGGAGTACAAGCTGGTTAGAAAGGAACAATAGAAAGCTGAGAAAGCAGGTGCGATCACAGATACATAGGTGGAGAGAAAGGGAAGGTTATACAGGGGAGGGGAAAGAGCTAGAGGCCAGTGGTTAGTAGATGAGTATTAACTTTGCATTTAAATTTCTGGAGCTTGTAGCCGTCAGGAAAGCAAGAATACGGGAGTGAGTTCCAAAGGCGGGAAGTGCGAGAGAGGAAGCTGCAGGAGTAGAATTGTCGTCTGCATTTGGCTAACCTGACTGTGAATGGGTGGGACCCAGTTGCCAGTCTGGTTGCACCGGTAAACACCTGTTGAGGAGGCATCAGTGACTTAAGCTCATCCGAGCAGAAGCCATGAAAGTATTTATAGAAGAGACAGAGGGAGGCCACATTTCGACGATGGGAAAGTGGCTGCAGTCGAGTCGCCAGATCAGTACCTATCACATTACAGACTCTCCTTTGGAGCTTGTCAAGAACACTGAGGAGAACGGCAGAGGCACCTGACCATAAATGGCAGCAGTACTCCATGCACGGACGGATGGTTGACTTGTATATATGCAGGATGGATTCAGGTGGAAAAAACATCCTGGATCGACATAGTGACCCAATCTTCTTAGCAGTAGATTTTGCTATGGATTCAATATAGTGGTTCCATTTGAGGTCTGAGGACAGGGTAAGTCCGAGGAGGCGTAGTGTATTACTCTCCGGGAGAATCACCTGGTCCATGCTTATGGGAGGCAGAAGAGGTTGCCTGTAATGGTTGACAGACAAGAGCTTGGTCTTAGAGGAATTGAAGTTGACAAGCCACTTCTTGCCCCAGTTCACCACAGAGTGTAGATCCCGCTCAAGGTCAGCAGCGAGATTATGTCTGTCCGCCACGACAGGTAATGCTTCGTACTTGGTAAGGAAAATTCCACAGGAGATTAAATCCAAAGATATATATATATATATATATATATATATATATTGTATTGAAGAATTTATAAACCATTGTAACAACCATTACAATAAATATAATGCTCTACGTAGTATTGAGCACTCTTTATAAAAGTAAATGCATGAACACTAGGTAAAAAACCTACGTGTTCTACAACTTTGTTACAATATATATATATATATATATATATATATATATATATATGCGTGTGTGTGTGTGTGTGTGTGTGTGTGTGTATTAACTTTATGTGTTTTGGGGAGACCGTATAGTGTGCGTGTTTTTTGGATGGTATGTGATAATCTTTAGCCAGGAAGAGTCTTCTGTTTTTAATAATTTTTTGTTATTGTTTATACATTATTGTCTCTCTTTTGTGATGCTGTTTTTGTAAACTATTTTGTATATGTTTTCATCATCAATGAGGTCTTTCATTTTTTGTTGGTATATGTTTTTGTTTATGATTACGATCCCCTCACCCTTGTGGGAAGAAGATAAGCGTATATCTTTGCTGTTTTTTAATTTCTTTAGGGCTGTTAAATATCTTCGAGGAATTGAGGTGTTCGTTCTTTTTTTATGTGGCTGTGATTATAATTTGCATATATCCTTTGGTGAAATCGGAGTCGTTGTTGTGGTGGATTTTGATTATAGAATCTGTCAAGTCGTATTTTTAGTCCGGTGGAAAAATTTTGGCTAAAGCTTCTAGTGGTATATCCGATAGATTGGAATTGGATAAATAATTAACAAAAGAAGAAAATACATAGAAAACACATTCAGAAACTTACATTACCCGTATCACTTTATTCACAATGCAAAAAGAAAGGCTCATAATATATAGAACAACAACAAAAGCAACATTATTAACAATTATAATCTAAACAATGGATGTACGTTGTGGTGCATTGGATATCGGCTCGGAACGAGCATGGAGCCGAGTTCGAATTCCAGCTGAATTCATTGCATTTACTTACGCGCAAATACCCTTGGGAAAGGTATTAATCCGTCTATTCCTTCCAGTTATGGGTCAAATAAAAGGACAGATTGGGTTCTATAGCCTTGGTCGGCAACCAGTCTCCCGCAGAAAGCAATGGCAAACTACTGCGGGATAATTTTCTGCCCAGTCAGTCATGTCTCTTTGAAGACATGATCGCCCAAGCGTGTATCGCGTATGGCACTTAACTGACTGAATCTAAACAATAACATACATTACACAACACAGCAACTCCATTACATCTAATATCCAAAACATTTTTTTCCATCAAAATAACACACACATATTAGCAACTTTTTTTTTTTTATAAGCGTTTCACCCCGAGCAAGGCATGTCACTGCCACTACTGCGCAGGGGGCTACATAGAGTGGAGAAAGGATGATTAAATATAGGAAATGTAAGAGGGTGTGTGATAGGCGGGTAGGGATACCGAGAATGAGTGTTGGGTAGATGAGAGTGTTCTGAGAATAATTGGGAGTTAGTGTGATAGAAGGTGTCTATTGACCCTACATTTAAACACCTGGAGATTGTAGCTGTCGTGAAAGCAGACTCAACCTAGGATTTTAGTATGAGTGGTGTCTTCAGGCGATGTGCAATAACAGATTTTATCATTTTTTTTATTACAAGTAAATTAAATAATTTTTTTAATACAAATGTGTACTGGTTTAATGACCAGAAATTATGACAAGAAACTAAATATTTAAATAATCAATCAACCAATTTGATTATTTAAATATTTAGTTTCTTGCAAAGATATACGCATATAATAATTTATATATATAAATTCGCTCTCACGGCGTCTGACGTTGCACTTAAATAAAAATTCAAATATATTCCGTCATTTAGAACAACACGGTTATCAACGCACACTACTGAGAAAAACGCTTGTTGATAACACGTACATACTCAAACAAGAAAATAATAAGCAGAAACTAAAAATCCTCGAAGCACTCTACATTAAACAATTTAAACCTGGTTTGAATACAATCAATTTCGATATTTCCAATAACGTACTCAAATGTCTGTAATCAGACCAGGGACCACAACACCACTATTTTGTCACTGTCTTCGGCCATCCGCCACAGTAGGGATGGACTTATATTTTCAATTCAATTATCTTTATTGTTAATAGCTTAAATGTTCTATGTTTACTGTGTGTTAATATTTACTCTTTGATAATGGCTTATGTGAGCCGAAAGCTTAGACCCGATAAAAAATTCAACAAATACTGTGATCTTTTGTTGTCTTTCAACGACATCACCATCAAGTATATCAGACGGTATGAACGGATCCTACACAAAATTAATAGACAAAACTTGTCTATATTATTCAATGAAACCTGCATTAATGAAAAAATGCTGCCAAAATACACACAATATATATATATATATATATATATATATATATGTATATATATATATATATATATATATTAATAAATGAATAGTAAATATATATATATATATATATATATATATATATATATTGTCATAATCAAAGTATAGGCTAGATGTGGATGGAATAAAATACGTATTCAGAAAAGACTATTCTTAAAAAAGTGCTCAATGCAAAGTAGAGAGGATAATTTAGAATTTGCTAATTTAGAATTGATAATATGAATATGTTATAATATCACTACAAATGTAGCCATTTTGTTTTGACAATGCTCGTGTCTTATTAAGTGGTCGTGCTGAATTTGAAGGGTTTTGAATGGTTCAAAACTATCCAAACCTCCTCAACCAGGGAGACATTATTACATAATCTGTGATGATCAACTACAATACAAGTTATTTCTAATATTAAAAACATAAAAACAGACCATAAAAATAAATATGTTATCATTATTGTTCATATTTAATTAAAATAGAAATCAGTATTTCTAATCGACTATTAATTTCACTTTACAATAAAGATTAAAATTTAATAAAATTATATTATATATTTTTATAATGAATTAATGTTAGAGACTACAAATTTTGAATTCTACTTATAGCTAAGCATTAGATCTTGATTGTCGTCAAGTTATTCAAATAAGAAACGAGGAGTAAAATGATAGCCACACATACACACAAATACACATATATACCCACATATGTGTGTTGTGATGCAGTGGATATCGATTCGAAACGACAAATCGGGGAGCCGAGCTCGAATTCTAGTCGAATTCTTTGCTTTCACTTACGCACAAATACCCTTGGGAAAGGCATTAATCTCTCTCTTCCCTCCAGTTATGGGTTAATAACAGGACAGACTGGGTTCTATAGCCTTGGTTGGGAGCCAGTCTACCGCAGAAAGCAATGGCAACCTACTGCGGGATAACCTTTCTGCCCAGTCAGTCATGTCTCTTTTGAGACATGATCGCCCAAGCGTATTTCACGTATGGCACTTCACTGACTGATAATAGATGGGAACATGATGAAGGCTACACACTGGGCATAAAGTGGGGGATCAGTTTTATATTGTTATGAAGTAATAAACTAACCCCCCACTAATTACTACTTTATAATATAATAACATCTTTTCCGCCTCTAAATACAAGTCAAATAATAGGACAGATTGGGTTCTATAGCCTTGGCTGGCAACCACTCTGCCGCAGAAACCAATGGCAACCTACTGCGGGATAATATTCTGCCCAGTCAGTCATGTCTCTTTCGAGACATGATCGCCTAAGCGTATTTCACGTATGGCACTTGACTGACTGATAATAGATGGAAACATGATGAAGGCTACACACTGGGCATAAAGTGGGGGATCAGTTTTATATTGTTATGAAGTAATAAACTAACCCCCCACTAATTACTACTTTATAATATAATAACATCTTTTCCGCCTCTAAATACAAGTCAAATAATAGGACAGATTGGTTTCTATAGCCTTGGCTGGCAACCACTCTGCCGCAGAAACCAATGGCAACCTACTGCGGGATAATCTTCTGCCCAGTCAGTCATGTCTCTTTCGAGACATGATCGCCCAAGCGTATTTCACGTATGACACTTGACTGACTGATAATAGATGGGAACATGATGAAGGCTACACACTGGGCATAAAGTGGGGGATCAGTTTTATATTGTTATGAAGTAATAAACTAACCCCCCACTAATTACTACTTTATAATATAATAACATCTTTTCCGCCTCTAAATACAAGTCAAATAATAGGACAGATTGGTTTCTATAGCCTTGGCTGGCAACCACTCTGCCGCAGAAACCAATGGCAACCTACTGCGGAATAATCTTCTGCCCAGTCAGTCATGTCTCTTTCGAGACATGATCGCCCATAACGTGTCAGTTTATACGTTAAATATAAAGTCAGGTTTGGAAAACGTCTGTAAACGCTACATATTTGAGACCGAATTGGTAAGATGACATGAGCCTGAGAAGTTTAAATAAGGCCAAGATAAACATAGTCATATTCCAGTGTCAGAAACAAATAATTATAATTAAATATATACGCGCGCAAATTCACCATCATAAAACCGAATACATACTCGATTTTAAAATCACAAAATATCACATACAGAATAAAACCATATACATTGAAACACTTATAGATATCTATAGGCATAAATACACACAAATAAATACAAGAACACTCACACAGACGCATACACATATATATATACGTTCATAAACAAAGAAATATATTTATAAATATAAAAACACATGCATATACATATATATATGCACACACACACACACACACACACACACACACATATATATATATATATATATATACAAACACAAATACATAGTGAAGACTGAAGATATCACAATAAGGACTTCACTAAACTTCGAAGATAACACAACTCTGTTCAGTTAAATGACAAGTTTCTTAACATTAATTATATATATATATATATATATATATATATATATATATATATACAGACATATATATATATATATATATATATATATATATAGTGAGAGAGAGACAGAGAGAGAGATACTAACAAAATAATAACTGCTAATCCATCATCTCTGCAATTCAATAACTATTACATTTAATACTAATATTATAATAAAAAGAAAACGAAGGTCGATTGAAGAAAAAGCAAAACACAGGCCGACAAGAATTCACTGACTAGTATTGACCGACAAGAATTCACTTTAGTAATTAGAAGATTATTATATCTCATACTATTTGGGCAACAGGAACCAAAAGAAATAAGAATAAATAAATATATATAAATTAATAAATTTCGATTAAAGTCTGATTTGAAAATCCAAAAATATTGCAGAAAACTAAAAAATTCAGCAAAAATAGTTTAATCTCATTCTACTTAAGTTAAATTGAAAGCTTCAAGGTGACTAGCGATGAGAATTGGCACAAGGAATGAACGTTTTCGCTGAGGAAACCCCAATGCGTTTATTTATAAATCTATGAAATTGGGAATTGACAATACAACTTAAAAGATTTAGCAAATGCAAATATATAAATCTGAAACAACATCAGTATATTCTCCCTAATTAAACAAGAGTGTATTGATTTTAAATGATCTATAGTTTAATCTTATTATTTTTCATAGTTGATTTATTTTACTACTTATTTTATAGTAATGTATTTACTTGTCAGTATAAATAAAATAAAGTTATATATTGATGCATGTTTCATTAAATAATATAGGCAAGTTTTGTCGATTTATTTTATATATTTTTTTCATATCTTCTGATAAGCTTAATTGCATCATCTTTGAAAGAGGAAAGAAAATCACAATATTGATACACGGTTTTATTCAATCCTTTCTGAGCTTTCGGCTTACATCAGCCATTATGAAAGATGACAATTGTATTGGTTGTATTAAGCAGTTCAGACGATATGAAAAAAATGTACATAAAATGAATCAACAAAACTTGTCTATATTATTTAATGAAACATACATCAATGAAAAAATGCTGTCTAAATACACACAATATATATATATATATATATATATATATATATATATATATATATATATATCGTGTTGTTACAATGTTTTGTTCTTTTCTGCATATATTTGAAACCCTCAAGTGTTTTATCTTACAACTTTTGTTTCAGAGAATTTACAGCTACAGGGTAATATATTATATGTTTCCTTAGAAAAGATTACCTGCAACATTAAAAAAATCTTGCATTCAATCCAAGATAATGCAAAAGCATTCGTGTTTCAAAAGACACTTTGAGGCATGTTTATTCAGAATTCTGATCACACACACAGACATACACCCACACACACACAAGGTAAACTTATAGAAACGTGTTTTTTTTTTAATAGCGTTCAGAAAAAAAAACTTACTTTGCTTTAGGTGTCTGTTGTTTGATCAAAAAGTTTTCTGCCCTGTGCGAAGAGAAAAAAATAGAAAGACATAATGAAAGAATGAAAAGACATAAGGGAATGCAGTCGGAAAAAACAAATAATTATTGTCGACCTCAACAAAGACAAGTAACAAATACATACAAGTTGATTTGGGGTAAAAATTTAAAAAAATATTTTCTTATTAGCTTGCGATAGTTATTGTAAAATAGTATTGTAAAATAGTAATAAAAATAGTATATAATCTTTAGTTTTCTAGCCGTTGTTCTATCATTTACCTGTTTAGAACATTTTGTATAATTCAGGATTAGTTGCAGCTAATTTACCAAAAGATAGAAAATATATTGTCTTTGAAATATTTGTGAAAAATAAAAAAACGCTTTTTTGTCTGCTCCTAACGAAATACTAATCTGAATCTGTATTATCTTGCTCTGCATGAATAGTGATTTGTATTTATACTAAATACGTACTTAATATTTACATTTATCATTTTTCATCCCCCAACCCCATTCCTAATCGTTCATTATTTTTTTTTTTTTGGCACCGGATGTTAGCAACTTTGTAGGAAAAAAATTAAGCCTACAAAGAACGGATGAACTCTTAAAGAGTCAACGGCCAGCCAACGAGTGGCGGTGTCTCAATAAATCACCGTAGAAAAGGAAACGAGATACCACGCTACTATCATTCTAGAGACATTGCCTGCTTGGTTGTTATTCTTGTTAACTGTTCGTTGGTGTACGTGTATTTTTTTAAATCATGTCACCCCAAGCAAGGCATTCCACTGCCACTATAGCGCAGGGGGTTACACAGGGCGATAGATGAGTTAGGATGTACATAGTGGAGAGTTGGAGAGAATGGGAGGGTTAGTGTGTTAGGAGGTGTCTATTGACCTTACATTTAAACTCCTGGAGGTTATAGCCGTCGGGGAAGCAAGCATGTGGAAGGGAATTTCACAGGCGGGAAGTGCGAGAAAAGAAGCTGTTGGAGTAGAAACTGCGGTTGCATTTCATCGTTTTCACTATAAAAGGGTTGGAACTAGTTGCCAATCTAGTATCTCGTGCGAACTCACACCTAGAGGGCACCGGTGATTTAAGTTCATCAGAGCAGAAGCCATGAAAGTATTTATAGAAGAGGCACAGGAAAACCACGTCACGCCGGTGAGAGAGTGACTGCAGGCGGTCAGCTAAGTAGGTATCAATCACATTATAGATTCTTCGCTGTATTTTGTCAAGAAGCCCGAGGAGAATAGCAGGGGCACCCGACCAGATGTGGTAACAGTATTCAAAACACGGGCGGATGGTAGATTTGTATAAGTGCAGGATAGATTTAGGCGGAAAGAATTTCCGGGCCCTGCACAGAGAGCCAACTTTCATGGCAGTGGATTTAGCAATGGATTCGACGTAGTCATTCCACTTGAGGTCCGCTGAGAGTGTGAGACCAAGGAGGCGTAGTGTTTTACTCTCCGGGAGGCATGCCTGTTCCATGCTAATGGGAGGGAGGTGCGGTCGTCTGTGGTGGTTAATTGACAGCAGCTTCGTTTTGGTTTATTGTACTGAGGTATAATAAATCTCTCTTCCTATATCCTCAGTGTTAAGCATTATTTCTTGCACTATTCTTTTTCTGTTTATCCCCTTCCGGGATGTAACAGAGGTAAAATTGACGAAAAGAGAGTCAGCTAAAGACTGGGCGAAGAAATAAAGAAAAGCGTTCTGGGTTAGTGCCAGTTCTCTGAAAGAGTTCTTCTGGTCAAACTGAAAGTGAAAACCCTTCAACATAGCCATTTTAGTAGTCTATGCAGCAATAACGCAACGAACTGACGAAGAAATAGAATCTTTCTAATCCACACTTGACAACGCCAAATGGGAGACTTAATGCCAAAGTAGACAAGGAGAGGGAATGGGTGACAACTGGTAACTTTGGATTAGGAATCAGCAACGATCGCGGTGGAAGATGGGTCCAGTGCTGTAAGGCGAAAAACAACGTGATAACCAACACTTGGTTTCAAGAACACCCAAGACGTTTATGGACATGGAAAAGCCCAGGAGGCGACACGAAAAAAACAAATCGGTTATGTAACCATAAGCAAAATATTCGGAAACGAAATGCAAAACGTATCCAAGTTCCGACTGTGGAAGCGACCACCTTCCATTAAGAGTGAAACGTCGGAGATTAAAGAAGCCTAGGACAATACCCAATCTGAAATACAACACACTCCTGAATGACCTCGATCTGCAGAATAAATACACTGAAACTGTGAGAAACAAAAATCGTCATCATTAAACGGAGGAGCCCAAAATGCCAATTCCCCTTTGCGGGTATTTGGGTAGTGTTATAACGGAAGACGGAAAGTGTGACACAGAGATCCGAAGGCGAATTGGAATGGATATAAAAGCGAGGTTTGGGTGGGATAACAGAAGAAAGTATGCTAAGAGCTACCTGCGATAGGAAGACGTGGAGGACCATGATCACCTACACCTTGAAGGGACATGGCACATAGAAGAATATAAATAAAGGTGAAATGTTTGTCTAAATCTCAAAACTGGGATCTGTTGCAACGCTATTAAGTATAAAACATATCAAAATGACTTCTGTTATTCGGAAGAAAATCGACGTTTTCTGAAGGTTTCAATGCTAACAGCTGAAAGTAGTTTTATTTTTAAAATTTTACCAACTGGCAAAGAAATAAGACCATATAGAAAATCAAATGTTGCACAAAAATATATATGAAAAATGAATTTTCTTGAATTTGTTCTGAAAGTTTCTCATATCTCCACATTAGCTCACTGGTACCCCCTATATAGGAATTTAATGTCTGGTACCCCCTATCTACGAATTTAATGTCTGGTACCCCCTATATACGAATTTAATGTCTGGTGCCCCCTATATACGAATTTAATGTCTGGTGCCCCCTATATATACGAATTTCCTCGAGCCAAAAGACTAGCAACTAGGTCCCACCCTTTTACTGTGAAACCAATAAATTTTAAACGCAAATTCTATTCCATCAGCTTCTTTTCTCGCACTTTCCGTCTGTGGAATTCTCTTCCGCATACTTGATTTCCTGACAGTTACAATCTCCTAGAATTTAAATGTAAAGTCAATAGTTATCTCCTGTCTCACTAACTTACATCCTCTCTCTCTCATGCTTTTCTGCATCCACCCCACTCTCATCAGTACTGTCTTCCCTCTCCTACTCTCTTCCTGACACCCCCTGCAACCTCTCACTCTTCATAACATTCCTCCTCGTCCACTCCACTCTCATCCGTAATCTCTTCCCACTCCTACTCTCTTCCTGACACCCCCTGTAACCTCTCAGTCCTCATAACATTCCTCCTATGTAACCCCCTGCAATACAGTGGCAGTAAAATGCCTTGCTTGGGGCAACACGATAATAAAAAACAAAAAAAAATATATCATATTCAATATTTCACCCTCTAAAGTTTTAGAAGCTTTGGCATGAGGTAATGGTTATTGGTTAACGAGATAAGCGTACTGACACTTTGATACTCACGGTTTGTCTAGTCAGTCAGTTAAGTGCCATACGTGATACACGCTTGGGCGATCATGTCTCGAAAGAGGCATGACTGACTGGGTAGAAGATTATCCCACAGTAGATTGCCATTGTTTTCTGCGGTAGACTGGTTGCCAGTCAAGGCTATAGAACCCAATCTGTCCTGTTATTTAACCCATAACTGGAAGGAAGAGACGGATTAATACCTTTCCCAGGGGTATTTGTGCGTAAATGAATGCAATAAATTCAACTGGAATTCGAACTCGGCTCCCCGATTTCTCGTTCCGAGCCGATATCCACTGCACCACAATTTAACTTAAACTTAGTAAATAACAACATTAGATTTTTTTTTTTATATGAGAGTTAAAACATTTTCAGAAATGATGTGTCGAAAAGTGCGGGAAAGTTTCTTCTTCTAATCATAATATTCAGTATTCAAAATCCAATCAAATTATAGAGTTACTTAAAAGCATTATAAGGATATTTAGGATGAATAATAATTAAGCTTGGATGTTCGTGGGTGGTACAGTGGATATCAGCTCGGAACCAGAAATCGGAGAGGCGTTTCCAGTTCCAGCTGAGTTTGCTTAATTGCAAAAACCCCTTGGGAAAGGTCTTAATCCGTCTCTTGTCTCTCCAATTATGTGTTAAATAGGTTTCTACAGCAATGGTTGACAACAAGTCTACCGCAAAAAAATAATGGCAACCTACTACGGGAAAATCTTCAGCCCAGTCAGTCATGTGTCATTTGAGACATGATTGCCCAAGCGTGTATCGCGTATGGTACTTAACTGACTGATTGAATATAATACTTGGAAACATGATTAAGGCTTTGTTATGTCGTGAATAAGAATAAATAACTCAACAACAGGAATAGGTTAATTGTTGTATTCCGTGAAAATAGTATTTACAAAGGTTATTAGTATCCAATACAAGAATAAGGGTTAATCGTCTCAACCGTCGTAAGACGTAGTATGAGCAATGGTTACTTCCGGGTCGTCACACTAAGTCTACGACTCACCTGTCGATCGGCTGCTAGGCACACTCTCTTACGTAGATGCCACCATTACTTTACATAGTAATGGAATAGTCCATTATAGCCGAATAGGCGCGGGCATCCCAACAGGCTTCTACTGGGCATAAAGTGGGGGATAGGTTTTCTATTGTTATTAAGTAATAAACTGATTCCCACTATTTACTAATAGTAATATAATAGATCTCTTCTATGAGTCCAATAACAGGACAGATTGGGTTCTATAGCCTTGGTTGTCAACCTGTCTACCGCAGAAAATAATGACAATCTATCACGTATATCACTTAACTGATTGACTGAATCGTTAATCATAGATTTGAAAAGATTACAAATGTAATGGCCTGAGAAACATCCTCTCGGGTGTTTGTTAAATAAAGCAGCGGCTCTTTGGAAGAATTTGCCTGAGTGAAACTTTCAACTTACTAACAGAATATCATGCTTTTAAAACGAAGCTACTCTCAATTAACCATCATCGACAATCTTACCTACCTCCCATTAGCATGGACCAGGCTTGCCTCCCAGAGAGTAAAACACTACGCCTCCTTGGTCTCACACTTTCAGCGGACCTCAAATGGAATGACTATATCGAATCCATTGCTAAATCCGCTGCTATGAAAGTCGGTTCTCTGTGTAGAGCCCTGAAGTTTTTTCCGTCTAAATCTATCCTGCACATTTATAAATCTACCATCCGCCCGTGCATTGAATACTGCTGCCATATCTGGTCGGGTGCCCCTGCTGTTCTCCTCGGGCTTCTCGATAAGGTTCAGAGGAGGGTCTGTAATGTGATAGATACCGACTTGGCAGACCGCCTGCAGTCTCTCTCCCACCGGCGCGACGTGGCTTCCCTGTGTCTCTTCTATAAATACTTTCACGGCTTCTGCTCCGATGAACTTAGATCACTAGTGCCCCCTAAATACGAATTTGAACGAGATACTAGATTAGCAACTAGATCCCACCCTTTTACAGTGAAACCGATAAAATGCAGCCGTAACTTCTATTCCAACAGTTTCTTTCCTCGCACTTCCCGACTGTGGAATTCTCTTCCAAACGATTGCTTCCCCGACGGCTAGAAAAATCTGCAGGAGTTTAAATATAAGGTCAATAGACACCTCCTAACACACTAACCTGCTCCCATTCTATCAAGCAGTCTTCCCATCTGCCCAACCCTCACCCTCGCTATCCTTACTCATCTGTCACCTTTCTCCTGACATTCCCTATGTCTAACCACTCCTTCTCTTTACCTTCCCCTATGTAGCCCCATGCGCAATAGTGGCAGTGGAATGCCTTGCTTGGGGTGAGATGATTACAAAAAATGGAGGGAAATATAATGATTTACACCCTGTATATATAGCATGTCATATCTTAGCTGAAAAGGTTTGAACTGATGGAACCAAGAAATATCCTTGCCATAGAAATAGGGATAGAGTAGCAATAGTTTTGAGACGTTTTAACTTTTGGTAAGAATTGGCAGAGTGGAAAATAATGCATCAACTATAAAGCCACGTAAAGAATTTGCATTTGTACTCTGCAGACTTAGTGTGATGAGGATTAAGCAATACCAGCGCTGATATGAAAGCCATAATCTGTTGTTTTTTTATCGTGACTCGAGAATTAGACTCTATAATTGTATTCACTTACGCACAAATACCCTTGGGAAAGGTATTAATCCGCCTATTCCTTCCAGTTATGGGTTAAATAACAGGACAGATTAGGTTCTATAGCCTTGACTGGCAAACAGTCTACTGCAGAAAGCAATGGCAACCTACTGCGGGATAATCTTCTGCCCAGTCAGTCATGTCTCTTTCGAGACATGATCGCCCAAGCGTTTATCACGTATGGCACTTAACTGCCTGATCATGGATGGAAACATGATTAAGGCTACACTGGTCATAAAGTAGCGGATCAGTTTTATATTGTTATGAAGTAATAAACTGATCCCCCGCTAATTACAACTTAATCATATAATACATCTCTTCCTCCTCTAAATACAAGTCAAATAATAGGACATATTGGGGGTCTATAGCCTTGACTGGTAAACAGTCTACTGCAGAAAGCAATGGCAACCTACTGCGGGATAATCTTCTGCCCAGTCAGTTATGTCTCTTTCAAGACATGATCGCCTAAAGCGTGTATCACGTATGGCACTTAACTGACTGAATGATTTGGACAAAACAGTGGCCAAATCAAGCTATTTGAATCAATCTAAACATTCTAGGCAAAACTTCAAAGATAGAATTCATCAGAGGATATATCGGGTGGATTCAGTTACTTTTTAGATCAGGATAGTAATAAAATCCATCCACAATAATGGCTGAAAGTATAGCCGGAAACACTCGATAAATCAAAACTTGTACACAATTTTTTATATACGGTATTTAATGGTATATAAGACGCACCCCAATTTCAGTAGAGCAAATCAAGAAAAAATTAGTAATTAGGAAAATTCGTAAAATTATTAGTAAATGGTACAGCCTAGGCTATATTTATGTTATGAGACCGATACTTACCTACATCATGGGCTCTTCCAGTACTATTTTACTCAGTGAATCGTAGTATTATAGGAGTAGCGCCAGCATTTTGCTGCTGCTGCTATGACACTGTCAGCACTCTGCCTTCGGGTAGAGGGCGCTCTCTGCTTCCGAGGAAAGGGTAGAAGCACGACTGGGCAAAAATAGGCAGACATTTTTTGGCCGGGCCATATAGCCCGGAAATCCCAGTCATAAACTGACCATGTGTCACATGTTGCCCTTACTGGGAGGGACAGCTAAATAATGTAGCACCAGCAGTTTACTGCTGCTGCTATGACACTGTCATCACTCTGCTTCCTTGTGTGGGATGGTTGGTAAATACCGTAGCACCAGAAGTGCTACCTTTGTCACTGTCAGCTCTCTGCCTTCGGGCAGAGAGCACTAAACCTGTCGTGGTTACGCCGAAGGGTAGAATCACGACTGGGGATTAACAGACAGATATTTTTCGCCGGGCTATATGGCCCGGAAGAGCCACATAAAAATGACCTTGTGTCACATTTCGCCTTAGGTGGGAAGACCGATTAAATATTGTAGCACCAGAAGTGCTACTATTGACACTGTCAGCTCTCTGCCTTCGGGCGGAGAGCACTAAACCAGTCGTGGTTCCGCCGAAGGGTAGAATCACGACTGGGGTATAACAGACAGATACATTTGGCCGGGCTATATGGCCCGGAAGACTCACATAAAAATGACCTTGTGTCACATTTTAGGGTTAGGGTTAGGGTTAGGAGTTAGTGTTAGGGTTAGGGTTTGTAAGTGGGAAGGCCGACTAAATATTGTAGCACCAGAAGTGCTACTTTTGTCACTGTCAGCTCTTTGTCTTCGGACAGAGAGCACTAACCCAATTGTCGCTCCGCCGAAGCGTAGAGTAACGACTGGGGAAAGATAGACATATATTTTGGCCCGGCTATATGGCCCGGAAGATCCATATAAAATGAACTTGTGTCACATTTCGCCTTATGTAAGAAGGCCGACTAAATATTGTAGCGCCAGTAGTGCGCAGCCGGGTACGACCATCCAATATCGGACACCACAGGATAGTATAATCCGCTTACTCTTACACTATTCTTTGTAACCTTTCTGATTAATATATCTTTCTTTAACTCTATTTCGTGTTTTTCATTCCGTCGCTCCCACTTTATTAGGTATAATTTTGGTTTAAAAAGACAAGATTCTAATTAAACAAAAAATTATAGGGAAAAATACAAGACCCTATAAAACTTTATTTTATCCAAAGTTAAAAAAACAAAATAAAAATCGAGCATTAAGTATATAAACAGATGTAGAGTTTTAAAATATATTTTTAGTAAAAAAAATTGCGCCTTATAAGTCGTCTAATACGGTAAGCTATGTTCTGGAAAAAAATCACATGAAATATTAGATAAAAACTTAACAACAATAACCTTTATGTCATCTTTAATAAAACCTGCGCGCGCGCACACAAACACACACACACACACACACACACACACACACACACACACACACACACACACACACACACACACACACACACACACACACACACACACACACACACACACACACACACACACACACACACACACACACACACACACACACACACACACACACACACACACACACACACACACACACACACACACACACACACACACACACACACACACACACACACACACACACACACACACACACACACACACACACACACACACACACACACACACACACACATATATATATGTTTGCAAATAATGAACATATTTTAAAGTTGCACATTTCATGATACACAGGAGGATGCATATCAGGTATAAGTATTTTATCAGTATAATAATTCTGTTCTTTCTTTCCTTAGTAAGTTACTTAGTTCCTCCGTCCGTTACGCCACTTACTCTCTATACGAGCTTTTCTTTCCCCTCTATCTTTTTTATTCTCCTCAGCCTTTCGCTCACCTTTAGCATACTGAAGGGTAGTAAAGAGTGAGAGAGTAAGAGGCGAGAGCTTATAGCATTTTCGTATTAGTAGAAGCTTAAGCTGGTGGATGTAGAGTAATTATGTGTGTGTATATGTATGTGTATTGTAAAGTATAGTAAAAATAGGTAGGTTTGTTGCCGTATTCCGCAATCGGAATTTCTGGCCTCTATTACGCCTTTGGTCATTACGCAGTTGGTCTTTTCTGTTTACAATGGACACAGAAGCCTTTCAAGTAACTTTAATTATTTTAAAACTATTTTTTAATCCCTTCTAACATTTTCGAAATTTTATCAAAAAGTTTTGTTTTGATTTGAGTTAGCGACTAAAAAAACGTTACGACTGTTTTGCAATGGAAACGTAATGATTGCATCACACCCTTTTTTTCGATGACGAATACATTAATTTGCAAATTCTCGCAAAGATCAAATAATTGTCGGATTTTAATGAAAATTTCCGTACTCATTCACAAATGAATGAAATTATTTTTGAAAATATTATTTTTTTAAAAATCTTGATAAAATGTTTACAATGGACACAGGAGCCATGATTTTTCAGTAATAAAATAAAAACATTTTCTCTTTCAAAATCTATCGGTAAAAGTAGCTTCTATAGACATTACTTTTATAGATATTTTAGTAAAATTAGACTCTGTGTTATCGTTATTTTATTATCCAATACCTTTATGTTTGAAGACGTTACTATCATTTGTAGTATGACAAAATAATTTTTTTCCAGGGAATCATAATTTTCCTTCCGTGGAAATTCTAATGGTTCCGCTAGTTAAATTGATATTTGTATAATCAATACAATTCGTTTTGTGCGCACGTTTTGTTATTAATTACTGAATATTTACTCTTGCATCCCCCCCTGTATAACTAATAATTAACAGGTAAAACCACCATTTACAACTGTGCAGTTAGAAATAAAATATAAGTAAAGTTATTCAGGTCCATTGATGTCATATATTAATGAAGATTTACGTTACCCAAGTGAGTAGTTCGTAATACTTCACAAGCAGTCGACAACATTCTTTTGAAATGTTGGCTCGATTTTCTTTGTAAACTAACTTTAAATTGTTTAACATTTCTGAAATCTAACTGATGAAGTCGATCTGTCAATGGTTGTCATGAATTTTTAATCAGATTCAACAGGCTTGGCTATTGGCCACCTCGGCACTGCGCCGAACAAAACATTCACAATTTTCTTCAGCTCTATACATCAAAACTTTTCTAATTGACTAATTGTCTTGCTGAAAGATTCAAGCTTTTTCCAGGTGATTCACGGAAGAGAAAAAATTATTTTCCAAAATACTCTTGGGCGGAACAAAATTCATATTTTCTTTAAACATATGACCTATCCCTTACCACACTGAAACAAAAACCACAGTTCTCTTACGATCGCCGAAGGCAAGCAACATTGAACCTAGTCAGACGTAGATGGGCGACTGTTTGTGAATACTAGATGTAGTAAATTTGGATATAAACGAGTTTTAATAAATAATGGCTGGGAATTCGAGATCGAAGATCCAAGTTCGAATTCTTGTCGGGTTCGTTATATTCACCTGCAAATACTCTTTGGGAAGGTATTAATTCCTCAATTAACCCCAGCTATGAGATAATTAGTAAGACTTGTATATTATATAAAACGGTTTCTGCAAAAGATTGATAAACCTTAAAAAACAAAACAATTAATAAAAGAAACTTATTATCTAAAATTATTTTCTGGTTTAAATAATCCGCAAAGGGTTGTTAAGCCGTAAAAATGCAAGTCAATTGCTGTAAAACATCTTAAAGGTAAAATTCGTTTGAGATCTGCCAAATTATTTTGGATCCCCTTTCTATTTGATTGGATTCTTACTTTCATTTACTGAAGAAAAAACTTTTAGGCGAGTGATAGTTTACGGAATGTTTTCGGCATTGTTATACTTCTTTCGTTTCACTTTAACTGATCCAGTCATTTAACATCTTGCAATGGCTTGGCACCTTATATCTTTATGTTGTTGCTTATGTAAACATAACTTATTTACTTGTGGGTCCTTTCGTTTTAATCAAGTTTCTATGATGGTGAAGAAATATTCGCATCTCGATATCTTCATACAGAATAAAAAATTACGACAATTTTTTTATTGCATCCTAATATTTCTCTGGTGATCAACACAGTACAGCAACAACACCAAGCTCAGGCTATACCAGAGCTGTGCTGTATCTACTCTTTTCAATTGGAGTAGATAGACTAAACTGTCGCCCGGTTCACACTCCACCCACGTCTATTGAACAGGTGAAGATGCTCATCTCTTATTCCCTGTTTAGGATGTGGTTTCCGGCTTTCTCTTTTCCAATATTTTCACTCTTACGTAGCCCCCTGCACATCAGTGGCGTTACTGCCTTGCTCGGGGTGATATGATTAAAAAAAAAAAGTAATCTGAGTGCTGGAGAATGACTAAGGCGGATCTCGCCAAACTTCGATCCTTTCACACCATCTGCCTCCGACGAATACTGAGAATATTTTGGCCAGAGAAAATCTCCAAAGAAGACCTGTTGAGGAAATGCAAGCAAGAGAACATGGGCACTATCATTACAAGAAGGCGGTGGAGATGGATTGGGCATGCGCTCCGGAAACATCCACAGTCAATCACAAGAACAGCACCAGACTCCAGATGGCAAAGGAAATAGGGGAAGACCAAGAACGATATGGAGATGTACGGTGGATAATGATATGAGAGCCATGTAGCACTCTTGGGGTTCATTGACTAGTCTAGCCCCAGATAGGCAGAGGTGGAGAAGCTTTGTTGCTGCCCTACACACCATTGGATGTAACGGATGACGATGAAATGAAAATACTTTTTACACTACTACGTACTTTTGAAAATAGTTTATTCGAAGTTTCTTCTTTTTCAATTTTTTGTCTCCCTTTATCCCTTTCACCTTCAATCTCTCCTGTGAGTATCAAATTTTCCAAGCATATTTTACTAAATCCTCATTAGAAAATGCAAAACTCTGTTTCTGATGTTAATTAAAATTGTCCTTTTTATTTCTATTTCCTCTAAAATTTGTTGTTGTTTACATTTTTGGACCATGGTATCCTCAACATATTTCTGTAAAAAATATTTCTGTGGCTTCAGGTATTGTCTTTATTTGTGTGATTGCCTAGCATTCAATGTTATATAAAAAAGTATATTAACCTATATTTCAGTATCTTTTCTTTTGTTTGTAGCGAAGTATTTCTATTTCTTCATACTTTATTTGATTTTGAAAGGCACCTTTGGATCTTGGTGCCATATTTGCCTCTTCTGTTAAGAAGCTTCCCATATATTTAATCAAATGTACTTGCTTGGCTCGTATTTTTAATTGGCATGTTGAAATGTTCTTTTGCTAACAGCCATGCATTCTGTCCTGCAAATTTCTCTTTCTTTCCATACCTTGTATAGAAACTTTTGTAGTATCCTCTCCGTGTCTGCTATCAACACTGCAGCATCTGCTTATTTTTGATATTGTTAAGATTGTGACCTAATAATATATCTTCTCAGGACTTCTGATTCTGTTATCAGGCCTCTTATAAGTGAATAATTCACAAGAGTGAGTCACACAGTGAGATCGAATTCTGGCCATTAGGCTTGGTAAATACCATTAACTTAGACACACTCCTTCCACAGCGTTTCAGGATTTTTCTTTCCTTTACAGCATTTCATATGTCAGAACGTTGACGTCAAGTGTTTACAAGAGTGTTCAAATTGCTGGATTGGATTTCTTGGCCTTGAGAGACAACTGAACTTTAAAAAGATGGAATCATTTAAGTTTCTTTTTTGAAAATAAAAAATCTTTTTCTATATATATTTTTATTCAGGTTGGCATCCTGTTGCTGAGAGACGTGGCATTTGCTATCATTATTATGAAATGCTAATAGACGTCTGGACTTGAAATATCTCTAATTTTACGGTTCACTTCTTACGCCGGGGGAACAATCATTTTCTTTCCTGTCGTATATGAGAAATACTCTTACCTTATGAAGTGAGTTTTTAATTATTGGTGCTGAAATTGATAGATAGATAAATAGATATGAACAGGTTGGAAGAGATAGATAGATAGATAGATAGATAGATAGATAGATAGATAGCGAACATGACAATAAAGGATGTAAATGCATATTATACTTTGATTAATGTATATTGTTTAAATTATTTACTTACTAATATTAAATCTATGTGTAAAGCAATAGTTAAAATAACTTTCGCTTTTCACATGGATTTAATATTCAATAATATAATTTTGATAGATAGATAGATAGATAGATAGATAGATAGCCAGATAGACAGATTTAATATTCAATAAACTAGACTATCGCTGAAGAGCAAAAGTGTTACTAGATCTTCAAAATTTTAAATTTAAATATTTTGAAAAGACACTAATTTATTTTCTCTTTCATGTAAGTTCTTGATGAAGTCCTTGAGAGGAGGAAACGCGTCAACTATAAGTTTTTCTTTCGTTTTTTTTTCATATTGTTCTTTTACAGACATACATTATCTGATTTTTCTACCTATATGCAAATATATATGATTAGGATGCTGCATGTTTAACAGCTGGACAAGCTTAGTTTTAAACTGATTGATAAAATGTCTGGTGTAAAATTATTAGTCAGTTATTGAACGTCGAGTGATACGAACTGATTTTTTTTCTTACAAATAAATTAGGTTATAGTTTTGCTGTAAAATATCATGTTGAGTTTAAGGATTGTGTGAACAACCCTGATAGCGTGTTATATAATAGCGGAAAACATTTTATGATTAAAAAATAGAAAGAATATTACAAGCATAAGAAACGTATTTAGAATAAATATAAATAACCAGAGCAACATGTGGCTCTTTAACTGCATGTGATTTTTTGCTTGTTTTTATAAACGTTTCACCCTAAGCAAGGCATGACAGCCACTGGAGCGCAAAGAGGTACAGTGGAGTAAAAATTTGAGGACCCTAGATGACACGCCAGGATTTGTTACTGGAGGCCACAACTTGATCAACATAAGGTATGCGGACGATACAGTGCTGATTGCGGACACGGAAAGGAAACTACAAGACCTCATACAGAAGGTAGCAGTGGAGAGTGACAAAAAGGGACTCCAAATAAACTTTAAGAAAACTGAGTGCATGGTCATCAGCAAAAGATACAACCCAAAATGCCAAATACAGGTGGGAGAATCAAGCAATTAAATCAAAAATTTAAATACCTAGGAAGTGTTCTAACAGGAGAAGGAAAGTGCGACACGGAGATCCGAAGACGAATAGGCATGGCAAAGGACATGTCCCAGAAGATGAACAAAATACTAACACACAGGAAAATCTCAATAGAAACAAAGAAATAAGTGCTGGACTGCTACGTGATGTCAGTTCTTCAATACGGCAGTGAATGCTGGACAATATCATCGAAAATGAAGACAAAACTGCAAGCAGCCGAAATGTGGTTCTACAGAAGGATGCTTCGGATATCGTGGACTGAGCATACAAGCAACGACGAGGTGTTGGAAAGAATGACAACAAAAATGAAATTGATACTGAGCATCAAGGAGAGATAACTGAAGTTCTTAGGACACGCAATGAGGAAGGAGAGCCTGGAGAACCTGATACTGACTGGTCAGATAGAAGGAAGGAGAGACAGAGGAAGACAGCGGATAACATATTTGCAGGGTCTGATCAGGTGAATGACGGAACGGGGGTTGCGAGGAGCAACAGGAGCAAACATACTAAGAGCCACAAGGGATAGGGAGAAATGGAGAACCATCATCGCCTACGTCCTGAAGGGACAGAGCACATAGAAGAAGAAGATGGATTGGATTTAGGGAGAGGAATAGAATTTAAATAGATAAAAAATTGTAACTGACGCTGTATTTAAACTTTTGAAGATTGTAGCTATCAGGAAAACAAGTAAACGGTTGGGAGTTCCAAAAACGAGAAGTCTAAAAAAGAAACTGTTAGAATAGAAGAGGCGGTTACATTTGCTATTTTGATGGTAAAAGAGTGGGACCTAGATGCCAATCTCTTAGCGCAATGAAATTCATGTGGTCGGGGCACGAGGTAAAATAAACCCGTCAGAAAAGAAACCGTAAATATATTCGTAAAAATGACAGGGGGAAGCCACATCTCGTTGGTGAAAAATGACTGAAGTCTTTCGGCAAAGTTAGGATTGTTTACGTTGCAGGTCCTTTGTTGGATTTTGTTCATATCCTAAAGATAAATAGCAGGAACACCCCGTAGATATGGCAACAGTGTTAAGTGCACGGACGAATGGTAGATTTATAAATGTGCAAAATGGATTCTGACAATAAAAACATTCTAGCCGATAGACTGACACTACTTTCGTTATAGATTTGATATAGTCATTTCACTTGTGGTCCGTTGAAAGAGTGAAGCCAAGGAGATGAAGTGTGTTGCTTTTTAGGAAATTAGCGTCATCCATACTGATAGTTGGTAGGAAGGTTTCTCTATGGTGGTTAAAGGAGAGTAGCTTTGGTTTTGAGAAACTAAGACAATAGACAAGAGACAAAAAGAAAATTTTGAATTACAGTGGCACTGAGAGAACAAAAATAATATTAATGACCTCAGTAATTATCGATGACATTGAGAAGCGTAATTTATAAAAATTAGTGTTACCATGACAGATAGAATGTGATATGCCAAACAATGTATTGCTAATTTATTGAACATGTGATGAACCAAATTGATTTTTTCTTTAAAGATAAATTAGATAATTGTTATTTAAATTTGTTCTTCCAAACATGATTGGTTAAAATGATATACACTACCTACCATAAGTTTGGGACCACCCAAAGTTTTAGCAGAATCAAATTCGCCGAGTTTGTAAATTTTATTATCCTTATGCAGATTTCAAGTAAAAAAAAGAATCTTTTCAAATTTAAAGTAAATATTTACTCAGTTTGCTACTTGACTCCATATATATATATGTATTCGTCAACTACATATATGCCTGTTTCGTTGTATCACAGCTCATCAGTGCGGCTAAACATCTAGTGGCTTCAAGCTTCAGAAACTCAACTGATATATATATATATATATATATATATATATATGTGTGTGTGTGTGTGTGTGTGTGTGTGTGTGTGTTTGCACGTGTGTGTAAGTATATACATATATATATATATATATATATATATATTGCGGGATCGATATATATATATATGTGTGTGTGTGTGTGTATTTATGTACATATATGTGCGTGTGCGTGTGTATGTATGTGTGTGTGTAGGTGTGCATACATAGACCACAAACAAATCTGTTAATTTCAACTCGCCTTTTTCTAAAAGTCACTCTTTTTTTTTCCTTTTTTCCAAAGAAACGCCACAGGTACTAAGATTTTTTTATTTATTTAAACAGACACACAAATACACGTACAAACATTTGGGTATGATGAAGCCTCGAATGGCAAAATACGTAATTTATTTTCTTTCAGTTGTAAGCATGCAGAAGTGGAAGAGCATGTGTGCTTAGATTGTCATACTCACTCAAATAGAATGGCATCCCTAATTTGTGCCCATGATCTGGTATTAAACAATCATCTCAGTTCATATGAGAAGTAATTGAAACGCTTTTTTGAATTATGAAGTCGATTGGAATCTGCATTTCTATCAAGCTAACAAGATACACATTTTCAAAGAAGCCTTAATAATGTAAATTGTTCAACGACTTAAAAGAAAATAAAGCAGAAAAAATTCCGACAACGCAGTAAGTTGTCTTCTCTTTTTCGTTTTATATTTTTCTTCGTTTTTGTGATTTAAATAAAGATTTATTTAACCCTCTAGGACCATTCGTATGATATTTGATACAGTATTTCCCTATAAGTAAACATTTGGTATTTCCCTATAAGGAAACATTTGGTATTCATTGACTGAGCAGTCAGTACTGCTTTCATTTGAAATTTATAAAATATTTCTCTTAAAAACTTTTTCAGGAAAATATTTCTTTCAAGACTTGTTTTCATACTGTATCAAATATGTTACGAATGGCCCTAGATGGTTAATGAGTTTCGTGATCGCACATAGATCTATAATCGAAAATTCATAAAATTTCCACAATAATATTTGCACATTGTAAATTTTCGAGTTTAGAATAGTGTCAAAAGACACAAAAAGGATAAATAAAAAGAAAAGAAAGTTTTTTCTCTTCATGGAAACAAATTTCCTTTATTTAAGAAATAATTCACAACTCTAGTAGTGTCAAATTTTCTTTTCAACAGAAGTGTCATTCTTTCAGTTATTTTTTAAATTTTACTTTAGCCGGACACAAGCTTACATAAAGAAAGATTTCGTTCCCATATTATTGCATTGCAATAAAATATAATTCATAAATTTATAACTTTTAACTTCCAATAATATTTCTCAAAAGACACGAATAAATAAATAACCACACTTTTTTGCCAAATTTTTAACCTTTTTTTTTAGGAAATGAGTTTAAAGATTAGGTCTCTGGTCCAACTCATAACATTTGAACTTCATTCCAGTGATCCTTTCTTTTAAACACGTTGAATTAAACGATAGATACAACTTAGTGTTGCAGATTTTATTTTGTATTTTTTCATATTTTCTAATGAGGCTTTTTATATACAAATGTTATCCACACAAATATTGTCCATAGGTTAACCGAGTAGTTTCGAACGTCATCGTTCATCATCAGGATCAAATTTTACGGTGTTACAGTTTGAAACATCAACAAATGCCTTGTTGCAGAAAACGTGTGACGTCATTTTGAAGAACTGAATAAACGGTAAGAATTTTTTTTAAATTAAGGGGAAGTAATAATGCGATTACTTGCAGCGTGAAAATATGTGATCACGTGGAGGCGTGTACTATCTGATAACGTAGAATATTTAGAGTTGCAAACAATTTTTAAATACCATAAAAATACATTAGGAAATTTAAAAATTCAAGGAAAGTAATTATGTGAATTATCTAATTACGCAGAGGCAAGAATTATTTACCTTAAATATATTTCAAATTTGCTAAACACGTTGAAGAATTTGTTCAGAAATTTGGTAAGCTGTGCGATTCATAAGAGTTTTATTACTTCTGATATGTAAATAATTATACCATCGAATGAAACTTTCATTTACTTCAAATAGAAATAATGCGGAATAATTTAGTAATTCGTTATACAGTGCGGTAGTTTATCATAAGTAGAGTTACTTTCAAAATTTTACTTTCGCCGAACACAAGCTCACCTATAGGAAGATTTTGTTTCCATATTATTGCGTTGCAATAAATTATAATTCATAGATTTATAACTTCTAACTTCCATTAATACTTCTCAAAAGACAAGAATTAAAAAAATAACCATAATTTTTTGCCAAATCATTACTCTTTTTTTTCTTTTTTGTTTTTGAGGAAATTAGTTTAAAGATTAATTTTCTGGTCCAACTCATAACATTTGAACTTTATTCAATAATTCAATAATGTACTTTATTTAATACGGCTATATCGTGTTGAATATACCGGTTCCCGCTCGAACACCGAAGTTAAGCAACGTCTGAGCCTGGTCAGTAATTAATGGGCGACTATTTGGGAATACCCGGTGCTGTAAACGTAAGGACCATGGATAGTCCACCGGGCCTCTAGGTCTAACGACCCTGCCCCCGAAAAAAAAACAGTTTGTTACAGCAACAAAAAGTTGCTGCCCTATGCACCATCTGGGTGTGGTGGATAAATGATAATGATGAATACTTCTCAAAAGACACGAATGAATAAAGAACCATTTTTCTTGCCAAATATTTACGCTTTTTTTTTAAGAAATGAGGTTATAGTATAAGTTTCTGGTCCAACACATAACATTGGAACTTTATTCTAGTGATCAGTGAAATCTATCATTTACTGAATTTTACAATTTGTATATACACAAGATGAATGGACAAGGACATTATTACCAAATAATTATACCATCAAATGAGATTTTCATTTACTTCAAATGGAAATAATACTGGACCATTTAGTAATTCGTTATACAGTGCGGTAGTTTATAATAAGTTGTGTCGTTCCTTCAGTTATTTTCTAAATTTAACTTTAGCTAAACACAAGCTCACCTATAGAATGATTTCATTCCATAAAATCAAATTTTCATTTCCTTCAAAAGGAAATAATACTAAACAATTTAGTAATATGTTATACAATGCGATAGTTTTACTGTTATTTTCAATAAACGTTGGAAATTTTAAAAAAATTGTTTTAGAAATTTTGCTAGCAGTATTATGTTTTTGTATATATATTTATCTGCCTTTTGTTTTTGTTTGATCAAACAATCCGATTCATTGAGTAGAATTTCTTTTTGTTATCTTTCATACTTTTAAACAGATTTTTTTTTCTCATCGAATACCGCAAAAATTTCAGATTTTGCTTGTGGTGATTCATAATTAAAATTCTTGTTTCAATATATTTTCTATTCAATGCATCTAACACAAAAGATAATCTTATTTGTATTCATTCGTGACAAATTGTAGACAAAACCCGCGGAAATTAGGTATTTTTGTATATTTTTAAGACTTACTTTAAAACTAAATGCTCGAACACGTTAAAATCTATGAAATTAATTCTTGCTACTAGCATTTATCTCATTAAGCCTCATTTTTACATGGAGTGCAGTGTTAAGTTTCTGATAAAAGTGAAAGATCAATGTGCCCTTGTTTACCAGTCCTCCCCTCATTTGGGAAACTTTTTTGTCATTTCAAGAAGAAAACGAATCATATATTGATCATAATTAAATCTTAACGAAAAAACCTGCCACGACCCTTTTAAATATTTTCAGATTAGTGTTCACAACAAAAATGTAAACTAATAAAAACAATTAAATAATTTGATGGCTCTTCACATCGGACAGCGATGAAACACCTTCAATAAAATTTGTTTCACTCTTGTGATGCACTTATTGTGAAAATACTTTTAAAACATATGGTTACCTTTTTGTCTGAAAATATCATCTATACCACTACAATCATCCTCATTAGGGAAACTGTTTTTGTCATTTCAAGAAGAAAACGAATCATATATTGATCATAATTAAATCTTTAAAAAACCTGCAACGACCCTTCTAAATCTTTTCTTTGGTTCTAACGAAATGTTCCTGAACCTCATGACTCTACCAATCTTCTGGAATGCATCCGTGGACATGCCAATACGTCTTCGGATCTAAGTATCGCACATTTCGTCTTCAGTTAGAGTCAGTCAGTCAGTTCAGTGCCATATGTGATACACGCTTTGGGCGATCATGTCTCAAAAGAGACATGAATAACTGGGCAGAAGATTATCCCACAGTAAGTTGCCATTACTTTCTGCGGTAGACTGGTTGCCAGCCAATGCTATAGAACCTAATCTGTCCTGTTATTTAACACATAACTGGAGGGACGAGACTGATTAATACCTTTCCCAAGGGTATTTGTGCGTAAATGAACGCAAGGAATTCAACTGGAATTCGAACTCGGTTTCCTGATTTCTAGTCCAGCGATGATATTCACGGCACCACAACGTACATCAGTTAGAATACTTCCCCTGTATTTAAATTTCTGTACCTGCTTCTTTTCCGTATCTCCAGACTGTAGTTGGCATTTTGAGTTCATCAGCAGACGAAATTTTTGCATTTGTTTTTGATTGAATCTGGACGCTTTAAACCAGTAAGAATTACATAATTCTGACATAGTTTGTAGTAAAACTACCTCCTGAATAGCAGGGAAGAGAGTACTGGATTGCTGTGCAATGTTTGTTCTTCAATATGGCACTGAACATTCTCCACAAGGATGAAGGAGAGTTGTTTTACAGAATGATGTTGAGGATACAATGGACCAAACATGGGAGCAACGTTGAGGTTATGGAGAGGATTCAAAAGAATAGGTAACTAATACATAACATTAGGTAAAGACAGGTGAAGTTTTCTGGATATCACAACTTTTCAACCGTTTCGTCATCTGGCCTTCTTCGGGTGTATATGTTGAATTACTAAAAATGATTTAAAAACTGCGACTAAGACAGGTAGGAAGAAGGGTTTACAGAATCTGATACTCACAGCTCAAAAAAAGTTAAAGAGAGACGAGGAAGGCAACGCGTCACATGATTGATGGGCTTGAGCAAACGGATGTCAGAGCGGACTCGGAACGGGAAATCGGGGAGCCAGGTTCGAACCCAGTCAAATTCATTGCATTCACTTACGAGCAAATACCCTTGGGAAAGGTATTAATCCGTCTCTTCCTTTCAGTTATGGGTTAAATAACAGGACAGATTGGGTTCTATAGCCTTGGCTTGCAACCAGTCTACTGCAGAAGGAAATGGCAACCTACTGCGGGATAATCTTCGCCCAAGCGTGTTTCACGGATGGCACTTAACTGACTTAACAGGTGAAACTTGCTATAAGCATAGTTTGTATTAAAACTATCTTTTGAATAATATGGCAATATTATTTGCCATCAAACAAAATATTTATTACTATGTTTAAGTTTTGTTGGTTGGAGAACATGTTACAAAAACTCTAATGTGAATGAGGTTTGAAAGAAACGAAACAAAATTGGTTTTTATTCTTAATGAAGTGGCACACGCAAGGAAACTCAAAGGAAACGTGAAGGTAATTTACAAGTCTGGGAAAAAGAAATAATCTAGGCATTTAAAAAAATATTGGTTTTAGCTTTCCAGTTTTAAGTCTTTCATTACAAAACAAAATTAAGTTGCAATACATTTCTTTTTCATTTTAAGTCTCATATCTATTGCATTAATGGCAAGGAAATATTTATACCAATGTAGCACATTTTATGAAACACTAGCAGTATAGCCCGGCGTTGCTCGGGTGTAATGAAATCTTTAAGACTAATCCATGTTCCTGGAGCTCAGACACTTTGGACGTTGGCACGAAAGACTAAAAAGCTATAGTTGTTTCCAGTTGAAGCGAAGCTGTAGACAAAAAATAATGAATGGATGTAAGTCAAATTTTGATTTCCTGGTATCGATATCAAATAAGATTTTTTCATTGTAAACTGAATTTTGAAGACTAAATAGGTTCTCTGAGTAAATGGTATCATGGCTGAGACTAGGAACTACAATTATACCTACTTAGAGCAAAAACTAAAATAAAAGGGCTGAAAAAAATACGGACATACAGGCAGATAAACAGACACACACACAAGCATCTTGCCTTATATATATATATATATATATATATATATATATATATATATTATCAATTCTCTGCACTATTTTAAGAACTGCAACCTTGAAACTTCTGAATATCGTTTCTTATGTCTTTGTCTATGAGTGTATCAAATTTGATTAAAATCGGACCACTCCTTCTATAACCCGATTTTTTCGATTATCAATTTTCGACACAAAACTTAGCTAAGAACACTCGCAGACGTTTATAGTACAACTGTCTAAATTTTCAAGAAAATCGGTTCAGCCGTTTCGGAGTCTATAGGTAACACACACACAAACACATACACACACACACACACACAGACACAGACACAGACACTCACAGAGAAAGTTCCATTTATAAATAAGTTTAGATAAGTTGTGTAATAAGATTCCATTTAAAACGGAATATTCAAGAAATGTTTGAAACAGGTTGTATTTTTTATTGAAATGTCGAATTTAAAAAACTCCTCACCGTTCAAAAAACCAGACAATACTTTTTTTTATTTAACAATATAAATAGAAGCTATAAAATTTGTTTCAATTATTTTATTTGCAACTCACTAATTTAATTTTCTGTTTATGTAATCTTGTAAGGCATGTATAGTTGTCCTTCATCTAAACTGTTTGCTTATCGTGGCTTGAGAGCACATTCTGCCCTAATATTTGCTGCACAGCTGAAAGGGGCATAAATAGATTCATGCCTTTGCAACGACTAGTTGCATATAAGTGAATGCAACGAGCGCTAGTTGAATCTGATCTCAGTTCGGATTCCTTTAAATCCCTGTCCTTTCGAAAATAGATAGTAAGAAGATATGCAATACTTGAGTTGAGAATGTCGTATTGCACATCACCGCAGCAACTCTTATCAACAATGCTAAGAAAATAGACTAGTTACATGAAGTTTAAAAATCGTTTTTTGTAAACTTATTTACGCTATTTATATTAGGATTATTCTCCTCATCTTTGTTGTTGTTCTCACAACTTTTCAACCATTTCGTCGTTTGGCCTTCTTCAGGTGTATATATTGAATTACTAAAAATGAGTTAAAAAAAACTGCGATTAAGACGCCCAGAAATTCCTCAGAAAAGATAAGATGAATTGAATTAAACATATCAAAGTAGACTAAATAAAGAGTTTGTTTAGAAATTCCAACGAAGGCTGGTACCTACAATAAAGAGAAGAACAGTCCGGATAATGTAACTAGTGTAAATAGTTATTGCATTCTTACTTAAAGGAAACACTAGGAAATTTTCACGTATGGCAATTGTAATGTTAATGGTAACCGTTTCCCTATGAGAAAACATTTCGCATTCGTTGACCTAACGGCCAGTACTGCTATCGTATGAAATTTATAAAGTTTTTCTCTTAAAACATTTTTCCAAGAAAATAATTTTTTTTCAAATTCAAATACTGTTATCGGCAATTTCAGTACTGATGGGATTTCTTTTCTAACGATTTTCTAAATTCATGTGGAATATTAGCATCTTAATTATGTCATTATTTTCTCTTATGCAATTTAATCGTTGCTGCTGTTGGTGGTCTTCAATGTTCAAATAAGTAATATCTCGGTCTGATGTGGCTACTTGAAATATTCGTGATTCGGTATCGCGAGTCTACAATGTTCAAATAAGGATGATCTTTGCCAAGATCCCAAACATTACAGGCCCAACAACTTTTGTCAAATTTGTCTTATGCAGACGTTTGTATAAATCTGACAGATTAGATATTTCTGAACGGGTTCGGCGTCATGCACGAATCCATCTGAAAGCCTCGATCTGACGCGCTTTTTTCAGAATTTGACTCGAATTTTCAGGACGATGGTTTAGTTTTGTAGCAACTTGTGTTGAGCGAAACTAGTTCCAGTGCCACCTATATATGCAAACATTCTACAATGTGGCGGTGGTTATATTACGTTTGAAAGGGTTTCAATTCGGACAACTGACACTTGAAATATGAAAAGTCAAACTGATAAAATAGCTTCTCTTGTACCCCTCGTCCGCCATTACTTTCAGATTTTTCTTGGAAAGAAATATTTAAAGGAGAATCAATTTGTCTTCAGATTTTCGTTCCAGTCCAACAGTTGTATTTTTAAAGAAATGATTTTGAAAACTGTCTAAATTATAAGCATTTAGATTTTTTCAGATTTGTGTAATCAAGACTCTTCACAACTACCTATGATTTGAAATCATTATAAATGTTTGTTTTTACATTCCTTATTCTACCATCCGTTTACTCGTTAGGTAGCTTACTCTGAGTTTTCCCCTGCAACTTCAATATAATCTTCATTATGAATCCAGAAATGACATCTGTATCTCATTTTAATTATAAGTGTTAATTTCGTTTTTAAAAATCCTCACGGATCACATGCTCTGTCTATAGTATTCGTTCATATAACCACATCTCTTCTACGGAAAGTCTCTTCTTTATCATGAAGAAATTCTCCAGCATTGTATATGTATTGCATAGCATTGCAGTAAGCGTACTGTTTTCTATTTTGTAATAATTATTTATTTTCGGAAGGTATCTCTGGCTGATTCAACGAGACTTACAATTTTGGTGTTCTATTTACCAGTATATATTAAAAAAATTTTCAATACTCGTTTGATTGTGACCTCTCCTATTCATAGTTTGTATCGTGAGTTTTTCTTTTCTTGACTATCATACATTCTGTATTCTTACAATTGATGTTTAGTCTTTTCTTCAAGCTTTTCTCTACTAACTTCTCTAAGAGTGCCTGTAGTTTGCTTTCAGTATTTGCCATCAACACAGTATCACAAGAAGAGAGTAAAACAACTCCCACAAAATGGTAACATGTATTTTATTTCATAATATCAGTCCTCTTTTAAAAGGTTAGTCCGTTGTCTTCAGTGTTGTTATTCCGTCAGTCAGTTAAGTGCCATACGCGATACAAGTTTGGGCGATCATGTCTCTTTCGAGACATGACTGACTGAGCAGAAGATTATTCCACAGTAGGCTGCCATTATTTTCTGCGGTAGATTGATTGCCGGCCAAGGCTATAGAACCCAATGTGTCCTGTTATTTAACTCATAACTTGAGGTAAGAGACAGATTTATACCTTTTCCAAGGGTATTTGTGCGTAGGTGAACGCAAAGAACTCAACTGGAATTCGAACACGGCTCTCCGAATTCCCATTCCAAGTATTATTATAAGGAATGTATGCAGTGCCTTACATCCTAATATTGATTGTTTTTTTTTTGTTTTTTTTTTTGTGGTTTATGAATAGAAGCATGATGCCTGGTGACACTAATCAAGTTAAAGAAATCACAGTATATATAAGAGATGTTAGTGAACGAATCCATATTTAAATTTTACAGAGGCTTACTATAGAAAAACTGTTTGTCATAATATTTTTAACTGTAATTTATTTGGTTTAAATTAGTTTGAGGGGAAGGTCGTATTCACTACTTGTAATAGTCAGCTAAATTAAGATTGCTAACCATAAACGAACGACGAGATGCTCACTAGAATAGAAAAAACATTTGAAGATGTTTTTTTTATAATCATATTGCCCCAAACAATGCATTTTACTGCCACTGTTTTGCAGGGGGTTACATAGGAGGAAAGTTATGAGAAAGAGTGACAGATTATAGAGGTTGTCAGGAAGTGGATAAGAGAAGGATGAGAATACTGATGAGAGTGGAGTGGACGGAGAAAGGAGCATGAGAGAGAGAGGATGCAAGTTAGTGAGATAGGAGATGACTATTGACTTTACATTTAAATTGTTAGAGATTATAGCTGTCCAGGAAGCAAGTAAATAGAAGGGAATTCCACAGGCGGGAAGTGCGAGAAAAGACGCGGCTGGAGTAGAATTTATGTTTACATTTTATTGGTTTTACAGTAAATGGGTGGGACCTAGTTGCTAATCGTGAGGTTAGAGTAAATTTCTATATAGAAGGCACTAGTGAGCTAAGTTCATCGGAGCAGAACCGTGAAAGTATTTGTAGAAGAGACACAAAGAAGCCACATTGCACCGGTAAGAATGTGACAGTGTCTAAGCTGCCAAGTCTGGATCTTTTACAGATTCTCCGTTGGATTTTGTCAAGGACACCTAGGTGGATAGCAGAAGCACCAGACCAGATATGGCAGCATTATTCAATGCACGGGTGGATAGTAGATGTATGTGCAGGATTGTTTCTTCCTGGCCCTACACAGAGAACCGACTTTCTTAGCAGCGGATTTAGCTATGGATTTTATATAGTCATTCCACTTGAGGAATATAAATAGGGTATATATAAAATAACAACCGCGGAAAAGAATATGCGGAAGAAACCAAGTGTATTTTTAACTTCCAACTCGAAGAACTTTGTCACCAGATAGAAAGATAAATATATGCTATGACGTATTAGATCCAGAAGGGGGAGCCTGGCTTAGCCGCTTCTGGAATGGCGTTTTGGTAGCTGATAAAAATACACAGCTGTAATGTCAGAAAATTGGCATCTATTAAGATAATCATGTCAGACCAATATAGATTGCTGTGTCTTCTTTGGTCTTTCGGAGTTCATGAATGACGACAAGCTGCATCCAGCTGTAAAGCTCCTGACTGGGAGGTTGTGAGGAGCGTAGAAACACCTCTTAATTGCTGTTGTTTCCAGGTCCACTCTGATCCGGAGTGGTAGAACCTGTTAGGGTCCCAACTATGGGCGAATAGTTAACCACCCCAAACTGGAGTCCAAACACTATGAAAGTATAAAAATAAACTTTCATAGAAATATATGCATAAAAAAAGACTTTCATAGGAAAAATATACATTTTTGAAGGAAAAATATTACCAACAATACATTTTTGAAGAAAGAAAATTATTGGTATCATACATTTTTGAAAAGAAAAATTATTACCCAGCAATACATTTGGAATACAAAACTAGAAGACATTTTCAGTTTTCTAAAATAAAAAAGAATAAAAACAAAATATTTTTATTAAAATCTGACAAAATCAACCTTCTCACTATATCCGAACATTAAAAAAAACAACAAAAAACCTTAAAACACCACCTTTTTGGCATTAAATAACCCACAGATGTTAATATGCCGTTAAACAAAACTCAAACTCAGACTAACGTTTATGAATTAGAATTAACTGAGTTGAATTGGTAGCAGTCCATGATTTCGTCCTTTTACCTTCTTAAATAAATCAAATACAATTCTATATATATAAAAGGCAATCTGTGATTCTGTGTGTAATTGTTGACTATGCTGGCCTACATTTTTAAAGCTACGCCATTCAAACTTTCTAGAGAAACCTATCTACAGGAAAGCCAGGTCGACACATACTTTTTGAGTTTAAGTTCAGCGAATCTTCCCTTTCGCACTTTTTGGCCAATGGAGCCGATTGTTTACATTTGCTCCGTAAACCATCTAAGATTTAAGATGGTTGTTGAATTTTACGTCACAGAAATCAAATCACACGTGTCAAACGCGACTAAAATATTTTTATTAAAAAAAAAAGCCTGTATAATTAAAATTTTTTCCGACATTTTAAAAATTCATTTGGTTAACAAAAAAATGTGAATATTTTCCCCCATAAATTACAAAAGTAATATTAAAAAAAAAGTTTTTTTTCAAGCAAAAACAAAATATGTAAAATAAAACGTGGCATCTTCTCCTACTACTAAAATGTACTGAGTTACACGGGAAAGTTCTTACATAAAGGAGTACTTTGCTGCGGCCAACTTTTTGCCATGGGCATGGCGGCGAAGAGAACAACGTTTGAGAAAATATTCAAGATAAAACTTCATATTTCCACATAAAACATCTAACTTTTACTCTAACTTTCAATCTTTGTCGGTTAAGCTATGCGCACACAGTTTAATATAGCATGTCTGGAAAGCCAGTGACGTCTCTATGAATAGTCTATTATTTTAGACTTCCATGATAGATTGTTTTGATGGGGGTAGGGTCTGATTCTTCTGCTAGTGTTCAAACTGGTGTAAAATTTCGGCTTCTCTGACAAAATTTCTAGATATGCCATTCTGCTTGAGAAACTAGTAATGTATGAACTGAAGTCATGCTGTTCTGTATTCATATTGATCCGCATTTGAAATATATTCAACGATGCCGTCAGCAGTTTTAACCTGTGGTTGGACTCAATTTTGAACAAATATTATATTAGAGAAAGTGATGTCACATTTATTGAGAAGATAAATGGGAAAAGCTGAAGTCGAATGTGCATTTTGTAAGAATATTAAGAATGGATATTGGCATTATTATCCATCATTTAACCTCGTTTCGCTAATCCTTTCATTAAATCGCCACTATAATATTCATTGAAATAACGATTTTTTTTTCGTATTTCTTAATACGTTTTTAGTTTTTGTAAGGCATTTTTGGCTGATTCAATAAGACTTAGGATTTCGATATATCACCAGCATATATTAAAACTCGTTTTATTGTGCCATCTTTTACTCGTAGTTTGTATCAAAAGTATTTTGCTTTTCGTTACATTTCGTTTTCCTTAGATTCTGTCTTCTTACAATTGATGGTTATTCTTTTCTTCTAGATTTTTTCTTCTTATCTGGTCTACCTGTGGTTTGCTTTCAGTATTTGCCATCAACACAGTATCACTAGAACTGAGAAAAACATCCACCAGCAAGATTGTGACATATATTTTGTTTTTAAACATTAGTCCTCGTTTAAAAGGTTTGTTTCACTTCAGTATTGGTATTAGGTTGCCGAATGAATAAATAAGGATTATATTGTCTTCAGTATTGTTATTAGGTTGCCGAATGAATAAATAAGAGATATACTGTCTTCAGTATTGTTATTAGGTTCCTGAATGAGTGAATAAGGAATATATTGTCTTCAGTATTGTTATTAATTTCCTGAATGAACAAATAAGGGATATATTGTCGTCAGTATTGTTATTAGGTTCCTGAATGAATAAATAAGGATTATATTGTCTTCAGTGTTGTTATTAGGTTCTTGAATGAATAAATAAGGATAATATTTTCATCAGTATCGTTATTAGGATGCCGTAGGAATATATTGTCTTCAGTATTGTTATTAATTTCCTGAATGAATAAATAAGGGATATTTTTCTTCAGTATTGTTATTAGGTTTCTGAATGAATAGATAAAGGATATATTGTATTCAATGTTGTTATTAGGTTCCTGATTGAATAAATAAGGGATATATTGTCTTCAGTATTGTTATTAGGTTCCAGAATGAATAAATTAGGATTATATTGTCTTGAGTATTGTTATTAGGTTTGCCGAATGAATAAATAAGGAATATATTTTTTCAGTATTGTTATTAGTTTCCTGAATGAATAAATAAAGGATATATTGTCTTCAGTATTGTTATTAGGTTCCTGAATGAATAAATAAGGGATATATTGTCTTCAGTATTGTTATTAGGTCTCCGAATGAATAAATAAGGGATATATTGTCTTCAGTATTGTTATTAGGTTCCTGAATGAATAAATAAGGGATATATGCAGTATTTTACATTCTAAAATCATTTCGTCGTTTATGGTTATGAAACTCGCTGACGTACACGCACGGACAGTCACACGCGTGCAAGCGTACACACACATACACACGCACACCTTCAACATAGTGGCATTACCGCCTTGCTCTCTGTGATACGATTAAAAATAACAAAAGAAAAAACAAAAAAAAAACAAATACACTCCCAAAAATTTATATACAGTTCATGAAAGTGAAAACTTGAACATATATTTTAATACTAAATTTTCTGAGACATCATAGAAGGAAGATGCGTGAGTTTCGTTCCAAAGAATACTGGTGGCTCGGTAAAAGTGTGTTTAATGACAGTAAACCCTCGATTCCTTCTTTATTCAAAGAATTTGAGGTTCTCACTGCCACAGCGGACAAAGCTGTGTGCTTCGCTTGGAAATTCTACTCCAACTCTACATTTGACTCGTCTCGTGTAATGTCTACTGACTTCCTATGTAGATCTGTGGCTCAACTGAGTGATATATACATATACCTCACTCTGGTCTCTAACATAATTTCAAAGCTTGTCCCCATAAGGCAAGTAGAGTTGACAAAATCCTAGTTATGATCCTAAAAAAATGCGCCCCAAAACTCTCTCCCATCTTCTGCAGGCTCTACCACTAGTGACTCTATTTCCTTGCTTTTCTGTTAGCTGGAAGTTCTCATCTGTAGCTCCACTATTTAAAAACTCTAAATATTGCCCTATCTATTTTGGTAAAGTTTTCGAGGCTATAATCAATACCAAAGTTGTTCAGAATTTTATAGCCCACAAACTTTTATCTGACACACGGTATAGCTTCCGCTTTGCCATGACTACTGCTGATATGCTAACGATCATCAACGAATACATATACCAGGCTCTTGTGAACAGTGAAGCTCGAATTATTACCCTGAATATCTCGAAAGATTTTCACATGGTTTGATATTGCTGCCCTTCTGCAAAGCTACAGAGCTACAGTATAAATGCTTCTTCGATTTAATCAAATCGTTCTTGTCAAATCCTACAATGAGGTTACGCATTAAACGGGAATGCTTTCAGATCCTACCACACAAATGCGGATGTTCCGCAAGTCTCTATCCTAGGCCCCTAGGCTTTTTCTGATTTTCATCAATGATCTTCCTAATGATAAACAAATGAAACGAGTTAATGGGAAAATGTAGACAAGCGAATAAATACTTACTTTGCTACACAAGCAAGAGTAAATAACAGAATCAAACAAAAACGAAACATATAAACAATATGAATAAAAAAACTAATTAAAAAGTTGACAGAATATTATATAAATACAAATAGAAATATATAAACAAAAATATAGCATACAAATAACATGAATATTAAAAATAAAACTATGTACAAAGACCAAATCACGAC
>JBBBDQ010002446.1:637500-657500 GCA_037127315.1 Ascarosepion bandense | reverse complement strand
CTCGTGCAACCAGATTGTCAACTGGGTCGCACCCCTTCACAATTAGGTTAGCCAAATGCAGACGACAATTCTACTCCGTCAGTTTCTTCTCTCGCACTTCCCGCCTGTGGAACTCGCTCCCATATTCTTGCTTTCCTGATGGCTACAACCTCCAGGAATTTAAATGCAAGGTCAATACTCATCTACCAACCACTTGACTCTAGTTCTTTCTCCCACTCCGTATATCCTTTCCTTTCTCTCCACCTTTGAAACTGTCATTACACCTGTATTCTCATCCTATTGCTGGTTCGTATTTCTCTTCACTCTCTTCCAATTAATCTTTTTAAACTTATGTAGCCCCCTGCACATCAGTGACATTACCGCCTTGCTCGGGGTGATACGATTAAAAAAAAGAGTGTGAATAGATAGAATTGAACAGAGGGAAATATATATATCAGCAAGCAACCCAAACAAATTAAACATACGTGAAACTGCAGAACAAGGAATGAATGTCTCTTCAACAGTAATTGTTTACAAAACAAAGTAATATACCAAGCGACGGAAAAATCACCAGATAATGAGGAAAAATATACATAGGAGTAACAGAAGGACTCTGGAAACCAAAAAAAAACGATGCACACAAAATATCCTTTACAAATAGTAAATAGGTTGAAAAACACAATGCTTTCTAAGTATATCTAGGAAAGTAAAAAGAAAACCCTAATCACTCGAATTATTGCCCTGGATATCTCGAAAGTGTTTGACAGAGTTTGGCATGCTGGCCTTCTGCACAAGCTATAAGTGTATAGTATAAATGCTTTTTCGATCTAATCAAATCATTTTAGTCAAATCGTGCAGTGGCGTTCGCATTAAATGGGCATGCTTTCAGATCCTCTCACATGAACGCATGTGTCCCTCAAGTCTCTATCCTAAGCTCTACGCTTTTTCTGATCTTCATCAATGATCCTCCTGGTGTAATTAAGACTTATTTATAAATGGAACTTTGTCTGTGTGCGTGTGCGTGTCTCTGTGTGTGTGTCCGTTACCTATAGACTCCAAAACGGCTGAACCAATTTTCTTAAAAATTTACACAGTTGTACTATAAGCGTCTGCGAGTGTTCTTAGCTAGGTTTTGTATCGAGGTACCCCCGATAAATATCGAAAATCGATAATCGAAAAATCGGGTTATAGAAGGAGTGGTTCGATTTTAATCAAATTTGATACACTCATAGACAAAGACATAAGAAACGATATTCAGAAGTTTCAAGGTTGCAGGTCTTACAATAGTGCAGAAAATCGATAATATATTTATGTAAAAGACAAGATTAGCAACTAGGTCCCACCCTTTTACAGTTAAACAAATAAGATGTAACCGTAAGTTCTACTCCAACAGCTTCTTTTCTCGCGCTTCCCGCCTGTGGAACTCCCTTCCACAAGTCTGCTTTCCGGACAGTTACAATCTCCAGGTGTTTAAATATAGGGTCAATAGACACCTCCTATTACACTAACTCCCAACTATTCTCAGAACACTCTCATCTACCCACCCTCTGACATTTCCTATATTTAATCATCCTTTCTCCACTCTACGTAGCCCCCTGCGCAGTAGTGGCAGTAACATGCCTTGCTTGGGATGAAACGCTTATAAAAAAAAAAGAAAAAGAAAAGATGTTTGCGTTTGTGTGTGTCTGTATGTCCTTTATACACATCCACAATTTTTATTCGATTCTCACCAAACTTAACACAAATATTCTTTAGGCTGAGACTGAGCTTCAGGACCATGAATGAGTTTTAAAGCTTTCATTACACCCGAGCAACGCCGGGCTATACTGCTAGTCAGCTCATAAACAGCAATCTACTCTCCCCTCAATAAGAGAAATTTTTGGCAAGGCCTGATAAAGTAAACCTGGCTGCTGCTTTTGATAAGGATTTCCAAATTTGTGTTAGATTCGGGAAATCAATGGCTAGTAAATTTTAACGCTTCCAAAATGACGGACTTATAATTCTAAGAAACTATAGCCGTAAAACTATGGAAAATATAAAAAAGCAAGTATATATATATATATATATATATATATATATATATATATATATATATATATATATAATCGTTTCAACCTAAGCAAGGCGTTGATGCCACTTATGGGCTACATAAAAGAAAAAGATTTTCATTTAAAATAATTGTCTCGTACTTTGTTACATTTGACACATATCTGATCAATAAGAATCAAACCACAAACAACATTCCAGTATACTGTTTCTTTGTTTTTTGTAAATAAATTATTCTCTTGTCCTTAAAACTAAAGAAGTCCCAATAAAAGTGAAATGCTAGATCAAGGCACATTTCCTACTTTTCTTTATCATCTTGTCGGATTTCAATCCATATATTTAACTCTTATATTAAGAGGCAATTCACCCATCTTTATATAAATAGACACTTCTGGTGATGTAGAAAAGGCGCCCACGCACATACACAGATAAAAAAAGAGGATGCTAAGGAGTTCTGAGCCTGAATCGTCTGCAAAAATCTGACCATATAAACATTTTTTATTCTTTATGAGGCTGAGAACTTTTGACAATATTCAGCTCAGAATCTAGGAAAATTAAAATCAAAACCCAAAATCTTATAAAAAATATCATGGAAAATACGGAAAAGAACATCAGCCTGTAACAATCAATCCAAAACCTGCAGATTTTGTTTGGAGGAAAAAAATAGCTATTATTACTTTCGCAGACCGAAACAACCTAATAAATAAACAATCTGAACTCATCTCAAGACGCTGACATGAAAACTAATTTTTACTACGTTACATAAGCATCTAAAACTAAAAGAATAACTAAAGAACAATAACGAACAAATAATTTAATCTAAGCAAATAATAAACAAATTAACAAAGCACTGGCGCCATAACAATAGACGAAATAAAATAAAAATAAAATAAAAAACAAATATATGAATAAATAACAAATCCAAATAAATAAATTAAATACCGAAAACTGAAAAGACTAAAAATCGCTCTCTCCTGAAAGACGTGTTGACATTTATTCATCGGCAATATTTTTTCTCCTAACACTGAGATCTGCCTCGATTTGAAGTAAATGTCTCTGGCCTGCTGCACTTGTAATTTCAACACGGATTTACGTGGATTTGATGGTTTTCTCATCGTTTATTTTTTTCTGTCTGCTAATTTTTTGTGTGCCAAATATGTTTTCGTTTTGGATTAAGCTTTCCAAATGAACTTTGTTTTGACTGTCTTGAAATTATATATTTATGAGACAAAACTAACATATAAGAAGTAAATAATTTATACCAAACTGTTATTGAAGTTTGGCGAAACATGCTATCGGCATTTTCAGAAAGAATAGAACATGAATGCTTTTAGAAGTTTCATCCATTAGACATCGATAAATCTTCAGGATAAGGTACAGAACATCAAACGTGAAAAAATTCTTTCGAAAACATTCAGGGTTTTTTTCTCTTTTTTTTTTTAATCAAGCACGTCACCCCAAGCAAGGTATTCCACTGCCGCTATAGCGCAGGGGGTTACATAGAGCGATTGGGTATAGGAAATGTCAGAAGGAGGGTGATAGACGAGTTAGGATGTACATAGGGAGAGACTTGGAGAGAATGGGTGTGAGTTAGTGTGTTAAGAGGTGTCTATTGACCTTACATTTAAACTCCTGGAGGTTATAGCCGTCGGGGAAGCAAGCATGCGGAAGGGAATTTCACAGGCGGGAAGTGCGAGAAAAGAAGCTGTTGGAGTAGAAATTGCGGTTACATTTCATCGGTTTCATTGTAAAAGGGTAGGACCTAGCTGCCAATCTAGTATCTCGTGCAAATTCACACCTAGGAGGCACCAGTGATTTAAGTTCATCAGAGCAGTAGCCATGAAAGTATTTATAGAAGAGGCACAGGGAAGCCACGTCACGCCGGTGAGAGAGTGATTGCAGGCGGTCAGCTAAGTCGATATCTATCACATTACAGATTCTTCGCTGTATTTTGTCAAGAACCCCGACGAGAATAGCAGGGGCACACGACCAGTCTTAATATCGATATAAAAAAAGAAAAACTGAAAAAATTAATTTCACATGAATTAACAGAAAATCTGAATCAGCGACGACTTGAGGTGTAATTATCAATATTTACTCTAATTAATAGCAACTCATACCTTCCTAGATTTGAAAAATCAAATTATATTTCATTGAGAAAATCCATAATTTCAAATTTTCGTACTTAATATGTAAAATACCTGTCACCAGCGTTAATAAATACTGATATATAGATATATTGTTTTGAAAATTACGTTGGATATTTTTTCTTAAAAAAAAAACCTTTCGTCTAACATATCTTCAGAAAGCATTATCTAAAAAAATAAAGTAAAAACCAATCAGATAATGCAAAAATGAAAATGTTTTTGTATATGTTTTTGTATATATATATATATATATATATATATACACTAATGAAACTATATATATAAATATATAGTCATCCGCAGACAGATCTGTTTCGCTGTATCACAGCTCATCAGTACGCTTAAACTACGATTACTTTTATCCCAGAATTGAAACCCGACCGAATTGGCGTCAGTCGGCGATTCTGCCTCTGGGCTATGGGAGCTCGGTAGAAGGCAGACTTTTTAGCGTGTATTATTCTTATACACGCCTAATAGCCAGAGTGCTCTGATTCATTATTGAATGAGCGACTATTTACGCTCTCACACCCTGCTTGAGCCCTCTGGAAGAATGGTAGACTTTGAAAAACAGTAGCTACTCTGGCATCTATGTATCACTCATTCAATAATGAATTCGAGCACTGACTGGTTGACGAAAACTTGTTAGTGCGTAGAATTAACTTGTTTGTGTTCAGTTTAGTATAAATAATTTATTAGTTTTATTTTTGCTGAGATCAGTGGTGAATATATTAGACCCATTATATTTTTAGTACGTTTTCATCTGTGTTTATAGTTAAATTTAATTTGATTAAGATTTAATAAACGGATATCTTTATGGTTTACACAGGCGTTCATTTTCGTCTTGTGTTCGAGGCCAACTAAGTGCGGTTGTCGAGCGATGGACTTTAATCCGAGAGTTGGGTTGCTTGGGGAGGTAGCTCATGTGGGTTGGTAAGTGCCATTCAAGAATCAATACCGGAACGAGTCCGACAGTCGACAAGTATCGTAAAGAAAAGTTAGAAAGAAGTTTGGGCAGAGATTTCAAGAGAACGTGAAAGCGGCTAGGGGTAATGCCGAAGGTGACCCAAACTCGATTTGGTTACTGCCTTCTGGCAACTGCATCCAGCAGAGACCGGCTTGGACATCGTTCCGGCGATCACCGACGGGGTTAGGGTGGTGCAGTTTGCTAATGCTGTGGCGACTATTCGCATTGCTACATCTACTGCCGCTGACAACAAAACTGTCGCTCTTCTCTCCCTTCCTTGCGATCGCCTACACCTTTCCTCGTTCGGCATTTAAATGACACAGGCGTTTCGGCGCGATGCTCTCGTCCACACGGCAGGCACTGGACTCACTTCCGCGACTCTCCGACTCGTCGTCGTGCCCAGTTTCCGGCATGTAGATCGACGTGCAGTGTCCGTGGACGGAAAACTTACTCTAAATTCCCCCACACCCATTTTAGAGTAGTCGAGGCGTCTTCAGTCGAGCCTGCGAACTCACTGCCTCCTCCGAGACAGGCGGCCCTTTTTTCTTTTTCTTTTTCTTTTTTTTTTTTTTGTCAGACGATTCACACCGTATTAGTGTGTTTCAAACACACAAACTTCTCTCAGCGTCTCACCGTTTTGGGTCCCTGGGGGAGTTTCCACGTCCAGACCAAAAAAAACCCAAAAAAAACAAACAAAAAAAAACAAAAAAAAAAACATAAACAAAACAAATCAAACAAATTCAAAACAAAAACAAAAAAAAAAGAAACTCAGACAAGCAATAAAGCACTGTTAGCGCGGTAACTCGGTGTTTTAACGGTTCCTTTAGAGAGATCTCTTCCAAACCGTGTCTGGTATTGCTGGTGTTTGCCGTTTTGTCTAGCCGTCTTCCCTATTTATTCTACTTCCGTCCCGAACAAGTCCCTATTTTTCAAGACTTCGACCTCCACTCAAACACGGAACGAGTCGAATTCAGAGCAGTACATCGTTCTTCCAGTTTACTCCTCGTAAGGGCGGGGGGGCGGGGGGGCTGAAACGAATGTGAGTGCCAAGATAGCCAACTTTGGTAAGCAGAACTCGCGATGGTGGAGGAAGAATTTGTTCAGCTGAGGTACATAACACGACAGCAATGAGATTCTAGGAAGGGTGTAAGTCGATATAGACACCAGGATGGTGGCCAGGGAAATCTGAATCCGCTAAGAAGTGTGTAACATCTCACCTGCCGCGAAAATGGATACCGCTGCTGTCGCGGACCGATGCTGGGCTGTTGTAGCGAGGGGCACGCGCGCCTAAAAGACATCGCTACCAATAGAAATGCGCCGCGGTAAACAGGGTGGCATTGTGCGCGATCCCATGTGGAGCTGACCGTGGATACAGATAGCAAATATTCGAACGAGACATTCGAACACCAAATTGGAGAATTGTTCTGTGCCACGAATTGATCTGGTTATTTGAATCGAAAATTGTGTTATATAGACTTGATTTTGACTTCGGGCTGGGCATTAGTGGTCGGGAAGGTCTAAGACGCGCCAGATCAATTGGTGGCTTCCCCTATGTGGATAGAAGTCACAGATTCGAATCCTGCCGATTGACAGGCATATTCGTCACAAGAATTTATCGTAAATAATCAGGCCTGTAGAAATAATGATATAATACTGTTTGATTATAAAACAGAATATCTATTTAAATACGAGTATCGATTAAAAATAATGTTCAAACAAATAATTTTATATATATATTTTTTCGTAGCTTACTTCCCTGTCAACCACACCTTCCCACTTCTTTTACTTCTTTCTTCTCTTTATCCTTCCTCTTCCATTTCTTAGAGCCAGACAAGGCTAAATATTCACTTACAACTCTTAATTCAGTATAAAACTAAGGTTTTCCAAAAATCTAAAAATAGGCATTTATATCTGTCTGCTTTCTTATTGAACCCACGCCTTTAATTCTTTCGTGGTGTAGATTTTTTTTTAACTTCCGCCGGTAAAATATCTTGGTTTATTTTGAAATAAAGAAGTTGCCGATGAAGCGTGAAATTTCTTTTAAAGATTTCATGTAAAAATGGCCATACAACTGATTTGAACATCGGAATTTATTTTATTTTATAATTAGCTCTGTAATTTAAATATTAATTACAGTGAGCCCTCCACCTGGATCAGTTTCAATATTAATGTAATTAATATTAATTAGGATCGGGTCTTTGAGATTTACCTTCCTGATTTTTCTTTTGGATTAAAGTTATATATATATATATATATATATATATATATATATATATATATATATATATATATATAGGAAAGAATATTAATAAAAAGTTTTGAATTTAAAAATGTACTTTTTTGGACAGTATTTGTTTATTTTTATTATTATTATTATAATTTATCGTAAATAATTTATATATATATATATATATATATATATATATATATATATATATATATGAATTATAATAATCAAACAACTAGCGAAAGTAAAACCATTCATTCAACTAAAAGACCGCAATAATAACTTCCTAAATAAAACAACAATAAACCCTTCAAAATTTAACATTGGAAGAATGAAAAACGAAATAATAAAAAAAAATATGATAAAAACCTAGAAAAAAAAAAGAAATGGCAAAACACAAAAGAGATAAACGATTTTTCAGCAATATTACCAACAAAGAGAAAAGCTCATTCATACAATTAAACATGGATTTCTTTCCATTCATCAGGGAACAAACATTTAATAATGAAGTAAACTTAGCCAAACTATATATAAACATCTCAGAAGAAACATTATCAAACATTGCAAAAAATCTATATTATACCATAATAAAAAATATGGCAAAAAACGTAACCGCACCAACAAAAATACAACAATGACTACATCTTAGACGTACTATGAGAAGCTTTGACTGTGCAGAAATATGCAAAATTATAGGCATTTACATCACAAACTAACAAGGATCATCAGCAGAAAAGAGACGACGGACTAATAATTTGAAGAAACTGTAACTGTAAAACTATAGAAAATATAAGAAAAATGAGAAAATCCTTCAACACTCCAAGATTCAAAATAGTCATAGAAACAAATCTAAATATAGTAAACTTTCGTGAAATAAAACTAAATTTAAGCAACAACAAATACAAACCATACAGAAAACAACAACCTCATACATATCATCAAACCTCTAGTCACCTTGTAATATATTCAGACACAAACCCATATATATCAATAAAAGGCGATCTACGAACTGAAGTAACACTAAAATATTCAACGAAAACAAAGAAATATATGAGTTAGCATTAAGAAATACCTGAATATATAAACGATGACAAAATAAACAGGGCTATCACGTTGAATACACCGGTTCTCGCTCGATTACCGAAGTTAAGCACCGTTGAGCCTGGTCAGTACATAGATGGGTGACTTCTTGGGAGTACCAGGTGCTGTAAGCGTATAGTGACGGATAGTGCGTTGTGGTGCAATGGATATCGGTTCGAGTTCGAATTCCAGTTGAATACCCTGCATTCAATTAAGCACCGGTACCCTTGCTCCAGTTATGGGTTAAATAACAAGGGTAGGACTTGGAGACCCAATAAATCTTGGTACTTGTGGAATTTGTAAGCATGTTTTACAGTGTTGTTAATGAAATGGTGTGGCTGGTGGAGATGTTCAAACGTTTGCTCAATATATCTCTGTCCTTTAGCAGGATAATTAGGGCTGCATATTCTGAGTGCTCTGAGGTACACACCTGTAATTAAACCAGGTTAATTCTTTCGTTGTAGATGGAATAGAATTTAATAAGTTCGTTTTTGTTAGTAGGTTTACAGTAAACTTTATGTCGTTATTACGTATTATTTAGATGTTTATGAAAAATAAAGAATTATTAGTTTTCAGTTCGTATGTGAATTCGATGGTGGCTTCAACTTTTTAAAGTTTAGTTACTAGGTTTAACAAATTAGTATCATTGGCGTAAAAATAGGATGTTAACTATGTATCCTAAATAAATAGAATTGTAAATTATGATATATTTGAAAGAACTGGATTCTAAAAGAAGAAAAGAAAAAAAGCGAGATCACCACTGACAAAAGATCCCGTGGATAAACCAAATATTTTTAATGAAAAGTTTTGTTAAAAGAGAAGAAACAATTGTTAGTGATTAATGTATATATTTTTATGATTTTATGATTTGTGGATAGATAGAGAGACCTTTTTTATTTTATTTTTGGAGGTGATTTCTAAGAATGTTAAAATATTTTAATGAATATGTTAGTATAACGAGATTTACTATCAAAACTTGCCATAGATAAGTTAGCCATAGTAATGTTTCTAATTCTACAGTGTAAGTCACCTGAGTGATATTTGAGGTGCTAATGGTACCTAGAAATAGTGCAATTATTTGAATGATAATCCTAGCTAATTTATGGGCATCACTGGTTATAATACCGAATATAACAGATCTAATGGAAATATTTGGTTAATGAGTTTTTGGTAAGTCATATACCGTGGATATAGTAGGGTGATATTCTAGTAATTTAGATCAAGATTCTTTTTTTCATTTTTAATAAAAATTCTGTTTTCCAGTGTTTATTGTTTATTCATTGGTTTCTATATAGATGTCATTATTTAAAAAGGATTTTAATTTTTTAAGATGTTTGTGTTCGTTATAACTATATCATCTCCTTTGTCGGATTTGTTTCTGATGCCTGTATATATCTCCTGGGTAATATAGTTTCGATATTGTTAGTGAGATTTGGTGCTAATTTGCCATGAACGAAATATTTCTCATATTCCGTGTGATTGAAATTATGGTTTTGGATTGCTGTGTTGACAAACTCAATTTTTTTCTTTTGATTTCTTCATACTGTTGTGTACGTTTGTTTGGGAGAGAAGTAATTCTGTTAAAAATGGTAAAACAGGGATAAGGCCTTGGCGTAGATTAATATTTGGGTAATATTCAATGGAGGCACTCTCGAGGATTTTCCTTCTAAGTGATTTTTTGGCTTGAAAAGTCAACATAAAATGAAACGCATTGGCAATTAAGACAGTTTTTTATTGTCTTTTACACACACACACACACACACACACACACACAGACACACACATATATATATATACATACATATATATATAGTCATCCGTATATAACAGCGCATCAGTACAGTTAGACACCGATTGCTTTTAAACTCAGGATTGAAACCCGACCGAATTGGCCTCAGTCGGTGATTCTACCTTTGAGCTATGGGTGCTCGGTAGAAAGAGGCAGACATTTTAGCGTGTATATTATCATTATACACGCCTAATAGCCGAGAGTGTTCTAATTCATTGCTGAATGAACAATGCATAGACGCTACACACACACACACACACACACACACACATATATATATATATATATATATATATAGTCATCCGCAGACAGATCTGTTTCGCTGTATCACAGCTCCGTACGTTTAGACTCTGATTGCTTCTAACCCAGGATTGAAACCCGACCGAATTGGCGCCAGTCGGCGATTATACCTGTGGGCTATGGGCGTTTGGTAGAAGAAGGCAGACTTTTAGCATGTATATTGTCATTATACACGCCCAATAGTCAGAGTGCTCTAATTTTTTGTGAAAGAGCGATGCCTGTATGCGAGAGTAGCTACTGTTTTTCAAAGTCTACCATTCTTCCAGAGTGCTCCATATATATATATGTCTCAATTACATTTTTGAAACCTGAAAATGAATGTTAAATTTAAACGGCAGTTGTATCCAGTACAGTGAAACTGGCTGTTTGATGATAAATAGACATAACATTATTTGTCCGTTCATTTTCGCTTTTAATTCTATTTCTATTTATAGCTCTTCTTCTTCTTCTTCTTCTTCTTCTTCTTCTTCTTCTTCTTCTTCTTCTTCTTCTTCAATCATCTCCTGTCCATAATTATTCCGTTGCAACAAAAGTGCTTCCACGTATCATTTAGGATTTTATTCTTTTATTTCGTCTCTATCTTTTACATTTTTTCCACCAAAACAAACCAGAAAATGTACGCTTGAAGTTTAGATTCTTTTTCACTCACTCTTAATTTCTTTGTGGCCATCACTGGAACTCAACGAGTTCAAAACACACACACACACACACACACACACACACACACACATCTTACAGAGGTAACACTGAAATAATGAGGCATTTTTTTAAAGACTGGCTCTCTACTCATGACTAATTTCCTCTTACTTTACTTTGTTCTTCACGACAAAGACAACACCTAAATCTGTGTCTGACATTTAAAACTTATTTTCTATACATCTCTCTCTCTCTGTCTCTCTCTCTCTCTCTCTCTCTCTATATATATATATATATACTAGCAGTATAGCCCGGCGTTGCTCGGGTGTAATGAAAGCTTTAAAACTAATCCATGGTCTTGGAGCAGAGACCCTTTGGACGTTGGCACAAAAGACTAAAAAGCAATAGTTTTTTTCAGTTAAAGCAAAACCGCAGACTGAAAGAAAAAGGAATGGATGTAAGTCAAATTTTGATTTCCTGGTATCGATATCAAATACGTTTTAAAGGCTAAATAAGTCCTCTGAGTAAATGGTATCATGGCTGAGACTAAGAACTAAGACATACAGGCAGATAAACAGACACACAAACAAACATCTTGCCTGTTATATATATTTATATATATATATATATGTATTATCAATTTTCTGCACTATTGTAAGAACTGCAACCTTGAAACTTCTGAATATCATTTCTTATGTCTTTGTCTATGAGTGTATCAAATTTGATTAAAATTGGACGACTCCTTCCATAACCCGATTTTTTCGATTATCGATTTCGATATTTATCAGGTGGGGCACCTCGACACAAAACCTAGCTAAGAACACTCGCAGAAGCTTATAGTTCAACTGTGTAAATTTTCAAGAAAATCGGTTCAGCCGTTTCGGAATCTATAGGTAACGGACACATACACACACAAACACACACACTCACATGCACATAGAGACAAAGTTCTATTTATAAATAAGTTTATATATATATATATATATAAAGAGAGCTCGATTTATGGTCATCTGCATAAAAGGCCTGTTTCCCTATATCACTGCTCATCGGTGCAGTTAGATTAAATGCCCGACTCAAGCCAGGACCGAAACCCGACTGATTTATCAGCAGCCAGAGATTCATCCACGGACATTCAAGATAGGAGCATTTCAAAGCGTGTCATATATTTATGCTAATATAAGTGCGCCACGTTGATATCACAGCTCAGAGTTTCATGCATGCGTTAAGCAATCATCAGGGGCATATTGCGAAGTTCATAATATGCACCTGATAACTGCGTAACGCATGGAACTCTGAGTCGTGCCACCCACATAAAATTTTATTCATATTTATTAATATATATAATTAATAGCTATGTTTGTACTATATTGAGCAGTTTTATTACCACCTGAATAATATGTTTGTAAACGTGTGTATTCCCATATATATATATATATATATATATATATATATATATAAGTAAAGAATACCTAGTGAGCTAGACAGACCTACCTAGGTTTCACCTAAACGGTTCTTCAGTGAAAGCTGGCTAACATTGAATGATACAAACGACATGTATAAAGGAAATTCAATCAACCCACGTAACCAAGGAAGAAAACACCAAACACAGACAGGGGAGAACTTTATTATAGAAAATAACTTAATTTTCAATTTCATATATTTAATTTTTTTTTTTTTTAGATTAGTGAATGCAAATACGAAAACAAACTACGAAAACCAAAAATGATACAAACCCACCATCAGCAAACTTAATCGAAAAGCCAAAATTTTCTATGCCTACATTTATTTAATATTTCAGTTTTGGAATTCAATAAATTATACGTATGTTTATACGAAACTATAGCAAGTTTTTCCTCTTCACACAACCTACAAAATCTCTGGCCGGTTTTATATTTAGCTCATTTCTTTTATACTTACCATTTCAAAATAGGATCTATCTTAAGATCTTGTTTAATGGACCACACAAAAGTGGGTAGGGTGGTGCTATGTTTATACTTTTCATTATTAAAGCTGCTAGTATGATTGTAATATCTTTTATATCTTATAAGTTCACTCTATATTTATGGGAGTTGTCAAGTTAGGTTACTGAATTTCAATAACAAGATTAGAAATTTAGATATAATAAGACTACATGTAGAACAAAAATTCATTTTCGGCTCATACAAACCCGGATGAATATTTTTAGAATATTGTTTCGCTCGCCTTGACTAACTTCTATTTTTAATTTCTTGGAATAAGTACTAATATTCCTGGTATGCGTTCAAAAAAAAAAGACGTTAGATTATCAGTTAATGTATAACTTTTAAGCAAAAGGTTGATACCATGGTAGCGAATTAGACTATTCAAAAGCTCAATATTTTCTATAAATAAGTATTTAGCGCATATTAATACAACTATTTACTAGTCTAATGTGATTCTGGCCATATATATATATATATATATATATATATATATATATATATATATATATATATATATATAATCATCTCACCCCAAGCCGCTATTGCGCATGGGGCTGCATAGGGGAAGGTAAAGAGAAGGAGTGGTTAGACATAGGGAATGTCAGGAGAAAGGTGACAGATGAGTAAGGATAGCGAGGATGAGGGTTGGGCAGATGGGAAGAGTGTTTGATAGAATGGGAGCAGGTTAGTGTGTTAAGAGGTGTCTATTGACCTGACATTTAAACTCCTGGAGATTGTAGCCGTCGGGGAAGCAATCATTTGGAAGAGAATTCCACAGTCGGGAAGTGCGAGGAAAGAAACTATTGGAGTAGAAGTTACGGCTGCATTTTATCGGTTTCACTGTAAAAGGGTGGGATCTAGTTGCTAATCTAGTATCTCGTTCAAATACATATTTAGGGGGCACTAGTGATCTAAGTTCATCGGAGCAGAAGCCGTGAAAGTATTTATAGAAGAGACACAGGGAAGCCACGTCGCGCCGGTGGGATATATATATATATATATATATATATATATATATATATATATATATATAAATGGTGTAAGCCAACATATTTATTTAGATATATTTGTTTCAACATTATTTTTAATGAATACTCATATTTGAGTGGTTATTATTTTTTTCTTTTTGATTAAATAACACGTATATATATATATATATATCCACTATCCACCGGCTTTAATATTCGAGAAATCTTGTTAAGAAAATAACTATTTTTCGGCAGGATTCGAACCTGCAACTCCCATATACTGTGTGAATTTCGCCATTTGATCTGACTTGTCTTACCACGGGAAGATTTCATAGTCCGACTAAGCTGATTTAAGCCGTATACATGCATATATTTCTTATTTCTTTAGAACATCAATATCTGCTCTGGTTCGTATCCCAATATAAACAAACGGAAACAAAGATAATATTACAAAATTTTACGGAAAGTTACGAAATGGTATTAATCGATATATTTATTTAAACTTAATTGTTTGAACATTATTTTTATGGATATTCGTATTTAAATGGAGAGTCAGTTTTATTTTCTATAAGTAAGCAGTATATTTATAAATATATCCACCGGCGAGAATATTCGAGAAATATTCAGATAGGATTCGAGAGATCATTTCCTAACAAGATTTCTCGAATATTTAGGCCCCTGGATATATATATATATATGTGTGTGTGTTTTAGCAACTTTCATAGAAAGAATAGACCAAGAAAACAAATGAATTGCAATCATCAGTATAGAAAAAGTTTTCGTCACGCTTTCAGATCCAAATATTATCTCGATTCTATGCCGTGCGACATCAAGGCATATATATATATATAGCATAATGATGATCCACGGTTACTGTCTTAATATGTATAGGAAAAACTACTGAAAAGTTTAAAAATGTATGTTTTTGACAGTATTTATTTATTTCTATAATTATATATATATACATTTGATATTTCAGACCGGCCTCGGCCTTTCATCGAAAACAAATGATTTTAAAATTTAAACTACGAACGTTCGTCGTGAGGGAACGTCTTTCGCGAGATGTTTACATCACGTAGAAAGCAATAGAGTTTTTGGATATTTTTAAAAAAACGTAAACCTAACTGTAATAATACTTTAAAATATTGTTTCAAAGAAAAAATGTTTAAGTGTATCTAAAAAATGTTTAACTATTGAGATATTTATTAAGATTCAAAACACCTAAGTCCCTATTTAACTCTAGCCTATATGTATTTCATTTTAAAATCCAGTATCTTTATTTATTTCTGCGTGAGTATGTGGAACTAAAATCGGAATCTATCAGTAAACATTTGTAGTTTTCTAATGTGTGTCCTGGTTCATTGAAGTGTTCAGCTCTGGGAAAAACATCTCGCGAAAAGACGCTCCAACACGACGAACGTTCCTAGTTTATATTTTAAAATCTTTTTTGTTTCTAATGAAAGGCCGAGGCCGGTCTGAAATATCAAATATATATATATATATATATATATATATATATATATAATAGAAATAAATAAATACTGTCAAAAAAATACATTTTTAAACTTACAACCTTTCAGTAGTTTTTCCTACATACATACATACATATGAGTATTTCGGTTTTGAGATATTTCCGGAGATCTCGAAATAGGCCTGGATGTTTTGATATGTATCGAGCGTTCTTGAAATATAACTGGAGTTTTTGAAATATGACAGGATGTCTGATCAAGTTGTTTGTAGGTACTTAAATATGCAAAAAGTCGCATACATAAACTTTTAAGATTAAACTGTTTTTTATAAATATATGTGAAATGAGTGAAAATGTCAAGATTTATTCAAAGAGAGTTTTCAGGAAATATTTCCAAGTAAATGAATTATATCTGCTTATACGGATTGAATATATATATATATATATATATATATATATATATATATATATATATATATATTGTTGTGGGATCTCCCCTTTGTATATGATAATGGACTCGACTGAGTGTACATCTAATCCTGCCATAGAGAGAGTTGCAGTTGCAGCCGGCCCAGCTATATGCCCAGGAAGACCCACTATAAAATGACCTTGTGTCACATCTTACCTTGCGTGGGAAGGTTGGTAAATACCGTTGCAGTACTGCTACTATTGACACTGTCAGCTCTCTGCTTTCGGGCGGAGAGCGCTCTCTGCCCAAAGGCAGAGAGCATTAACCCAGTCGTGCTTTCGCCGAAGAGTAGAATCACGGCTGGGGAAAGATAGACAGATAATTTTGGCCTGGCTATATGGCCAGGAAGACCCACATTAAAAAGACCTTGTGTCACATCTCGCCTTAAGTGGGAGGGTGGGTAAATGCCGTTGCAGTTGGCAGTGGAGAGTAATCGTAGGGATCCGTTACAGTTATCGGAGAATTACGACAGATACCGAAGTAACCAGAGACCAGCCTAGCTCTGCGCTCTACTCAGCTAGAATAATATATACGGATATAATTTTTTAACGACTTCAATTTAAGACTTGTATATAGTTGTTTCTACTAATAGTATTCCTGGATTTACTAATCTGCGTTCAAGTTTGTATATTACGTTCAATATAATCTACTTTTCTATCTCTATATCTGTTTTTTTTTGTTTTTTTTCATTATTTTGTGCGGTTCCTCATCCGGAATCCACAACAACTTTGCGACAAAAATTCGAATTCACGTATACCTTGAGTCGACGAAGATTCGTACACAAGTCGCCACAGCAAATTGGCGACGAGAACTAGAACACACGTACACCTATATCGCCACAAGTTTGCAACGCCACAATAACTTGGCGACGGAAGTTTCAAACTCACGTATGCCACACAACAACAGAATTCATGCAGAACAACGTAAAAATTATAGTGCCACACACTTTGACCCAAAAGAATTTGGCGACACTATCGCAGATAATCTGCTGGAATGACAACAAAATGAGATAGAATGAAAAACTGTAAAAAGGGAATTGACAGTTAATATTTTTCCCTTCAACATGAAATTTTCCACAAAGTTTTTTACGAGATTAATTGCCAGAAAGCAATAGTTAAAAAACCAAACCCCTCACGAAAACAAAGCAGCAAGGAAAACTAGAAACCATAAAAAGAAGTGAAGAAAGTCAATATAAATTTGAAAAAGCACAAATTAAATTAGAAGAAAGACAAATGGAAATGCAAAAGTCAAATGAAGAAAGACAATTACAACTAAAAGAACTATTAATAAAATCAACAAGCAACACACTAGAAAGGAACACGGCAAAAAAGAAGACGTTTTCGCAAGATGCTCTGTGGAGCGCGATAGAAACTTTTAAGTACTCGATTGATGAAGATAAAACTTTTGGAGAATATTACAGGCGATATGAAGATATTTTAATATCGATTGTTAGAACTGGACAGAAAAGAAAAAATTAAGGTTTTTGCTCAAAATATTAGGTACGGAGTAATACACTAAATTTGTCGATTATATTCTACCAAAGAAGACGAACGACTTAACATTTGAGGAGACAGTGACATGCGTCACTGAGCTATTTAGCCCCAAAATTTCTTTGTTTCACAAAAGATGGAAATGCTTTATTCTCGTGAAAGACTAAAACGAGAACTATTCAACATTCGCAGCCATCGTCAACAAACATTGTGTCGACTTTTAAATTGACTGAGCAAACTCTAGACAATTTAAATGCCTCATAACTTTACAATGATTGGTCACTGCTAAATTCAGCGAAGTGCGAAAACGAATGCTTACCAAACTTCAAAATTAACCAGGCTTAACGATGCAAAAACTATCAAAAGATTGCCAAAAATGCCTAAGGATTCAAAAAGACAGTAAAGATATTGAAGAATAAGGAGTCGCGCATATTCGTAAGTTAAACAAAATGTTACGTTTTTCAACCTCCCCAAAAGTAAAACAAGATTTTTATAACAAAATTACAAGATATAAAACAACTAAATTTAGTGACAAAACTGCAAGATATAAAGCAACTAGTGACAGAAATCAAATAAAAAACAAGCCCCCACCCATCTGCATGTTACTGCTGTGGTGGATTGCATTGGTTTAGAGATTGTCGGTTCACATGCAAAAATTGTCTAGTGTGTGGAAAAATGGGACTCAAGGCGGATGTATGCAGAAACAAAAACCAGTCTAGTAGGATAAGATCTACTAGAGTGAAATATGAAAACAAACAAAATACGAGGAAATATGTAGAACTTGAAATATTGAATAAGATCAAGCTACAATTAGATTCAGATTCGGAATTATTAATCAACCTGCCAACATGGCGGAAGCTGAATAGGCCGACCATGTTGCACACACAAAAAATGGCTAAATCGGTACCAGAGAAACGGATCAATTTCGATAGTGAAATAATCGTGAATGTGAAATTTCAGGGTAAAACCAAAAAGTTAAAAATATACGTTATGAAAAACACACATAACTTGGTAGGAACAGACTGGTATTTAATGTATGGGATTTACCCATTAGCTCTTGTTGTAAAAGAAATAAAGAGCGAAACTACGAAATTGAAAAAAGAATTACACGAACAAATTCCAGAGGTATTCTCAAGCAGTATAAGACGAGGTAACAAATTCGCATCAAAAATCAAGCAAAAGAAGAATAGGCAACCAATATTTATTACACCCATAGTTACAAGAAAAAAGCATCCAAACCAAACTATTTTTAGTATTTATTGCCAAGTTGATAATTCTAAATGAAAATAGAATGTTTTTTTGTTATTATTACTTTGCAAAACTTTACAAGTCAAAGAAGCAAAGATGAACTCTTCCGAATCACCCTAAATTTTCTTCATTCTTTTATTGATGAAACTGCAACATAGGTAATTCTTTAATATTTATAAATTAATTTGATGCACATGTTATTGTGCAGTACTAACAAAAGAACCATTTTATTTTCATTTACAATTATTCACTTGGCAGTAAATACTGAAAATATTATGAAATACATAATTTCTAAAAACACTAGGGTAGCCTAATAATTATGACCGATAGTGTATTAATAAATGAACATATCTTACGTCTATAGTATGACTCCGATTATATATAGGCGAATATGTATATTTATTATTATATAATTCATAATTCTGTTATATTACATGAAGCATTGTTTTATTAAAAGAAAGACATTTATAATATATATATATATATATATATAATTGTTTCTATGAACTATTACTGCTAAAATAATCTATTTACATACATATACGCAAACACACAGACACACATATACTCATACATACATATATGTATACATACACACACACGTACATGTATACATATTCTCGTTCAGACTGTTTTTTGGGGGGGTTTTTTTGCCACCCTCCTCTACACTGAACAATGTTTTTTTTCCCAGGGCAAGCTCTTCCATCATCATCTCTCGGTAATTACTGCATTGCAACCGAAGTGGCTACTCATTTGATTTGCAATTTCTTTTTTCCTATTTTCGTCTCTACCTTTTCTTTTTTATCCACTAAACAAAGCAAAAAATACCAGCTGTTAAAGAAAAAGAAAGATTTTTGCTCGCTTCTCTTCAAAAGTCACCAACGTTGGATGACTTTATGCCCCATCTTGTTTTTCATCATTTAGTTATAGAAATAGCTTCATGTTAACCTTTACATCATCGTATAGCTCTAGTTTTACAGTTCATCTCAGGAAATCATTGTACCTTTTTTATTTTATGCTGTTTTCTAAGGATAGGTTAAATGCTGCACCAGACCGAAAGTGTGAGACACTCATTAAGGATCAAACTCATTACTTTGTCGTGATTGTCTTAGCAAAACAAGATTGCTGACAACTACACAGCGTCGAGGTTCCTCTTTTATAGATGCCAGATTTAAATTCTATTAATTATATCTTAATTATCTCAATTATCTCAATATGTCTGAAAAAA
>JBBBDQ010002446.1:537500-632500 GCA_037127315.1 Ascarosepion bandense | reverse complement strand
ATGTAGCACCCAGCTCATCAGTGGCATTTCTGCCTTGCTCAGGGTGAAATAATTTAGTATCGAGCAGTCTTTTATTTTTAATCATCTCACCCCAAGGAAGGCATTCCACTGCCTTTGTTGCGCAGGGAGTTATATAGGGGAAAATGATGAGAAAGAGGGCCAGGTTTTAGGGGATGTCAGGAGGGAGATCGACGGATGAGGATACCAAGGATGGGGTGAGGTAGATGGGAAGAGAGTTTGAGAGAATGGATGCGAGTTCGTGCAATAAGAGGTGTCTAATGACCTTACATTTAAATTCCTGGAGATTGTAGCTCTCGGGGAAACAAGTATATGGAAGGGAATTCCACAGGCGAGAAGTGCGAAAAAAGAAACTGTTAGAGTAGAAATTGCGGTTACATTTTATCTGTTTGACTGTAAAAGGATGGGACCTAATTGCTAATCTAGTATCTCGGACAAATTCCATAACTTGGGGGCACCAGTGATCTAATTTCATCGAAGCAGAAGCCGTGAAAGTATTTATAGAAGAGGCACAGAGAAGCCACATCGGGGCTGCCATGTCGATATCAGTCACATTACAAATTCTCCGTTGGATTTTGTCAAGAACCCCGAGGCGAATAGCAGAGGCACCCGACCAGATGTGGCAGCAGTATTCAATACAAGGGTGAATGGTAGATTTATATATGTGCTCAGACGGGAAAAACTTCCTGGCCCTGCACAGAAAACTGACTCTCATACTCGCGGATTTAGCAATGGATTCGAGAGAGTTATTCCACTTGAGGTCCGCTGAGAATGTGAGGCCAAGAAGGTGTTGTGTTTTACTCTCAGGGAAGCTAGCCTGTTCCATGCTAATGGGAGTTAGGAGCGATCGTCTATGATGATTAATTGAAAGCAGTTTCGTTTTGGAAGCATTAAAATTTACGAGCCATTTCTTACACAAGTCCACCACGTATTAGAGATCCTTTTCAAGTTCGGCAGAGTGATTCGCTTTGTCATTTTCACCAGAGGCGAGAATAAACTGTGGTGTCGTCGGCGTAAAGCAAATCACGACAAACAGTGGACTGATGACACATTAGTTTGTTCTACTTCTAAGATACATATAAATATGTATATATATATATATAGAGAGAGAGAAAGACAGAGATAGAGAAAGAGATAATATTCAGTTCAAATTGATTTTATCATCATCTATTTTTAGTTTCTCACTTGCAGTATAGCCCGGCGTTGTTCGGGTGTAATGAAAGCTTTAAAACTAATCCATGGTCCTAGAAGTCAGACTCTTTGGACGTTGGCACGAAAGACTAAAAAGCAATAGTTGTTTCCAGTTAAAGCGAAACCGTAGGCTGAAAGAAAAATGAATGGAAGTAAGTCAAATTTTGATTTCCTGGTATAGATATCAAATAAGTCTTTTGACGTAAAATCAATTTGAAGGCTAAATAAGACCTCTGAGCAAATGGTATCATGGCTAAGACTAAGAACTACAATTATACTTACTTAGAGCCAAACCCGAAGCAAAACCTAAAATAAATGGGCTGAAAAAATACAGACATACAGGCAGATAAACAGACACACAGAAACATCTTCCCTTTATATATATATATATATATATATATATATATATATATATACATTATCGACATTCTGCACTATTGTAAGAACTGCAACCATGAAATTTCTGAATATCGTTTCTTATGTTTTTGTCTTTATGAGTGTCTCAAATTTGATTAAAATCGGACCACACCTTCTGTAACCTGATTTTTTCGATTATCTATTTTCGATATTTATCGGGGGTACCTCGACACAAAAACTAGCTAAGAACACTAGCAGACGCTTATAGTACAACTGTTTAAATTTTCAAGCCAAATCGGTTCAGCCGTTTCAGAGTCTGTAGGTAACGGACACACACACACCCAGACACATACACACACACAGAGACAAAGTTCCATTTATAAATAAGTTTAGATTGATAACCATCTTTGGTGTGCATCATTTTCTGAACATTTTTAACCCCTAAAACAATTCAAGCCCCATAGGACATGGCAAAATCAAAAGTGCTACCGTAAGAATAAGTCCGTATTCAGTTTGGTCAATGAAACTGAAATTATTTATTCCCGTTTGACCACTGAAAATATTTCGGATATAATCTCTTCGGTACTTTAATGACATATTTTCAAATACAGTGCAATGTAAGCAATTCAGATCGTGTGCCAGACTTGAGCCGAAGAACACGAAATTTTTTAAAAGAAGGTAAAAACAAAGATATAAGGTGCGAAAAAAGAATAGGAGAAAGAAAGCCCCAAAAGTCTTTTGAGACGTATCGTGATACGTAGCGAGATAGTTTATCCCCATAAGCCAAAAAAAAAAAAAAGTATCTATCAAGTTATGTTCAAAGCATCGTTTTCTGTCTGATAATCGAAGATAACTAGTGTATGAACCGGATCAGTGCGCAGATAGGGAAAGTAGTTTCAGGCTCCGGATGAAACAATCCGTCTATATAAGGGAAATAAGATGTATGTCGACAGAATTTACTTTTGGCTTCGTTACACAGTTGGAAACCTTTTTTTTTTTCTCAAATAACTTTTTTTTTCTCATGTTCGAACTTACCATTCCTTTGTATATGGGAATATTGATGCCAATTTAACCTAAGCACTATTGCTTTTTCTTATCCATTTCTTCATGGAAATACAAGTTTCCAAGCCATTATATGTTTTTTCAGAAGGATTTTGATACCAAAGAATAAAAATAGTCTTGTTTGACCTGAAATTTAAATTTCGAATTTAGCAAAATATAATATTGCGCTTTGATTTATATATATATATATATATATATATATATAGACATTCAGGATGTGATGGAGGAATTGTGCTGTAAATAATGCCAAAAAAAAAAAAAAAGAAAAAATACAGTGACATCACATTTTAACAGATATACTTCCCAAAGTTACACAACAAATATTTATATATATATATAGACATTCAGGATGTGATGGAGGAATTGTGCTGTAAATAATGCCAAAAAAAAAAAAAAAGAAAAAATACAGTGACATCACATTTTAACAGATATACTTCCCAAAGTTACACAACAAATATCTTGAAATACTAAAGAATAAATTTATTCAATAAGATCTCCATTGACTTCAACCAGGGCCATCAAAAGTTTTCGGAATCTTTTTGAGACGGTCTTCGTGTTCAATTTAGCGAAAGCTGCCTAAACCCTTGCCTTCAACTCATATCTGGTATTACAAGGAGTTTTATTGGCCTATCACTCGACTGATAAGCATGGATATTGTAGCTTGGGGAGTTAGGTGGCCAAATGTAAAGGGTGATGTAATCGCAGGCATACCTGATTATGGCCTGTAGTTTATACATATATATATATATATATATATATATATATATATATATATATTCAGAATTCAGTTGATTACGCAAACTTGGTTTCAACCTATCGGTATATTCAGGAATTTACGTAATAAAACGTCTGAAGATACCGTAAAATTGAAACCAAATCTGCGTATATGGCTGAAGTTTGCATAAAAATATTTAAAAGCTGTACATTATATATATATATATATATATATATATATATATATTGACAACTTTTTAATACAACTGTGTACTGTTGTCATTAATTTCTGATCAGTAACTGGTTAATATATATATATATATATATATATATATATACTTCAAATTGTTTTTTTGCCAAACTCTATCCTTATTTTCTCATTGATGTCCATCCCTTTCTCCTGTTGGGCATCGACTTTTGAACATTTTAATCTTTCAGATAATACAAAATCTTTCCGGAAGTAAAAATTGGAAAATAGCGTGCGTCTAGCAAAGGCAACTTTGTTTCCTTTACCTTGCGATCTCGTCCACCCACATGCGTTGCAGCTTAGCCTAGATGGCAGCCTGCGTGTGTATTGATATAAATTCATATATATATATATATATATATATATATAACCGATATCTACATGAAGTCTTTGATATTTTCCAAAAGGTACAATAAACGCGTGGACGGATTATTCTTTCATTTTTAAAAAGTTGTAGTCGTTCATAAAAGTTTTGCATTTTCATTGCTCCCGATACTTTCTTGAGGGTTAATATTTCGGAAGAAGGAAAATAAAGGCATCAGATAAAAGAGTTAATTATAGGCGGTAAAAAGGAGAAATTAAAATTTAAAGTATCACTTGAGGTATTCCAGATGAATATCGAAATCGATAATCGAAAAAATCGGGTTATAGAAGGAGTGGTCCGATTTTAATCAAATTTTGTACACTCATAGCCAAAGACATAAGAAACGATATTCAGAAGTTTCAAGGTTGCAGTTCTGACAATAGTGCAGAAAATCGATAACATATATATATAAAAAACAAGATGTTTGTGCGTGTGTCTGTTTATCTGCCTGTATGTCTGTATTTTTTTCAGCCCTTTTATTTTAGTTTTTCTTCGGGTTTGACTCTAAGTAGGTATAATTGTAGTTCTTAGTCTCAGCTATGATACCATTTACTCAGAGGACTTATTTAGCCTTCAAAATTAAGTTTACAACGAAAAAATTATTTGATATCGATACCAGGAAATCACAATTTTTCTTACATCCATTCATTTTTCTTTCAGTCTACGGTTTCGCTTTAACTGGAAACAACTATTGCTTTTTAGTCTTTCGTGCCAACGTCCAAAGAGTCTGGGCTCCAGGACTATGGATTAGTTTTAAAGCTTTCATTAAGCCCGAGCAACGCCGGGCTATACTGCTAATCAGTACATAAAGAGAAAGAATAATAAATATAAAAATTAATACATGGCTTATCATATTATCAGTAATTATTGAATACAAGATAATATCTAAAACTCGAGTAGAGAACAAATGGTAATACCATGTAAACGAAATGGTAATATAACATAAAAAACATTGGATGATTTTAGCAGGATTGTAAAGTTAATACTTGAATGTTTACAATTTACTATTGTTACATATCTTTGGTTTAATAATAAATCACTATTAAAAATATTAATAATTTGCGTTTAGTCTTGCAAACATATATGCATGATAAAGTGAAATGATATTTTTTTCACTTTATCCCCAATATAGATAAATAGTCGCCATTTATATTTCTATGTATATTTCTATACATATTTATATTTTAATTTCGCACATGCGCGATGTTTGTTTTCGGTTTTGTTGACTGCACAGCATAGTAGGGCTAGTTGGGCACCGTATGTGATAAGAAGAGCACCATAACGCATTTCCAAAACGGCATGCTTTACTGCATTGCATTAGCAATGCATTTGGGTTGCATTCGCGACAGAAGCTCTAATAGTATAATTTCCTTGTGTTTGCGTGTTAGTGCAGAGGATTCGGAAAGATTTCGATGAACCTAATGGTGATTAAGAATGTATTTTGAGGATCAACTTCTTTAAGTTCTGGGTCAAAAAAGGTGGTTGCTAGAAGACTGGCAAAAGGCCTCTGTACCATGCCACACAAGCAGGAGAACAATTTCTGAAATCACATCACAGTACATCCATGTACCTAACTCTCCAAACACTAAACTCCTTAATTTCTATGTGTTGGGCGCGGTTGAGCAAGAGACAAAAAGATAACTTGTAACATTAAAGGATTATGCACGAACTTGAACAAGGTGACCGTCCAGAAGCAATGTATGAAAACCAAAATCGTCTGAAGGACGTCCTTGAAATGCATTGCAATTTTATTGAATAGATTTACTCTGCAGTTTTTCAAGATAGTTTTGTGTCATTTTAGTAAAAAAAATATCTTTCAAAATGAGACGTCAGTGTTATTTTCATTTTGGTAACATTTAGATGACAATTTATCAATCGCAACTTGCATATCTTAAAATTTAGATGTCAGTAATATTTTTATTTTTTCTTTATTCAGACAATTTATCTATCGCACCCTGTATGTATCTCTCTCTCTCTCTCTAATTCTGTTCATATGTATTCTTTCATGCCTGGCAGACAATTACCACATCAACCAGTACATCTATGTACCAAACTCCCCAAACTTCAACTTTAATTTTTACGTGTGGGGCGCGGTTGAGCAAGAGACAAAAAGAAAATTCCTTGTATCTCCGAAATGAATGTAAGGATTATGGACGAACTTAAACATGGTGAGAGTCCAGAAGAGATTCAGGAGATCCGAAATCGTTCGAAGGACGTCCTTGAAGCGAATGGCAATTTTATTGAATAGATTTACTCTGTAGTATAGTTTTGTGTAATTTTGGTAAATATATCTGTTAAAATGAGATGTCAGTGTTATTTTTATTTTGGCGGCATTTAGACAATAATTTATCAATCGCAAGTTGTATATCTTAAAATATAGATGTCAGTAATATTTTTATTTTTTCTTTATTCAGACAATTTATCCATCGCATCCTGTATCTCTCTCTCTCTCTCTCTCTCTCTCTCTCTCTCTCTCTAATTATGTTCATATGTATCCTTTCATGCCTGTCAGACAATTACCACATCAAACAGTACATCTATGTACCAAACTCCCCAAACACTAAACTCCTTAATTTCTATGTGTTGGGTGCGGTTGAGCAAGAGACAAAAAGAAAACTTGTAACATTAAAGGATTATGCACTAACTTGAACAAGATGCGCGTCCAGAAGCAATGTATGAAAACCAAAATCGTCTGAAGGACGTCATTAAAGCGAATGGCAATTTTATTGAATAGATTTACTCTGCAGTTTTTCAAGATAGTTTTGTGTCATTTTGGTAAATATATCTGCTAAAATGAGATGTCTGAGTTATTTTTATTTTGGTAACATTTAGATGACAATTTATCAATCGCAATTGTATATCCTAAAATATAAATGTCAGCAATATTTTTATATATGCTTCATTTAGACGATAATTTACTTATCACAACCTTCATATCTATTACATTTGAGATATCAGCGTTCTTTTCATTTTGCCGGCATTTAGACAATAATTTATCAATCGCACCCTTTATTGTTAAAATGTGATTTACATTTTGGTGTAGAAAGGGCAATTCGGAATTATGAACGGCACTATCACAGGAGACTATGTGACACATTATTTTCCACGATCGGTTTTACACAAATCATCAACTCTTTAATAAAATTGTGTGTGGTGATAGTCTTCTAAATACGAGTTTGCTTAATCCTGATTCGTCAAAGTCAACGGAAGAGTTTATCATACACACACACACACACACGTATATATATATATATATATATATATATATATATATATATTTCATAATTATTTCTGAGATAAGGAATTTTCAATAATCTTGGAATTATTTCGAACTTTTGTTTTCATCTTTGTTGATATAGGTGTTATAACAGACACAACGTTTCGACCAAGTAACCTTTGGTCATCATCAGATGTCCATAGATTGGATGATGTGGATTAACCTCGAAATAATTCCAAGATTATTGAAAATTAATAATCTCATAAATAAATAAAAATCATGACAAGTGACACGAACCCACTAACATAATCCAGTTGTCAAAATCCATCTGATACGTAATATAAAAGGCTTAAAAATACACCACTAAAGTCCTACGGTGGCGTAGTGGATGTAGTAGTCGGTTATACATGTGTTAGTATCATCTAGTGATCATGAGTTTGATCCAACATGAGAGAACAATAATTGATTTCACAGGATATTTCTCAATAACCAACGAAATAATCCACATGAGGCCCTTTTGAGACAATCCACATCAGGCCGTGATGAAAAGAATTTAATCCAGGACGAGACGAGCAATAGGCAGAACGACAGGTGGATCTGCAAAGACAACGAGGAGGTTACCGTTGTGAAGCATACGAAGTTTCCCTCCTCCGTCATGGTTCTTGGCGTCATCTTTAGCGAGGGAAACGTCATACTCCCGTTCTTCTTTCGAAAAAGCCTAGAAGTCACCACTGAGATCTGACACGAGCTGCTGAGGAGTGTGGTGAAGCCTTGGATGGACGATATTGCCGATGGATGCACCTATGTCTTCTAGCAAGACTCCGCTCCTGCATACAAGGGCAAGAAGACCCAGGCGTGACCAATGTTAGTTCAACAAGCTCAACAATGTTAGTTACCACTGATCACTGGACTTGTGGCCGCACTTCCCACCAAACTGGAAGCGCCTTGACTATTTCTTCTACGGTGTGATCGAGGCCAGGAACAACAAGAACGCCCACAACACAGTCGACTCTCTAAAGGTTGTCATCGATGCGTTCACTGCTCTGGACAAGGATATGGTCGCCCCTTAGCGTGAGACTCATTTCGCGCTCGCCTACAGGTGGTTGCCGCCGCCGCCGGAGGTTGCATTGAATAAAAAATGCAGTATGTAACTCTAACTGTTTCTGAATAAACTTTCGGGTCTTTGTTTATACAGCTTTTGTTTTTATTGCTTATTTCGTTTTCTTTTTGTCAAGTAACGGATTTTGCTGCAACAACCTGTACACCCTGATTGAGCACTCTGGAAGAATGGTAGACTTTGAAAAACAGTAGCTACTATGGCATCTACTCATCCTTCATTCAGCAATGAATTTGAACACTCTCTGCTATTATCAGCTATAATGATAATATACACGCTAAAATGTCTGCCTCTTTCTACTGAGCGCCTAGACCTCAGAGGTAGAATCGCCGACTGACGCCAAATCGGTCGGGTTTCAATCCTGAGTAAAAAGCAATCGGCAGTCTAACCGTACTGATGAGCTGTGATACAGCGAATGACTATATATATATATATATATATATTTGTGTGTGTGTGTGTGTGTGTGTGTGTGTGTGTGTGTGTGTGTAAAAAAGAAAATATCATGTCTTTGACCTTTTCGATTTCATCAAGCTAAGTTATGCGAATATCAATTGCCTGACGTAACCTAAAAGTCGAAACCATGTTATCATAACCGGATGATCTAAAATGTCTACATATTGAATCTTCTTATAAACACGTACTGATCACTTTCTTTTTAATAAAAGTGTGTTGATTTAAATCTAACACATAACTGATCGGTATGCGCTAAAAAGTCTGCCTACTTCCACCGAACGCCCATAGCCCAGAGGTAGAGTCGCCGACTGAAGCCATTTCGGTCGGGTTTCAATCCTGGGTAAAACAGCAATCGGAGTCTAACTGTACTGATGAGCTGTGATACGGCGAAACAGATCTTTCTGCGGATGACAATATATAAATATGTATACAGCAACATATATGTATGTATTCATATAGATAAGTGTGAGTTTGTGACCTTTGGTTTCACACTTTTGCGAACGTCAGACAAACGTTTGACAATCACAAGAGCGTGAAACCCAGGTTTACAAACTCACACCTATCTATATGAATATGTCAGCCTTATCACTGATACTGAGTGCTTTCAAATAAGGACCAGGCACATATAATATATAAAAAATATATTATATATAACAAACTGCATATAAATATATATATATATGTATATATATATACATACACTTCTGACATATGTCAGTATATATATATTTGTATGTAAAAATCAATTATTTATAAATCTACATAAAGATATAATTCATATATATATATTTATATATATATGAACAATGACTCATTTATATATAAATATGAAAATACTAATATATATATATAGAAAATTGACTCTTTTACTCTCTCTCTCTTTCTCCCTATGTCTCTCTATCTCTCTGTCTCTATATATAGACAGAGAGTGAGAGAGGATATTCTAACATGTGTTCACATATATTCACCGTGTTATTTCATAATCTACTTTCAGAAATGAATTAAAAAAGAATTATATTTGCGCAAGAGAACTTTGGCGCGTGGTTTGAGGGCATGTCCAGAATGTTAATCCTTAATGAGGTGTGTAGACGGAAACAATTATTACCAACTGAAGTAGGTAAATGTTTCTAGACAAATATTCTCTCAAACACTCTCCCATAATAAATTCTCTTTAAACTATGACCAATGCTGTTTTCACTGCTTTCACTTCAATGCTGTGTACAATGGCGATGCGATTAGCGAAACTTTCACGTGAAGGGCTGCTCTCTTGCCATGAATTCGAACATTACGACATGGATCGATACGAAGTTCGATATATATATATATATATATATATATGTATATATGAAGAGATAGATAAATGTATGTGTTTAATTTCATATAGCTTAATGGTTGAAAAAATTTTAGGAAGATTGTGTTGCTTCAGCTTTTCTAATTATCGTGGCAGCATTAAAAATGCTTTTTTTTTTTGTTTTTTTTTTTGAGAGCATGAACGAAAGATCCGAAAGTGGCAACAATACTGCATATATATATATATATATATATATATATATATATATACTAAAAAAACTTTTGTAAAATATGCTATATTTATGGTTAAACTGCTGCAATATCAAGAAAAGTGTGTATAAATGCATAAATGTGGTCACTGATGTTGACGTAATCTTCTGTCATCAGACTGCCCTTTCATATATATATATATATATATATATATATATATATATAGTTTACAAATGAACACGCATCACGTCAACACGTCATTTCACTCAACACGTCATTTCAATTGGTTATAAACTATAGCTAATTCCAATGAGTTTAATTAGCTCATATCATCAGACCTTACAATATATCCTCCATCTGGTACAAAAATGAATATAGCGAGAATTAGAATCAGGCCTGAGATAGGATAAGAACAGTGTGGGTTCGTCAAAGACACTGAGACAAGGAACGCCATATTTATGATGAGGATGCTCTCTGAAAGGGCAATACAAATGAAGAAGGACTTATACCTGTGCTTTATTGACTGTTCAAAAGCGTTCGACAGAGTTGATGGAGATGCTCATTAGGCTCGACATATTTGGCAAATACATTAGGGTAATTAAAAACCTCTACTGGTAGCAAACTGCCTGCATACGGACAGGTAACGATTTCAGCAGTTATACAAAGATAGAAAGAAAGGGGCGTAAGACAGGGATGTGTAATTTCACCGGATCTATTTAACTTGTATAGTGAGAATATTTTGAGGACCCTAATGGTTATGCCAGGATTTGTCATCGGAGGTCACAATCTGAACAACATAAGATACGCAGACGACAGTGTTGATTGCAGACACGGAAAAATCTGCAGGATCTCCTACAGAAGATAGCTGAATAGAGTTACATGAAGGGATTAAAAATAAACTGCAAGTAAACCGAATGTACAGACATCAGCAAAAAAAGCAGTCCAAAGTGCCAAATACAGGTGGGAGGTGTTAAAATCAAGCAGGTACGAAAATTAAATAACTGGGAAGTGTTCTAACTGAAGACGGAAAGTGTGACACAGAGATCCAAAGGTAAATTAGCATGGCAAAAGACGAATTCCAGAAGCCGAGTAAAATATTAAGACACAGGAAACTTTCATGAAAAAAAAAAATAATAATAAGAGAATCCTTGATTGCTATGTGATGTCAGTTCTTCAATATGGCAGTGAATGCTAGACAATATCATCAAAGATGAAGAAAAAACTTGAAGCAACCGAAATGTGATGCTACAAAAGCATACTGGATATAAAGTAGGGGATCAATTTTATATTATAATCTATATATAAAATGATCCCTCACTTTATGGCCACAGCAGTTTCTATACATTTATATTCCTGAGATCCAAAAGTACAAGGATGCATTCCATGAGCTGAGAAGAGTATTAAGAAACAGGACAATTTCGCTAGAAACAAAAAAATATAGAACTGGATTGCTATGTGATGTCAGTTCTTCAATATGGCAGTGAATGCTGGACAATATCAACAAAGATGAAGGGAAAACTTGAAGCAGATGAAATGTGGTTCTACAAAAGGAAGAGATAAATGAAGTTTCTAACAGGCCAGAGAGCAAGAAAAAGAGGCAGAGGAAGCAGCGGATAACATATTTGAAGGGCCTGGGCAGGTGGATGACAAAACGGGGGCTGAGACACGTTACAGGAGAAAGCGTACTAAGAGCCACCAGGGATAGGGATACGTGGAAGGCCATGATCGCCTACGTCCTGAAAGGACAGGGCACATAGAAGAAGAATATATATGCCAACTGTTTATATGAAATTATAATGTGGATATAAAGTGGGAGATTAAATCTATATTATAATCATTATATAAACTGATCTCTCATTTTGTGGCCATGCTATTTTCTATACATTTATATTCTAGATTTATGGGCTTGAGATAGTGAATGGCAGAGTGGTGTTTGGGTGGTGTAACAGTAGAAAGCGTGCTAAGAGCCAGATAGGGAGGCGTGGAAGGCCATGATCGACTACGTCCTGAAGGGACAAGGCACATAAAAAAAAGAAAAAGAATATTTTCTCATTTGGTTTTATTTTCTATATTTCCCAATTGCTTTGTATGTGTTATTTATTATTTCTTTTAGGAATCCTTCTTGTATCTACGTAATTAATTTCATTGCATTTTCTAATTATTCTCTCTATCAGTCAGTTAAGTGCCAAACGTGATACACGCTTTGGGCGATCATGTCTCGAAAGAGACATGACTGACTGGGCAGAAGATTATCGCGCAGTAGGTTGCAATTGCTTTCTGCGGTAGACTGGTTGCCGACCAAGGCTATAGAACCCAATCTGTCCTGTTATTTGACTCCTAGGTAAAGGGAAAAGAAATCTTTTATATTATTATTATGTAGTAATTAGTGGGGGATCGGTTTCTTATTGTTGTGAAGTAATAAACTGATCCCCCACTTTATGACCAATAAATCATTATTCCAACTATTATATTCAGTCAGTCAGTTAAGTGCCATACGTGAAACACGCTTGGGCGATCATGTCTCTTTCGAGACATGACTGACTGGGCAGAAGATTATCCCGCAGTAAGGTTGCAATCGCTTTCTGCGGTAGACTGGTTGCCGACCAAGGCTATAGAACCCAATCTGTCCTGTTATTTAACCCATAACTGGAGGGAATAGACGGATTAATACCTTTCACAAGGGTATTTGCGAGTAAGTGAATGCAAGGAATTCAACTGCAATTCGAACTCGGCTCTACCGATTTCTCATTCCGAGCCGCTATCCACTGCGCCACAACGCACATCCATTCTCTCTATAGTAGGGTTAATTTATTATGCTTCCGTCTTTCTTTTTCTTTTTTCCTTTTTCTTTTCCTTTTCTTTGTTTTTTTTTTCTTCTTTTTCTTTTTTCTTTTTCAAACATTTTACTGTGTACAGGAAATTATCTGAAAATGGAAAGTGAAGTTTTGCTTCATAAAATGAAACTTTTAAATAAAAACGTTTATTACCATCTTTGTTAACTACCTAATGAGATACTGTTTTTTCATTGTCAAAACAAAATATAAAATTTGTAGTAGTTACTTACATGTTCTCATGTAAGAGATTAATAATAAGTATTTATTGCTCTATTTTGATATTGAACTCTGGTTTAAATGAATGTTTTGAACGTTCAGATTTTATTTTCGTCTTCTTTTACATACACACTAGCACACACACACACACACACACACACACACACACACACACACATATATATATATATATATATATATATATATATATATATATACATTAGCTCTGTAATTTTAATTACATTGAGCTCTCCTCCCCCTGTATCATTTTATAATAAGATTTTTTTAATATTAATTAGGATCATGTTCTTGGGATTTACCTTCCCACTTTTCCGTTTTGGATTAAAGAATTATAAAATAATATATATAAAAAAATAAATTTTATTGCGAAAATGTGTGCTATCTAGCTGGAAATTGTCGGTTGCTTATAACCAAGTTTCGTTAAATTTCGTTAATTTCCGTAACATGTTTACATTTGTTTGACTTTTCGATACATTACAGAGCAGATATGGTTTGTTTACGATGGATCGAAAATTGTGTTATATAAGCATGATAAAAACCTCATCTGATCAAGAGGCTATTCATAGTCGAGTGGTTAAGACAGTACCAGATCAAATGGTAGCTTCTCCTATGTAAATAGGGGTCGAATAAGGTTCGAATCCTGCTGGATAGCACACATTTTCATCATAAAAATTTATCGTAAAATAATCAGGCCGGTAGATATAAATATAAAATACTGTTTAATTAAAAACAGAATATCTAACTTAAATACGAGTATCGGTAAAAATAATGTCCAAAGTAATTCATTACAAATTTTCGGTTGCTTGTAACCAAGTTTCGTTAAATTTCGTTAATTTCCGTAACATGTTTACATATATATATATACAAGAAAATTAACGTAGTGAGCCAACAAACCTTGGTAGGTTTGTTGGCTCACTACGTTAATTTACTTATTCTGCTCTGCTTATATATTGAGCCTTTTTTTTTTTTGTTATTGATTACTCGTCTTGGGTTTTTTCTTTGGGCTACGTACTGGCTCGGTCCAAATCGCTTTGCCTCATGTTCATGTGCTTAGCTCTTTCTTTTTTTACAATCATTTTTTCCTGTCGCGTGTATACGCGAGGGTTTTTCGAAACGAGTCCAGTGGAAAGTTTGCATTTATATATATAGCGTTGAGTTATGATAATGTTTGGCGCAAAGATTGTTGTTTTTCAATACCTTTACGTATAAAAGGTATTTTGGCAGACAGGATTTCTTTTATATCTTTTGATATCGGTGTGGCGATAGAGCATTGCTAGTTTTGGTGTAAAGAATTTCTCACTTCAACTGAGCAGGTTTGTGCCGACTTCGTTATGACGCCCTCTCTTATCGGGGCATTTTTTTTTTTTGCTGTTGAATCTAGGGAAAACTGAAATCTTGGAAATTCTTGAAGAGTAAAACATAACAGTTATGTCTTCACGAAACCTCCAAGTGGACATGACTAAAATAATATTACTCAGCTAAGTGACAAATTAACTGACAAAGATTGAGCACTTTAAGACTAAAAGAAATGCTAACGATATGATAATTTCAACCAGTAATTTACCGAAAAAACAGCAATGTTGGTTTTAAGCATCATTACATTTTCTCAATACATATATATATATAAATAATATATATTTTCATCCGCATACAGATCGGTTTCGCCGTATCACAGATCATCTGTTCGTTTAGACTCCGATTGCTTTTATTTACCCAGGATTGAAACCCGACCGAAATGGCGTCAGTCGGCGTCTCTACAACTGGGCTATAGGCGTTCGGTGGAAGTAGGCAGACTTTTTAGCGCATATCATTATATGCGCCCAATAGCTAGAGTGCTCTAATTCGTTTCACTGAATGAAAATAAAATAAATAAACAATATATATATATATATATATATATATATATATATAGTATATCGAGGCAGCAAGTAATTTTCTAAACTGTGTGTATGAGTAAGGATCACCGTATTATTGACCAAAATCTGTCTGATATTACCTACATGTTTATGTTTTTTAGAGAAAAATGTTGTTTAATACTCTGTTTCTGATCAGAGTACTATTAAACAACATTTCTGAAAAACATAAACATGTAGGTAATATCAGACAGATTTTGGTCAACAATACGGTGTTCCTTACTCATACACACAGTAACAAGAACCTGCAGATATTGGAGGCCATGTACATCAAATCAAAACAACCAACATTCAATAAAATCAACTTTAAAACAGGAAATAACATATTACATTGCATTTGACTACATGGTTTTGTTGTCATTTCGCGCTATCCCGCGGTGTGACGTCATAAAACCGCATCGCAAACTTAAGAACTGCGTTTATTATTTTTGGTAACTATTGCCGTTGCCAAGCGGAGTTTTATGTCAACACAAAATAAAATCGTCGGTGATGGTGGATTTTATAATATTTCAGTTTAAACAACCTCTCTGAAGATGGCTCATGTGAGCCGAAAGCTTAGAAGAAAACCAATAAATAATTATCCAAATGTTGGAGAATTTTTGTCTTTATTTTCAACTGAAATTAAAGCAAAAATACGACGTTTAGAACGGCTCATGATTAAACAAAATAGACATTCATTGTCTCTTATATTTAACAGCATATGTTTAGAATATATATATATATATATATGGAGAGAAAGATTGAGAGTTATATGCAAGTTTCGTTAAAAATGACAGACAATTTGCTCCTTTTTTATATCTTTTTTCATGTGATCTTATTTTTCTTTTCAGTACATAAATTATATAAAAATTATTTAAATGTTTCATTTATTTAAGCATTTTCGGCTATACTTTTAGTGTTTATCAAGAATGAATTTTATTTAACTTTTAACTGAATAAATGAGTAAAAACATTATAGATATTTGGGTTAAAAATAATTGCATTACTTTGAAGAAATGCATATTTTTAGTTGTATTTTTGTTAGTAGACTCTTGGTCAAATGAAAAGATAGAGATCTTAGTCAAGCCTTACGCTCTTTGCAACATCGTTCTTTCTTCTCCAGTTGGAAACAATTGTTTCAGGATTAATAAGAATTCGCAGCGTTCATGTAGAAATAAATGATGTGGAAAAAGGTGACTTGATTTATTGGAAACGCTTTGCCTACCATACAAGCACCCCCCCCATGCACCGCAGAAATTGAAGTTTTGTTTTCATGGTGTAGTATATTGGTGTTGTCAAGTAAGTATTTTGAAGGTGGACAGGAAGGTTTTGTAAGTACTGTGCAATAAACTTTATCCGACAAATGTTGGACACGTTGACAATGATGGTTTCGGTAAACCAACAGTTCTCGAGACAACTACTATAACAAAAGCAACCAACACACACAGAGCAATATTTATTACGAGTGTGGCAGTGACGTTTAAAAAGGTATTTAACTATTTAATGCCATCTTGCATTTCTACAATTTTCTGGTTAGCTCCCTTACAATAGGACTTTTGTTTTTAAAAATTTCTATAGCTACAACCGATAAATAATTAAATTATCAAATAATTATAACAGAATGTGTTAACGTAAGTTTTCAGAAAATCACAATTAAAACGATCATACTTACAATAAGTTTCTCTTTATAATATATCACTTGGGATGACCTCGGAGGAGATCGAAAGTACTTGGGTTGGAAAAAATTACGGCATCTTATAATGAAATATTCTTATAATAATATTGCTTTACTGTGCTTTGAGAACTTTTACATTCTACAAACTGTGGAATGTTATTCTATTTGTTTTTACTCTCATATATATATATTTATATATATATATATAAGTAAATAAGGAACGGAGAAAGATTTATAACGTCCAAAATATTAATTTAAAACAGTGCTCGATATATAATATAGACCTTTGAATATGGATTATAAATTCATAGTTTAGAACATGTATGGAATCCTGAAACAAGCAAGAACTGAAATCATTAAATGCATGAATAGCAACACACTTTTAAACCAGAGGCATGAAACCACAGTAAACTGCAAACACATTAAAGAACTAACCTTACAATCATGCTAAAAATACTACAATAGCCAAAGCTAGGAACCCTTAAAGACGATAAACTTTTATAATATTAACAACATTCTTACATCAAATCTTTACTTATTTCACACAACAAACTGTGATGGATTTTATAGTTTTATAGAAAAAAGTGATTTCCTAAATGTAAAACTATGGTTAAATATACAAAATTAGATTAATTATAAAAACTGAAATACAAAAATATTGTATAGTTGTACAAATAAACATTAAAAATAGGTCCAATTCCTATTCCGTCCCCACCCTTACACTTCCTTATTCTCCTCTTCTACTAAACCCAATTAATAAAGTCCAGCCATTAGTCCATAAAGCTATTCCCCATCTTCTAATGTCAAATCTGTCTACTAAATTCCACACACATTCATTATTCAACTCTGTTCCCTACCCATCCCTCTTTTCAAAATTCTGACGGACAATTTAAAAAAATTATCTCCTTATCACTAACCCCACCTACATCTCAGACACAACTCACCAAATATGACAAAAAGAGGCTTTCCATTCCTTTCCACACCACCTGATAAGACATTGTAATTTCAATGTCGAAACAAAATAGTGGATAAAAATTTGTACATGTTCTAAACTATAATTTATGATATATATATATATATATATATATATATATATATATATACTCACACCCTGATTGAGCACTCTGGAAGAATGATAGACTTTGAAAAAACAGTAGCTACTCTAGCATCTTCGCATCGTTCATTCAGTAATGAATTAGAGCACTCTGGCTATTGGCGTATGATATATTATACGCTAAAAGTCTGCCTCCTTCTACTGAGCGCCCATAGCTCAGGGGTAGAATCGCCAACTGACGACAATTCGGTCGGGTTTCAGTCTTGGGTTAAAAGCTATTGGATGTCTAACCGTACCGATGTGCTGTGATACAGCTAAACAGATCTGTCTGCAGTTGACTATATATATATTTTGGCAGCAAATTTTCATTTAAACGTTTTTCGTTAAAAACATCCGACAAAGAAAATTTCTTTTTGCTGGAGATAAAAAATGTTAAAATGTTCTATAATTTTCAACTTTTTAAGCGCTTTCAGCATTTCACACAGGCTATTTTCAAAGGTGTTATTCTACTGTTTTTGTTCCGTCTAATGTTTGATTGTAATGTAATTTTTTTCTATTTTTAGTGGGGTTTTTTTTGGGGGGGCGGTTCTGAAAAGGACAGTTCTTTATAGCTGTCACGTAATGCTCGCGTCGGACATCGGGTAAATGTCTGTCTATTTTTTAAAACTTTCAAAATCATTATTTCCACTGTTAAATAATGTAAGATGTAGAAGAAAATTGTTTTATATATATATATATATATATATATATATATATATATATATATATATATATATGTTTACATGGAAGTTTTTCCCACCTGAATCTATCCAGCACATATACAAATCTACCATCCGGCCGTGTATTGAATACCTGCTGCCATACCTGGTCGAGGGCCCCTGCTGCTCTCCTTGGGCTTCTTGACAAAATACAAAGGAGGATCTGTAACGTGGTTGATACTGACTTGGCAGACCGGCTGCAACCACTCTCTCACCGGCGTGATGTGGCTTCCCTGTGCCTCTTCTACAAGTACTTTCATGGCTTCTGCTCCGATGAACTTAGATCACTAGTGCCGCTTAAGCACGAATTTACACGAGATACTAGATTAGCAACTAGGTCCCACCCTTTTACAGTTAAACAGATAAGATGTAACCTTAAATTCTACTCTAACAGCGTCTTTTCTCGCGCTTCCCACCTGTGAAATTCCCATTCCACAAGTCTGCTTTCCCGACAGCTACAATCTCCAGGTGTTTAAATGTAGGGTCAATAGACACCTCCTATCACACTAACTCACAATTATTCTCAGAAAACTCTCATCTACCCAACCCTCATTCTCAGTATCCTTACCCGCCTATCACCCACCCTCTGACATTTCCTATATTTAACCATTCTCAGTATCCTTACCCGCCTATCACCCACCCTATGACATTTCCTATATTTAACCATCTTTTCTCCACTCTATGTAGCCCCCTGCGCAGTAGTGGCAGTGACATGCCTTGCACTTGGTGAAACGCTACAAAAAAAAAAAATAAATGAAAATATAACATAAATATGTTATAATATCACTACAAAAGTAGCTATTCTGTTTCGACACTACTTGTGTCTTATCAAGTGATGAGTTTTATTTCAAGTTGATGGGTTTTAAAAGGTTAAAACCTAGCCCCATCCCCTTAATCAGGAAGGCATTGTTACATAGAATGTCGACCAATCAAAATAAAGTAATTTCTAATTTGAAGATTATGAGAACAGACTTTAAATACAATTTTCCGGGCATTAATATTAATATTTGCTTAAATTGTGATCAGCATCATTAATCGACTATTAGATTCAATTTATTTTACTGTGAATTTTAAATTCTAAGTTTAACACATCATTAGATTTAGGTTATTATAAAATTATTCAGATATTAAACGGGGAGACGACATGGACGCTCACATACACAGCTAGAATCATCAACATATGGACAAATAGACGAGTAACCACACATACACTGGCATACAGACACAAATACAAGTTTGGAAAACATCTGTAAAAGCTACAAAATTGCATACATGTAAGAGTAAAATGGTAATATGTTAAGGACCTTGAATGAATGAGGTTAAATCAGACAATCACAATTAAGTGCATGAACAAATAAACATAATTAGATATATACTCACGCAAATACTCAAGCTAAAAACAAAAACGTACGAGACTAAAAACTCCAAAGATTATTATATACAAAATAAAAAAAAATATAACTACATACACGAAAATACTTATACAAAACTTCTGGCATAAATATACTCAAATAAGCGCAGGAATATTAGCACAGACGCAGATGCACACATATAAAAACGTGCATAGACAAGAATATATATATATATATGTCAATTACGTGTTTGCTCTGTTAGTGTATTGAGCGCTTTAGGTCACTCGTCTCGGATTTTTTTTTTCGACTAGTATTTTGACTAATGTTCAAGTGCTTAGTTTGTTTCTTTTTTTTGTTTCTATTTTTTCCCTGCGCGTTTATACTCGGTGGGTTTTTCGAGACATGTTCACAAACAAATTTACAGTTATATATATATATATATATATATATATATATATATATATATATATATATAAGACATAAAAGTATATGCATACAAACACATACACATCAGCAAGTATAACAAGTCACCAATATAGTGCTAAAACCAAATGTACACGTTTATACACGAACACGTAGACATTTATTTGCCTTTATATAATAGGTAGCGCCATCCGACTTGAACGCTCCAACGAATTCAACTCAGATATCTAATCCGGCATACATCACTACACCAATACCTGGAAAGTACACAACCCAACACTGACCGCCACTCGACACAGCAATGAGACACGCAACCAGACACTATCCACCATGCGAACATTCAACAGACCCCAACCCAGTACACAACGTCAGGCCAACACTCAATAAACTTTCCTATAGCACCGATTGCCACACCAACACACAACAACTACGACTCTCAAGGCCTAAGTTTCACACTATTTTCGAACTTTTCACAACTCCTCGGCTCCAACTGTCCGCACATACAGGTCCCATTTATTCATTTATTTATTTTCTCATGTACACATATATGAATACATATATATACCCCCAACACACACACACACACACACACACACACACACACACACATATATATATATATATATATATATATATATATATATACATGCAAGTACAGGGTAGGTATGGATAGAATAATATTCCGTATCCAAAGAAACACACTTCCTAAAAAAAAGGAGAGGGAAGCCTAGACATTTAAGTACCAACAGCCAAGAGCAGGAAAGCATAACACTCAAAACCCGTAAGAAACCGATACCCCAGAAAAAAACAAACGCAATCACCAAATACTAGTGGATCAGTCGGTGCCATAACAAAGACGTGCCGAGACCCCGCAGAGACAATGCAGTTCAAAATAAGGGTCTATCGAACCCTGGCACGACAATCGATGCCGGACAAAACAGGTCAACAACCATAAAACCCGCCGATCAATTCCAAGCCGAATGCTCGGCAAACATCAGCACGATAACACATGACAAACGAGACATCCATTAAAGATTAACCAGAACGTCCCATCCGAATAAAACAACCCACCCAAAAAGGCAGTTAAACGGTTATACATAAATTCTCAATATTACAACCCGGATTTTTCGTAAATACTGAACTATGTTTTCTCTGCTTTAAATGTTTAACCTTGTTTCTAAATTTGAAAATTTCTATTTTGTCGTTAAGATAGAGGTAGCAAGGTGCACGGAGGGAGTTATAAGTTCGAGCTTGTGTAAGGATTTTCTATTCAACAGTCGGTATTTTTTCTTTTTCTTGTAACGACTAATAATGGATAATGAAGTGCTCTATTTATAAGAACTAGTGTTGAAAAATAGGGTGTGTTGATATCAGCGAGTTTTGAAAGGATTTTTAGTAGAACCGATATAAATCTTTTTAGTATTAGGATTTTTAATTGTGGAGACGGTAAAAAGATAAACTATGGAGCTAACTAGACAATTATTATGCAAAGGGCAATTTCTACACTTAATTCCACTGGTATTAGTTCTTTTTCTCTTCTTCCTTGGTACGATCAATTTGGGTATTGTAATTTACCGTGATTTTTGTATCTTTATACTTGTTGAAGTCATTGTTATTATGTTTTTTAATTATATATATTTATATATAATTATAATATATATTTATATATATGTAAAATATTGTGTATATATATATATATATATATATATATATATATATATATATATTTATTGTCTAACCGTACTGATGAGCTGTGATACAGCGAAACAGTTCTGTCTGCGGATGACTATGTTTATTTGTTCATGCACTTAAATATGATTGTCTCTGATTTAGCCACACTCATTCAAGGTCTTTATCATCTTACAAATTTTCTCTTACATGTGTCCATTATTGTAGCCTTTACAGTTGTTTTCCAAACCTCTATTTGTGCCTGTACTATTTGTCTATATGTTGATGATTGTAGCTGTGTATGTGTGCGACCATGTCTACTTGTTTTATTTTGCTTACAGTCATCTCACGTTAAATACAGCGGTTCTCGCTCGATCGCCGAAGTTAAGCAACGTTGAGCCTGGATGGGCGACTGCTTGGGAATACCAGGTGCTGTAAGCGTTATTGACGGATGTGTGTTGTGGTGCAGTGGATGTCGGCTCGGAGGGGGAAATCGGTGAGCCAAGTTTCAATTCCATTAAACACTCTGCATTCATTTACTCACTGGTACCCTTGGCAAAGGTATTAATCCGTCCCTTCCCTCCAGTTATGGGTTAAATAACTGAGGTCTGTTGTTCATGCGATCTATGGCAGACTTCTGCACCGGTTGTTTGTTATCAGCAGTTCCCAAAAGTGTGGATAGTGCTACACAAGCCTTCATCAATTTAAACAATTCTTTGTGTGGCAGCCTGTGTTAGACGCTCATACGGGAAAATACATACATAATATATATATATATATATATATATATATATATATATATATATATATAGTGTAACCCTGATAAAAGAGAGTTGTCGGAACCGGATAAAAGTTCTCTTATATCCGTGTTCCTGTTATATCCATATTTCTCTTATATCCGGGTTTTGTCTACTTTATGTACATTACCACATACTCTAATTTGGGACCAGAGAACATCTCTCTTATATTTGGGTTTCTCTTATATCCGGGTAATACTTATATATATAACATAAAATAAATTTCGATGTTCAAAACTGTTGAATGATCCTTTCAACATGAAATACCTAAGAGATTTAATTTACCTTCCTTCTTTTCCGTTTGGATTAAAGTTATTTTAAAAAAAAAAGAAAAATATATATATATATATATTGTAGGCTAAAAAATGACTTGTATATATCTTGCTCTTTTCGGTTTGTACTTCAAGATTCATGGCACTTTCATTCAATCCTCGGCAGATATTTTATATATTAACTTTGCTTTCAGATCACAATTAATTATTTTATGAATCGATAATCTTATTTTTATGATGGCATGTGCCAAATGTTTTCCAATATTTTTGTTGATGCAAAATTGTAATTATTAAGTCTTGTACTAAAAATGATGTTATTGCCATAGAGATTTTATGTCTTTGCTTTGACATTAATTTAATTTTTAGAGTTCGATTTATACAATTCTATATTTTTTCTTTTCCACCATTTAAGCGTAGCGAATTACAACCGTTTGGAATATTAAATCATGGAAATTGTTATTCTGTTGAACGCTTTCAACCATTTATAAATTATAGATTATTTTTACGAATATTTGCTGATGATTTTGTTCATATTATGTTTCAATTAATAAAATCGCAAAACTTAAAATTTGATTTAATTGAAATATAATTACAATTTATGCTGTTTTAGTAGGTTACCGGATATAGTAGTGTATAAGCCGACTTCATGTAAAGTGGGCCCTTCAATTTCATCGCATGAATTTTAGCCCCTAAACAAAACTTAACGATAATCTATTTTTGAATAAAAACCGACCTAAAATTTCTCACTATGCTCATATGTTGTATATTACACTAGATCTATACAAAAAACTAGAAACACGTATATATAAAAAACTAGCAGTATAGCCCGGCGTTCCTCGGGTGTAATGAAAGTTAGCACGAAAGACTAAAAAGCAATATTTGTTTCCAGTTAAAGTGAAACCGTAGACGGAAAGAAAAATGAATGGATGTAAGTCAAATTTTGATTTCCTGGTATCGATATCAAATTTTCTGCACTATTGTAAGAACTGCAACCTTGAAATTCTGAATATCGTTTCTTATGTCTTTGTCTATGAGTGTATCAATTTTGATTAAAATCGGATCACTTCTTCTATAACCCGAATTTATTGGTAGTACCTCGAAAAACATGCTAAGAACACTCGCAGACACTTATAGTACAACTGTGTAAATCTTCAAGAAAATCGGTTCAGCCGTTTCGGAATCTATATGTAACAAACACACACACACACACACACACACACACACACACAAAGTTCCATTTATAAATAAGTTTAGATATAATTTTATATTTTTATTTTTCATTGGTGGTGCTTGTGTAGAGCGGGAGGGCAGCCGGAAAGAATTGCGCTCACGAAGGTGCCGTTGGGAATCGGAAGCCAGCGAGAGTTCTCTGTCTTCGGCCAAAAATTCTAGATTTTTATATAGTCTTAAAACTTCCACGCATTTTTGTTGCTTTCAGGTTGTCGCTTTGTCGATTATATCTAGAGCTGCATGTGTCTGTCAGACACTTCTGCTGATCAAGGTAATATATTTCATGAGAATGAACGAATTATAAATTATAATATTTAATTTTATTTTATTTCATATTTATTTTTATTTAAATTTCATTTATATTTTTTTTTGTTTTCATTCCTATACTTTAACCAGGCTTAAAACTAGATTTATTAGTATTTTTTTAATTAATTCATTTTATTTATTAACTGTTTGCTCATTTTGGAAAAGTAACACAGGAAAATTTGCCTAGAAAAAAAGAAAAGCATTCTAGATTGCTATTAGATCTCACTTCTTCAATGTGGCAGTGAATGCTGGACAATATCATCGAAAATGAGGACAAAACTGGAAGCAGCGGAAATGTGATGCTACAGAAGCATGCTGGATATAAAGTTGGGGATCAGTTCCATATTAAAATTAATATATAAACTAACCCCTCACTTTGTGGTCACAGCAGTTTCCATACATTTATATTCCTGAGATCCAAAAGCACATGGATGCATTCCAGGAGCTAAGAAGAGTATTAAGAAACAGGAAAATTTGCCTAGAAACAAAGGAAAGCATGCTAGATTGCTATTAGATCTCACTTCTTCAATGTGGCAATGAATGCTGGACAATATCATCGAAGATAAGAAACAAAAAACGTGAAGCAGAAGGATGCTGCGGATATCATTGACCGAACATGTGAGCAATGATGACGTTTTGGAAAGAATGGCATTGAAAAGAAAACTAATAGTGAGCAACAGGAAGAAACAACTGAAGTTCCTGGGACAGGCAATGAGGAAGGAAGGCTTGGAGAACTGGATACTAGCGGGCCAGATAGAAAGTAAAAGAGTCAGGTGAAAGCAGCGGATAACATATTTGAAGGGCCTGATCAGGTGGATGACGGAACGAGGGTTGCGTGGAGTAACAAAAGAAAGCATGCTAAGAGCTACCAGGGATAGGGAGACGTGGAGAGCCATGATCGCCCACGTCCTGAAAGAACATGGCACATAGAAGAAGAATATGTATGCCAACTGTTTATGAACAAATTATAATGTGGATATAAAGTGGGGGATCAAATTTATATTATAATAACTATATAATCTGATCCCTCATTTTGTGGCCATGTTAGTTTCTATACATTTACATTCTAGATTTATGGGCTTGAGCAGGTGGATGATGGAATGAGGGATGCATGGTGTAACAAGAGAAGGCGTGCTAAGCGACACCAGGGATAGGGAGACGTGGAGAGCCATGATCGCCCACGTCCTGAAAGAACATGGCACATAGAAGAAGAATATGCATGCCAACTGTTTATGAACAAATTATAATGTGGGTATAAAGTGGGGGATCAAATCTATATTATAATCAATATATACACTGATCCCTCATTTTGTGGCCATGTTAGTTTCTATACATTTACATTCTAGATTTATGGGCTTGAGCAGGTGGATGATGGAATGAGGGATGCATGGTGTAACAAGAGAAGGCGTGCTAAGAGACACCAGGGATAGGGAGACGTGGAGAGCCATGATCGCCCACGTCCTGAAAGGACAGGGCAGATAGAAGACGAAGACGAGATCGAATAATTGAACAAATGCTATTCTTTTAATATGCTGTATCCCTTCAGATGGTAAGCGAAAATGACTCTTTACAATTTTTATTATTTCTCCTAAACATTGTTTCGCCATCTCTTTTCTCAAAGTCGCCAGACATCTGAGTATAATTAGTAAAATTTGTGGTTGATATGATTTCTATTGCTTACCAACCGTTTGTAGGTTATTTGAAACCGAATATATATAAAGGAGTGTAAGAATAATTCGTTTTTTACGAGTTAATATTGCATTAACGAAGTTTTTACCAGATAAAATTTCAACCATTTAACCCACTGATAAGAAAAAGAGGTAGACTCACAGATTTCCCAAAGCAATTTGAGCGTACATTCTTGTACAAAATAACTGTGCATGGAGTACTGCTGCCATTTATGGTTAAGGTGCCCCTGCCGTTCTCCTCAGTATTCTTGACAAGCTCCAAAGAGAGTCTGTAATGTGATAGGTACTGATCTGGCGACTCGACTGCAGCCACTTCCCCATCGTCGAAATGTGGCCTCCCTTTGTCTCTTCTACAAATACTTTCATGGCTTCTGCTCGGATGAGCTTAAGTCACTGATGCCTCCTCAACAGGTGTTTACTCGTGCAACCAGACTGGCAACTGGGTCCCACCCATTCGCAATCAGGTTAGCCAAATGCAGACGACAATTCTACTCCTGCAGCTTCCTCTCTCGCACTTCCCACCTGTGGAACTCACTCCCGTATTCTTGCATTCCTGACGGCTACAACCTCCAGAAATTTAAATGCAAAGTTAATACTCATCTACTAACCACTGGACTCTAGCTCTCTCCCCTACCCTGTATAACCTTCCCTTTCTCTCCACCTATGTATCTGTCATCGCACCTGCTTTCTCAGCTTTCTATTGTTCCTTTCTAACTAGTTTGTACTCCTCACTCTTTTCTAATTAATCTTTTTACATTTATGTAACCCCCTGCACATCAGTGGCGTTTCCGCCTTGTTCGGGTTGAAATGATTAAAAAAAAAAACTGAAACAAAATGAATAATGTCTTCCTAGGATCTTACATACTTTTTCTGATGCTTTATACGTCGTCTCTTCGCGTTGTTTTTCTTCTTTGCATTATATTTTACTTTTTGAACCGATGGATCCAATTTGTTTCTTTGCCTTGATTACACGATTTAAAGATGAAAGCTTGGCATAAACAATATCTGTGATTTCTCTGTAAGGCTTGCCAGTGTGTTTGTGCAGCGTTAAAATTTTCGTACGCTCCTTTGAATTTACGTCCATCGCAAATAATTGCAGACAATGGCCTTAAGGCTTGTCAGTGTGTTCGCGTAGCGTTACAACTTCCTTACACTTCCTTGGATTAACGTAAATTGTAGACAATGGCCGTAGAACAACTAATCAACGGTCGAGACTATAGTGTCTGGGCGTGATACAAATTTGATAAAATCATGGGTGACGCAATGTTTTTTTTTGCATGAATCAGTAGTTTCAATTAATGTTCATAAAGGTGTTGATTGGTTGATTTATTTAACCAGTATATCAACCTTTAGGTCATTTAATGCCGAGAAATCCTTTTTGATTTGTTTTATTTAGTTTATTGTTTTTGTTTGATCAAGATTCATTATGATTTGTTTTTAAGAGCAGGATCTCCAAGTCCAACCCTTGTTATTTAACCCATAACTGGGGGAAGGGACGGATTAATACCTTTCCCAAGTGTACCAGTTCTTAAGGTGAATGCTGGTTATTCAACTGGAATTCGAACTTGGCTCACCGATTTCTCTTTCCGAGCCGATATCCACTGCACCACAACGCACATCCGTCACTATACGCTGACAGCACCTGATATTCCCAAGCGGTCACCCATCTAAGTACTGACCAGGCTTAACGTTGCTTAATTTCGGTGAACCGGTGTATTCAACGTGATAGACCGTAAGCCCTCATAAAGTCGTATGTTAAAAATATGAATGGTAGAAATATTGTTTGTATGGCAGCAAATGAAAACGCTTGTTTAGTAATAAATAAACATATCTATGGCAGAACGCTTCTGTTTAAGAAAAACAAAGAGGGAAATCTGTATAAGAAAACGTCTTCAGATAGAAAATTAAATCTATAACATCAAGAAAAAATAGCGATAAGAGTCTGTCGAGAAAAAGAAGGTTTGCTTTTGTTTCCTTTTTTATTTCACGCAAGGCAATGAAGATAAATACCATTAGGATGGATGGGGTTATAGAAATGAAGAAGAAACAAACAGAACAATGAAAGTATAGGGTCCAAAAACAGAGATGATGGCTGTTTGACATTGCATCAAGTGTCTGAAAATCAAAGTTGGCAGCAAAACGAAAATCCAGAAGAGAGTTGATTATCTACGCAACGCTTAGGATGTGGAACAAGGTTGAAAGTGAGAATCGAACTCACTTCTCAGTTTTAATTGATTCTAACGAGACACTCTTGTTAACCATTACACCACGTCGAGGTGCCCACATAGATAGATAGATAGATAGATAGATATGAACAGATGGCGTTAGATAGATAGATAGATAGATAGGAACAGACTAAGATAGATAGATAGATAGATAGGAACAGACTAAGATAGATAGATAGATATGAATAAACTGAGATAGATAGATAGATAGATGTGAAAAGACTGATATAGATAGTTGATTTTCTACGCACCGCTTAGATGTACCACAAGACCGAAAATATGGGGTACTCAGTGAGGATCGAACTCACTACACAGTTGTAATAGATTCTAAGGAGACAAGCTTGCTAACCATTACACCATGTCGCGGTGCATAGAAAATGCCGGAAGAGAGTCTTTCTCAAGCAAGAAATACAGAAGACGAAACTCTTACGGTTACAACAAGCAATTTAAAGAATTTTTTAAATTATGAAACCAAATTGCTAATCGAGCACTACGTTTAGATGCCAAAGAGAAGCTCGTAAAAACAATTACCACGAGATTATTTAGAAAAAAGACACAGGAAAGCGCTGTTATTGCAGTTGAAAAGTGATGCTGGAAAGACGAGATGTCAGATCAAGACCTATATCGTTATAGATTTAGATTTTTGTAATGAATATCTAATTAAATATCAGGATTGATTGCTTGATGATATTTATACGGCTTATCAACCGTTTACAGGCTATTTAAAGCCAGAACTTTTTTTTATATTGCAAAAACCTTTTTACATAATAATTGTTTAGTGATACAAATTACTAATTAACCAATGTCTTAGGGAGAAACGTGGATCCATACGTTTATCAAGTGTAGCAACACGTAAATCAAAATAGAAAACACAACAGGTCTTGAAACTTGTTTTTTCCAAGAGGTCACCCCATTATGTTTTAGCGCAACGTTGCTTCACTTCGGAAATTGTACGAGTATATCACAAAAGCCCGAGATCAAAAGTGTTGGTAATATTTAAACATAGAAGAAAATGAATTTTATAAATGTGCAAGATAGATTCTGATGAAAAGGTTTGCGATAGACGTAGCAATTTATTTATCATAATAGCTTTACTTCAGGTCTAATAGTAATATAAATGTACCTGGGATATTTCGATTTGAAAGCGAAACGTATTCATGTGCTTGAATTTGAAAAGTAAGTTTTAAAAACGTAGATACAAAAATATCAAAGGTTGACACGTACGCGGATACATAAAAAGAAAATAGCACAAGTGAGAATAATATATTCGTTATTAGTAAGTTTTTCCATTTCATGTACTGTCATATTGGAATAAAATTTCTACCGAGTTAGAATATAGTCAGTCAGTTAAGTGCCATACGTGATACACGCTTGGGCGATCATGTCTCGAAAGAGACATGACTGACTGGGCAGAAGATCATCCTGCATGATCAGTCCGCATTAACCAATCACTGCCTGCTAACATAAGGTGTCTTGCAGCTGAAAACAAGCGTGTTGTTTTAATGCGTAAGCGTGAAATGCGTGAGCAAAATATATTAAACAAATATATGTTGAAATATTAATATATATGTGTATAGATGTGTGCGTAAGCGACACAAATTCACTCAGCCTTCGATGTGCTTGAAGAAAAGTTTTAGATGAAAGTAGTATTTTTGACTTTGCTGAAAATGTTCACCTAATGCGACAAGTTGGGTTGAAATGATTTGTTTGCTGGTGGAAAGAGAAGTGAGCTGTTATTTTGTTTAAGATAAACTATGGGTTCAAAAATGGCAAAAGCGATGAAAAGAGTGTTGCTTGTTCGCTGACCGTAGTACAGACTGAGATAGATAGATAGATAGATAGATAGATACATATATGAACAGATTGAGATAGATAGATAGATAGATAGATAGATATGAACAGAGATAGATAGATAGATAGATAGATAGATAGATAGATAGATATGTACAGATTGAGATAGATAGATAGATAGATAGATAGATAGATAGATAGATATGAACAGAGATAGATAGATAGATAGATAGATAGATAGATAGATAGATAGATAGATAGATATGAACAGAGATAGATAGATAGATAGATAGATAGATAGATAGATAGAGATAGATAGATATGAACAGAGATAGATAGATAGATATGAACAGAGATAGATAGATAGATAGATAGATATGAACAGAGATAGATAGATAGATAGATAGATAGATATGAACAGATAGATAGATAGATAGATAGATAGATATGAACAGAGATAGATAGATAGATAGATAGATAGATAGATAGATAGATAGATAGATATGAACAGAGATAGATAGATAGATAGATAGATAGATAGATAGATATGAACAGAGATAGATAGATAGATAGATAGATAGATAGATAGATAGATAGATAGATAGATAGATATGAACAGAGATAGATAGATAGATAGATAGATAGATAGATAGATAGATAGATAGATAGATAGATAGATAGATATGAACAAACTGGAAAAGATAGGTGGGTAGATATCAACTGATTTAGAAGAGATAAATAAACAGAAAGAAATAGATACATACATATATACATAGATTTTTAAAACTAAGCATTTGTTTCGCACTTGTTCACTTTTGCAAATATTTCCCTGTTTCTGTGTTTCATCTTGCACGGTATTTGTTTTGTCTTGTACATAGTTTTAGAGTTCTAAAATTTGCAATTTTGATCCGTAGTTCTAATGTAATTGCAAGTAAAGCCAGAATATAAACGCGACGAAAATTTTACCATAACAACAATATATTTATTTCTATTTTTTCATTTTTGCCTGAGCCTACAATTAGCGTACAAACACTGAAACTTAATTGCCTTCTTAACGAACAAGTAATCAAGCAAAGAGTTGTTAGGGTTAATGTCGGAAATAGTTCAAGATCTGAGCAAATACAAATCACATACTTTCAGGACGATCTCATTGTTTACAGGTCAAACAGGACAATATACGCTAACAAGTTGGAGTCGGGCGATTTCTGTCGGCATTTTGTCCATTTTTGACCACTGACCGGAAGCAAGTGGCTTAAGAAACTCTACGCCTAAAAATGTTGGGCGCGAAAACTCGGCACCAGCATTAAATCACATTGATTAAGGATATGAATATTGATCGAGAAATCTATTTCCATAAATGTTGCTTTACTTACTTAGGAGTTTGTCGCATAATTGATCTGAAGAAGGACATGGTGCATCAATATTATCACATTCATTTCCATTTACAAAAGAACATCCGGAAATATTTCTAGATAGAGAGGAAGATTACAAACAAAGATAGATAGATAGATAGATAGATAGATACATACATACATACATACATACATACAGTTTTTAAACCTAACATAGATAGATAGAAATATACTGACTGGATGATAGATAGATAGATAGATAGATAGATAGATAGATAGATAGATAGATAGATAGATAGATAGATATCAACTGACGTAGAACAGATAGATAAAAAGAAGAGATACATAGATACCTACATATATACATAGATGTTTAAAGCCTGCGATAGATAGATAGATAGATAGATAGATAGATGTTTAAAGCCTGCGGTAGGTAGATATAGATAGATTGATAGATATATCGATAGACTGATAGATAGATTGATAGACAGATAGATAGATAGATAGATAGATAGATAGATAGATAGATAGATAGATAGATAGATAGATAGATACGTGCGTGCACTCACGCGTGCGTATTGATAGGGAAATAATTTCAGATATAGAAAATTTTAAAGATCAGCTGTTGTTTCGCGCAGAGGAAGAGAGATAAAGAAAGAGAGATAGAGTAAGATAGAGAAAGCGAGGGAGAATTTGAAATGTCTTGTAGACAGTCGAGACGGGATTCCTGGAGACGATTTAGAAATTCTTTGATTGTTCCACGTCCTATAACAATGAAATTTCTCACTGGCATTTGCAGTGTCAGATCGTGTCGTGTCTTTCGATATAAATCTATGGCGGGAAAAGGGCAAAGGGGAAACGATGCTGAAAAAGAATGGACAATCTTACGCGAAGGATTTTCTGCTTCATATGAAACCGCCTCCTTTGGTCATGAAATCGAATCGGGCCAAAGAAATAATCTTCTTTTAGACGTTATTGCAGAAATTGTCGAACAGATTTTTTGTAAAAAAAATGCGTTTTTAAAGGCGAATTTAAACTAATAAAAATGACGTAGACACTGACATTCAATAACACTCACTAATTCAATATATATATATATATATATATATATATATATATATATATATATATAGTTTAACTGATTTTTTTTAATAATCATATCGCCCCAAGCGAAGCATTTTACGGCCACTGTTTTGCAGGGGTTTTACATAGGAAGGAAAAGTTATGAGAAAGATTGTCAGGTTATAGGGGGTGTCAGGAAGTAAGTAAGGGAAAGAAACATGAGAATACTGATGAGAGTGGAGTGGACGGAGAAAGGAGCATGAGAGAAAGGATGCAGGTTAGTAAAATAACAGATGACTATTGGCTTTATATTTAAATTCTTAGTGATTGTAGGTGATGGGGAAACAAGTAAACAAAAGAAAATTCCACAGGCGGGAAGTGCGAGAAAAGAAGCTGATGGAGTAGAATTTGCGTTTGCATTTTATTGGCTTTGCAGTAAAAGGATGGGACCTAATCTTGTGGCTCGAGTAAGTTCCCTATATAGGGGGCACCAGAGAGCTAAGTTAATCGGAGCAGAAGCTGTGAAAGTATTATATATATGCACCCACCCATATATATATATACATATATATATATATATATACATATATATATATATATATTAGATATAGCTGATTATATATATATATATATATATATATAAAGAAACCTAACAGAAAAATATTTCTCTGTCTGACGAGCACCTTGTCAGAGAGAATTTTTTTCTATTAAGAATCATTTAATACTTAAAACCTTAAAAAAAACAGAATTGTTTCCAAATCCCGACAATGAAGGAGGGATTTTCGGAGGGTTTTATTTCAATGAACCAATAGAATGTTAAATCATGACGGATAAGAGAAATTTGATTTAAAGGTCAAAGGTGGTAGACAATTGAAAAGACTTCAACCCAAATGTTTTCTATGCCAGTGATAAAATCAATTGAATAATACCATCAGTCACTTCAGTGCCTTATTTGATACACGCGTGGGCGATCATGTCTCGTAAGAGACATGACTAACTGGGCAGAAAATTATCCCGCAGTAAGTTGCCAGTGATTTCTGCTGTAGACTGGTTGCCAACCAAGGCTATAAAACCCTATCTGTCTTGTTATTTGACTCATAGCTAGAGGGGGGAAGAGATGTATTATAGTATTAAGAAGAAATTAGTGGGGGTTCAGTTTATTACTTTATAACCATAGAAAACCGATCCCCCATTTTATGCCCAGTAGCAGCATTAATTATGTTTCCAACTATTATATTCAGTCAGTCAGTTAAGTGCCGTACGTGATACACTCTTGGGCGATCATGTCTCGAAAGAGAAATGACTGACTGGGCAGAAAATCTTTCCGCAGTAGGTTGCCATTATTTTCTGCGGTAGACTGGTTGCTGACCAAGTTTATAGAACCTCATCTATCCTGTTATTTAACCCATAACTGGAGTGAAGAGACAGATTAATACCTTTCCCAAGGGTATTTGCACGTAAGTGAATACAACGAATTCAAGTGGAATTCGAACTCACCTCCCCGATTTTACAGATTTTTTCTATTTCGTAGTGTTTACTATTAAATGAGCAATGAAAAACTAGCCCGTAATTCTGTCCTTTTTTAAAAAGGAAATGAAAATCCCCTTTTGGATTTTTTCTTCATTAGAAAACAAACAGAAACAAATCTGTAACATTCACTCTTTTGAAAGTGTAATCTTGAACAAGCTTATTATATTCTCTGTTATTTAAAAGCGAAATGAAAATCAAGCGTTTTATATTGTGTCTTCGTTAAAGAAACAATCAAGTCTCTAATCCTCTCTTTTTAAAAAAAGTTATCAACTTCCTGGGACACGCAATGAGGAAAGGAGAGCTTGGAGAACCTGATACTGACTGCCCAGATAGAAGGAAAGAGAGACAGAGAAAGGCAGCGGATAACATATCTGCAGGGCCTGATCAGGTGGATGACGGAACGGGGGTTGCCAGAAGTAACAGGAGCAAACATACTAAGAGCCACAAGGGATAGGGAGACGTAGAGAACTATGATCGCTTACGTCCTGAAGGGACAGGGCACAGAGAAGAAGAAGAATCATGGACAGGCCTATTTATACTCACTCTTCTTTAAAAAAGAAATGAAGAAAAACAGAAACAATCAAGAACAATTCTCTAATACTCCCTTTCATTTTTAAAGGATTACTCATGAACAAGCGTATTATAATTTTTCTTTAAAGGAAAAATAAAAACAAGTTTTTTTTAATATTTTCTCTTCCTTAAAGAGACAATGAAGAACAACTCTCTAATACTCTATGTATTTTAAAAGAGTAATTATTAACAAGCCTATTATACTCTCTTTTCTGTAATGAAGAAATGAAAAACAAGTCCGTTTTTTTTGTCTCTTCGTTAAAGAAGCAATCAAGAAGACATCTCTATTACTCTCTCTATTTCAAAGAAGTATTCATGAACACACTGATTGTAATCTATATCTTTCAACGTTGAAATGAATGTCAACTATTTTATATCATCTTTTTGATAATGAAGCAATAAAGGACAAGTCTCTAATATTCTCTTATTTTTAAAGATTAATCATGAGCAAGCCTATTATAGACTCCGTTATTTAAAGGAGAAATGAATAACAAGATTTTATATTCTCTCTTTGATAATAAAGACATCATGGACACATTTCCAATAGTCAACCTTTTTCAGAAGATTAATTATAAAGAAGCGTATTATACTCTCGCTCTAAAGAAGACATGAAAAACAAACCTCTTGTATTTGGTCTTCTTTAAAGAGTCAATCAAGTACGAGTCTCTAATACACTCTTTTATTTTTAAAAGAGTACTCAATGACAAATGCGTAGAAATAGAAAGATTGTGCAGAACCAATAAAAGAAATTTACACAAAAAATAAGGTTATAAGGGAGTTAACAGATAAAAAAAGATGCTTCTCAATGGGTTGCATAAAATACAAGGGTGGAACACTCGTATTAGAGAAGTAGGTAATACTTCAGTTGTGGTAAGAGTATATAAGACTAGGAATATAGCCCGACGTTGCTCGGGTGTAATGAAAGCTTTAAAACTAATCCATGGTCCTGGAGCTCAGACTCTTTGGACGTTGGCACGAAAGACGTAAAAACAATAGTTGTTTCCAGTTAAAGCGAAACCGTAGACTGAAAGAAAAATGAATGGATGTAAGTCAAATTTTGATTTCCTGGTATCGACATCAAATAAGTTTTTTTTCGTTGTAAACTGAATTTTGAAGGCTAAATAAGTCCTCTGAGTAAATGGTATCATGACTGAGACTAAGAACTACAATTATACCTACTTAGAGCCAAACCCGAAGCAAAAACTAAAATAAAAGGGCTGAAAAAATACAGACATACAGGCAGATAAACACACACACACACACACACACACACACACACACACACACACACACACACACACATCTTGCCTGATATATATATATATATATATATATATATATATATTCGATTTTCTGCACTATTGTAAGAACTGCAACCTTGAAACTTTTGAATATCATTTCTTATATCTTTGTCTACCAGTGTATCAAATTTGATTAAAATCGGACCTCTCCTTCTATAACCCGATGTTTTCGATTATCGATTATCGATTTTCGATATTTATCGGGGGTACCTCGACATAGAACCTAGCTAAGAACACTTGCAGACACTTATAGTACAACTGTGTAAATTTTAAAGAAAATCGGTTCAGCCGTTTCGGAGTCTATAGGTAACGGACACACACACACACACACACACACACACACACACACACAGACAAAGTTCCATTTATAAATAAGTTTAGATATCTCTTCCACGACACAACAATACGCAGGAATACTGATGAAGTAGAAATAGTAAAATCTGAAGATGAAACTTGTCAAACTAAATAGAAACAAAACAGCTATTAAGAAAGAATTAAGAAAAAGTCTCTTTTTTCAAATACACTCTTTTTTTTAAAAAAGAATTTCTCATGAATAAGCTTATTATACTCTCTCTTTAAAGGAAAAATAAAAATTAAGCCTTTTGTATTGTCTCTTTGTAAATGAAGCAATCAATAAAAAGAAACTAATAATATGTCTTTAATCACAAACACGACTCTGATACACTCTTTTTTTTAAATGAGAAATTATAAATATGCTTGTTCTCTATTCGTTAAAGAAGCAATCCCGACAAAAATCTCTAATACTCATTTTTTTAATTCTTTGAATCGTTTCACCCCGAGCAAGGCAGAAATGCCACTGATGTGCAGGGGGCTACATAAGTGTAAAAAGATTAATTAGAAGAGAGTGAAGAGGAAGACGAACCAGTTAGAAAGGAGCTATAGAAGGATGGGTATACAGGTGTACTGACAGTTTTAAATGTGGAGAGAAATGAAAGGATATACGGGGTGGGGGAAAGAACTAGAGTCAAGTGGTTAATAGATGAGTATTGGCATTGAATTTAAATTCCTGGAGGTTGTAGCCGTCAGGAAAACAAGGATATGAAAGCGAGTTCCACATGCTTGGAGTGCAAGAGAAGGTGCAGGAGTAGAACTGTCGTCTAAAGGAAGAAATCATCAAAACTTATTATAGTCTCTATTTTTTAAAGAATAAATGAATAACAAGCCTTTTATATTGTCTCTTCGACAATGAAACAAGCAAGCACACGTCTTTACTTCTCTTCATTTTTTAAATGATGTATTATGAACAAGCCTATTATATCCTGTATTCGTCAAAGTAATCATAACCAAGCCTTTTATAGTCTCTATTATTTAAAGCGAAAGAAATATCAAGCTTTTTATATACTCTTTTCTATAATGAAGAAATCAGATAGCAAGTCTCTAACACTATCTCTCTTTTAAAGGGCAAATCATGAAGAAGCTTTTTATACTGTATCCTCTTTAAGGAACTGAAAAAACAAGTAGTATAGATAGTCGCTTCGTTAAAAAATCTATTAAAAACGTTTTAAATTCTCTCTATATTTTGGAGAAGTAATCATGAACTAGTCTATTATCCTTTCTATTAGTCAAAACAAAACTGTAAAACAAGACTTTTATCTTGCCTTTTTGTTAAAGAAATAACCAAAAACAAGTCTAACACTCTCTCGTTTTTGAAAGTTCGTTAAAGAGGCAATCAAAACCCAGTTTCTGATAATCTCTCTTTTTTAAAAGGTTAACCAGAAAGAAGCTTATTATACTCTATATATTTTAAAGAAAAATGTAGAACTGCCTTTTGTATTGTATCTTCGTTGATAAGGTAATCAAGAACATGTTCTTAATAGTCTCTCTTCAATTAGTAATCATTAACAAACCTATTATACTCGTGTTTTAAAAAGTGAAATGAAGAACACGCCTTTTATACTATCTTTTAGTGATAGAAGCTATCAAGGACAATTCTCTAATGCTCTCTGTTTTTCAAATGTGTAATCATGTATCAGGCTATTTTAATCTCTTTACATCAAAGGATTAATCAAGTAGAAGCCTGTTTTACGCTTTTGTCGTCTATATTTATTTTTGTCCAGCCAGGCAAATGTCAAGCACTTTCTTTCAAACAAATATGGAATACAGTGTATGATGCTTAAATTGTTGCCGTTTTATGTTTTTTAATTTCGCAAATGCGAGTTTTTTTTTACTGCAGAAGTTGCATGGTCACTTGGGTACTGTCTTTGAGAAAAAGTGCAACATGACGCAATTTACTCCGCCAAGAATTTGGAAACGGCATACGTACTGCTTGGCATTCATGCCGGAATCTCTATTATGAACAATCTGGAGTGTTTGGGTGTCAATCTGAGTAGAGTGCACAGGATTCGAAATGAGATGAATGAGTTTAATGGTGATTCTGAAGTTACGGAAGCTCGAAAAACTCAATATGATTACTGTGATAAGAAAAAGAAATTCCGAATTTGGTGATGAGAGCCTCAGACTCGATACGGAACCTACATCAAGTGTTTTGAGGAGGTAGTGCTGCCGTTGGGTTACAGGGTTGGCTAGTGGATGAAGTTATACGTGCCAACGGGGCTGTACACTATTCCAGAGAAGCAGGAAAGCCATTAACGACTCTTAGACAATTTCTACGAGCACATCAACCCTCATTTCTTGCCACCTAACTCCCCAGATTGCAACATCCTTGATTATTATGTTAGAAGCGTATTTGGGTGTGAGGGCAACAAAACTCCTTGGAGCATCAAAGATGAACTGAAAGCAAGAATTATGGCAGCATTCACCAACTTAAAAAAGGAAACCATCAAGAAGAGGTGCAGAAGATTCCGAAATCATCTGGAGACCGTGGTTTAAGTTAATGGTTGATGTTATTTTACTGTTTAATATTCCAAGACATTTTTATCTAATTTTTGTAAATTTCTCTGTCAGTGTTATTTTCACACTCACAAAGACACACGCACACAGGATCCATTGCAAAGACAGTGGAAAAATAGACGATCTCATTTTATCGCTTCATGATGCATCTTGATGATAGGATGTGCGTTGTGGTACAGTGGATATCGTTTCGGAACGAGAAATCGGCGAACCGAGTTCGAATTCCAGTTGAATTCATTGCATTCACTTACGCGCAAATGGGAAAGGTAATAATCCATCTCTTCCTTCCTAATTATGGGTTAAATAACAGGACAGATTGGGTTCTATAGCCTTGGCTGGCAAACAGTCTACCGTAGACTGCGGGATAATCTTCTGCCCAGTCATTCATGTCTCTTTCGAGACATGATCGCCCAAGCGTGTTTCACTTATGGGACTCAACTGACTGACTGATGCATCTTATTATTTCTATAATTCATTATAATTACAAAGTATATTTAAAATTGAATACTTCTGTCATATCTGGGATGGATTGCGTCATTCCCAACTTTCTTGTTTTAATCGTTTTCAAAGTCGTTTACTTGGTCTTGTGGGGTGGATGGGTGTAATAGTGATTAACAAGGTGTTTGGAATGATCGCTAGTGATGGCGACGTTATGCCTCCATTTAACAAGAAGTCAAACTCAACACGGAGGCCTACATCAAGTGATTTGAAGACGTAGTGGTGCCCTTGCTTAAAAGGGTGGCTGTAGGAAAACCGTAGGTTTAGTAACAGGACTCTGCACTATACCACACAAGCTGGATGACCCAGTTACGGCAGTCAGTCAATTACTTTGGCCATATCACCCCTTACATCTGGCCACATAACTCCCCAGACTGCAACCCCCTTGATTATTATGTTAGAAGCGTAACAGAGCGTCAGACACACACAAAAAAAACTCTTTTTAACACCAAAGATCAACTGAAGAGCAGTATTCACCAAATTAAACAAGGGGACCGTCCAAAAGAGATCCATGAGATTCCCAAGTCGTCTGGAGGCAGTGACTAAAGCCAACAGCGATTTTATCGAATACATTTACTATTTGATATTCCAAGATATTTTTCGTAATTTTGTAAATATATCTCTGAAAATGAGATGTCAGTTTAATTTTCATTTTTGCGTGATTTAAACAATAATTCATTCATCTCACCCTGTACTTAAAGAAGAACCAATAATCACACTAATTTCTTCTTGTCCAGCCTGTTACCTCTCAAAAATCAATTGATTTACTTTTTCATTTCACGGAATGGTCGCCTTGCCACTGTTTTATATTTTCCCGATTAATCACGATAGATTTTCTCACTTTTATTTTTCTGAAGTCTAGCAATTTCTTTGTAAATATTTAATTTCACTCTCTGCTCTCGTCTCCCATGCTTTTTATTTATCAACGCCTGATGTTATTTTTACAATTAAGGAATGTGTTTAAAGTGATTTACTTACGATAAGAAATGTATAAATATCTTAGTATTTTCACTTTTTGCTTCTTCTTATTTGAATTTCTTCTTCAAATGATTAAATTAATTAATTTGCTCACCGCTTGTTTATTTCTCTAAATACTAACAGTAGCCGTTCAGGTCAAATGGATATTCGCATCGACTGAAAAGGTTTGATAAAACGATAACTTTGAAAATCCTCTGTTGAATTATTCATAGAGTAACGACAATTTCTTATCAATAAAGTTCAATAAAGAAAGTTGAAGAATATATAAGCCGATACGTAAAAATGGTAATTCAAGACAAAATAATCGAATATTATAATGTTTAAAATTCTCACCTAATCAATATGGATTGACAGTCGTTATTAAAAAAAATAAGATGGATATTTATAAAAAGAATTTAGCCAATACTAAGCTGATTAATTCAGGGATAATAGTTATGACATATATATATATATATATATATATATATATATATATATATAGTAATCCGCAGACAGATCTGTTTCGCTGTATCACAGCTCATCAGTACGGTTAGACATCTGATTGCTTTTTACTCAGGATTGAAACCCGACCGAACTGACGTCAGTCGGCAGATTCTAGCGTATGATGTATCATACGCCAATAGCCAGAGTGCTCTAATTCATAACTGAATGAACGATATATCTCTCTTTATATATATATACACGAACACACAAACACACACGCACAAAACGCGAGCACACACACACACACACATATCTGTGTGTGTGTGTGTGTCTGAGTGTGTGTTCGCGTTTTGTCCGAGTGTGTTTGTGTGTTCGTGTATATATATATATATATATATATATATATATATAGTGTATCAAGGCAGCAGGTAATTTTCTAAACATATACTGTTAAATATAAGAAGCAATGAATGTTTATTATATTTAATGATGAGTCGTTCTTTCAGTTGAAAATAATGACAAAAATTCTCCAACATTTGGATAAACTTTTAAGTTTAATATGAGCCATATTCAGAGCCATATTCAGAGAGGTTACAGGGACGTTAACATAAAAAAAAAAACATCTACCATGAAAGACGATTTTATCTTGTGTTGATATAAAACTCAGCCCCTGCCCGAGATCGAAATGTTAAGAGAACCATATATTCAAATGCAATGTAATGTGTTATGACCAGATTTAAACGTTATTTTATGAAGTGTAGGTTGTTTTGATTTCATGTATATGACCTCCAGTATCTGAAGATTCTTTTTACTGTGTGTATGAGTGAGTTTTATTTTATTGTTGACTAAGATCTGTCTGATATTGCTTACATGGCTCTTTTTTTTCTAAGAAATGTTGCTTAATTGAACTCTGATCAGAAAGGTGACAGGTAAGCCTACGGGAGAGCGTGGTTGTAGTAAAATCAATATGTAGTGAGTTTGTTATTTGTATCAGAGAAATTGGATTTCTGGTACTAATGATAAAACCACTACATATATTGTACATATGTACATAAGTGTTTTTATGTTGAAGTCCTTGTAACTACTCTGAAGATAGCTTATGTGAGCTGAAAGCTTAGAACTAGCGTAATAAAAAATATCCAAATGTTGGACAATTTTTGTTTTTATTTTAACCTGAAATTAAAGCCAAAATACGATGTTTCGTACGGCTCATGATTAAACATAACAGACATTCATTGTGTTTAAAAATATGTTTATATATATATATTGATCAACAAATTAAAATGTATCTCAATAAAATTAACAATAGCTCTAACAATAATGATAATATTAACAATAATGGTTTACATCAAAATAAACATAACACTATTAACTTATACTATTGCAACCAAATACATAATAATTATAAACAAGATGAAAAAACTCCCCAAAACATAATACGTAGAAATGTTAAACCAGTCGAAAGTAATAATCAAATTAAACTCATTATATATTATATAAAGTTTAAAACAATTGACCTCATAGTCTATAATAACCCAACAAGCACTAAACTAAATTCTTTACAAAAAACCAATGTAGTGTACCAATTTACATGCCCATTCAGAGATTGCATCTCTGATACTAATCAAAAACCTAGTACATATATTGGTTTTACCACAACCACGCTCTCCCGTAGACTTACATGTCATCTTTCTGATCAGAGTACTATTAAACAACATTTCTCTGAAAAACATAAACATGTAGGTAATATCAGACAGATTTTGGTCAACAATACGGTGATCCTTACTCATACACACAGTAAGAGGAACCTGCAGATATTGGAGGCCATGTACATCAAATCAAAACAACCAACACTCAATAAAATCACCTATAAAACAGGAAATAACATATTACATTGCATTTGACTAGATGGTTTTGTTGTCATTTCGCGCTATCCCGCGGTGTGACGTCATAAAACCGCATCGCAAACTTAAGAACTGCGTTTATTATTTTTGGTAACTATTGCCGTTGCCAAGCGGAGTTTTATGTCAACACAAAATAAAATCGTCGGTGATGGTGGATTTTATAATATTTCAGTTTAAACTACCTCTCTGAAGATGGCTCATGTGAGCCGAAAGCTTAGAAGAAAACCAATAAATAATTATCCAAATGTTGGAGAATTTTTGTCTTTATTTTCAACTGAAATTAAAGCAAAAATACGATGTTTAGAACGGCTCATGATTAAACATAATAGACATTCATTGTCTCTTATATTTAATAGCATATGTTTAGAAAATTACTTGCTGCCTCGATATACTAAATATATATAAATAAAGAGAGAGAGACAGATACAGAGAGAAAGAGTCAGTGAGCGAGTGAATAATGTTGATAAGCTTTGGCAAATGTAACAGAAAAAGAAAGAATGAGATAGACATTGAGCCAAGGGACTACCAATATGGACATTTATCGAGACAGAAATCTCTGCATTGTTAAAGACGTCGCTGTTCGGAAAATCTCGAGATAGATAGCCAGGTAATATTTTCCGTCTAACTATTATTTTCTACAAGAGAATGCTGGCAGATGTATAGTGTGACTGGTTTGGTGTCAAATCCTGACCCGAAAGTCCATTAGTGAAACATATCCACAAGTTGTTGTGTTTCTTTCTCTTTGTGAATTCTTCCCCAAATTTAATATGATGAAAAACAGAATAAAAGGTAGACTTGCATTTAAGGAAGAGCTAACGTAGATATCACCGAGTGAAAGAAATTTGCAGACAAGCATATACTGTGTTATCTCTTTTGCTATGAAAATCAAGCGAACAATATGTGTTAAGATGACAAAATGAAGAGAACCTTTCAAAAGATATGTCCGGAAATAGTACAGCGATTTACCATTTCTCTAAAAGCAGCTTATCTTCGCCACTGGTGTTTCTCTCGTTTCAAAATACTCCAATAAGAACCCCTGCTAAATATCCCAGATTCCCAAACATTAAAACAATTTACAAAGTTCTTTTTCGGCATTATCATCAACTGTCGATCTTAACTTCAGCATCTGTGTAAATTAATTTAACAGTAATATTGAAAAAAGCCAAAATCCTCTTAGATTTACACAACCTATCCATAATTATTAGGCAAACCCAGTGTTAAAAAATATGTATTTCATACTGTTTTTTAGTATTTATTTTCAAGTGAATAATTGTAAATTAAAATAGAATGGCTCTTTTGTTAATAATGCTCAATAACATGTGCATCAAGTAAGTATATAAAAAATTAATAATTACCTATATGGCAGTTTCATCAATGAAAGAATGAAGAAAATTTAGGGTGATTCGAAAGAGTTCGTCTTTGTTTCCTTGATTTGTAAAACTTTTCAAAATATTAATAACAAAAGAACCATTCTATTTTCATTTAGAATTGTAAACTTGGCAATAAATACTTAAAATATTATGAAATACACCCTTTCTTTTAAAAACATTATACATATATATGATATATATATATATATATATATATATAGGAAAAACTACTAAAAAGTTGTAAGTTTAAAAATGTATTTTTTGACAGTATATATATATATATATATATATATATATATATATATACTACCAGTCATAATTATTAAGTCACCCCAGTGTTTAAAAAATGTATTATTATTATTAATACTATTTTTTTTTTTTTTTTTGTCAAGTAAATAATTATAAATGAAAATAGAATGGCTCTTATGTTATTATTGCACGGTAACATGTGTATTAAATAAATATCTAGCCAGAACACCCCCTAGTCTGACGACATACATAAGAATCAAGAAAATTTAGGGTGATTCGATCGAGTTCATCTTTGCTTCTTTGCCTTGTAAAATCTTGCAAAATAATGATAACCAAAGGACCATTCAATTTTCATTTAGAATTATCGACTTGGCAATGAATACTAAAAATAGCATGAAATACATATTTTTTTTTTAAATCTAGGGTGGCCTAATAATTATGGCCGGTAGTATATATATCTATATATAACAGACGACTGAATGCGTACTTGCTAAGTCAAGGACTCATTACAAAAATTTCTTTGAAAACAAATAATTATGGCCGGTAGTGTATATATATATATATATATATATATATATATAGTAAATATACAGGGTGCGATAGGTAAATTGTCGCTATTTGCCTTGTAAAATTTTGCCAAGTAATAATAACAAAAGAATCATTCTATTTTCATTTAGAATTATCGACTTGGCAATAAATACTAAAAATAGTATGAAATACATAATTTAAAAAAAAACTATGGTGGCCTAATAATTATGGCATTGAACTCATTATGGCATTCGGTATTCAATTCTGCTTGTATTTGAGGGATAGTTTGCTCTCCTGTCTTTTACACTCTTCAATACTTTTCTGTGTTCTTCTCTTACTGATATTTTCTATTTTCTCCCTGATCTTTTTCGATTGGTATGGCTTCCAGTTTTGTCTCTTTTATGCGGTGTCTACTGAACTCCAGACCTGGGCATATTCAGTCTCTTAGTTATCCCCCTTTGGGAATAACCTTCTTCATTCAAGGTTTGAATTTCAGCTCTTATCTCTACAGATAACTCTTGAGGCATGGTGAAATTGAAATAAAAAAAAGAAAAACTGCAGTGTGGAACCACCGAGCATGAACACCTCCTAGTCTAACGGCATAAAGAAGAATTAATAAAAGTTAGGGTGATTCGGACGAGTTCATCTTTGCTTCCTTGCCTTGTAAAATTTTGCAAAGTAATAATAACAAAAGAACCATTCTATTTTCATTTGGCAATAAATACTAAAAATAGTATGAAATACATCATTTCTTTTAAAAAAAATACTGGTGTGACCTCATAATTATGGCCGGTAGTGTAAGCTATCAAATTATCAGTGGAATTGACTTAGAATTCATAGTCAAAATTCTACTGTATTTGGAATGCGAATTATATTGGTAATCTTTTTATAAACGTGATGCACCAGAATCTATTGAAGTTAATGCTACACTGTTTAAAGTATTTTAACAGTAATCTTGAAAGTGAAAAGAAAATAGATCTATCGACTCAATTTTGAAATGAATTGCGAGTTTAAATTATGTTGAAATGTTTTATTTGAGAAGAAATAACTAACGTTTTACAATATTGTGGATGTTATTGGAGATGTTGAGTTATTTGGTCCAACGGACGTAATACTCAAAACGAGTCAATTCTTTCAAGACAGATATACCGGTATCTTTCCATTCTCACAATGTTACTCGCTTATTTCCTTTGTTCACGGGCACACATGTTAAGTATTTTTGGTTATTCTGCTTGTTTAAAAATATATCAGAAAATGGCAAACATTCTCGAAACTTCAGACTAAATTTGAAGTGTGGGTATCAAAATTTGCAGTCACATATCAAATTCTGTCAAATTTGTTGCTGGGATATACCAGCATAATTATGGAATAACTTTGTAGCCAACAGAAATCCCTTAAACAAATAACTTAACTCCAGAGTTTCAAAAGATATCGTAAACTTTCTGAGTTCTGACTAATATTTATATCCGAAATGGAAGAAAGAAATCTAAAAGAACGTTAGAATGTCTGAAATGGTTCGCAAGAGAAGGTTGGTGCCAAGATAAAGAGCAGGAATAAACAGCGCAAGTTAACGCAAAAGGAAAAATCCAATATCCATTATCTTATGTAAAGCAATGGGAATATCATTGTTAAGTAACTGATTCTAGCCAGGAGATAACAGGAAAGATCCAGTATGGAACATGAACTCAAACATAAATCATACGCCCAACCAATTTGTCTGTTTGTCTGGCCGCAAATTGACACATGTGTCCAGGTTCTTTCTAATTAATTTGTATTTTTACAGCGAAAATGATAGATATTATTTTAGTGTTGCTCATGTCTATGAATGTACCCACCGGCGAAAGATGTCAAATCTAACATTTGGCAAATTTTCTATGTTGATATTTAATAACAATTCAGGATTGAAACCCGTCCGAATTGGCGTCAGTCGGCGATTCTACCTCTGAGCTATGGACGCTGGGTTGAAGGAGGTAGACTTTTTAGCTTGTATATTATAATTATACACGCCCAGTACCTGAGAGTGTTCGAATTCATTGCTGACTGAACGATGCGTATATGCTAGAGTAGTTACTGTTTTTCAAAGTCTACCATTCTTCCAGAGTGCTCAATATATATATATATATATATATATATATATATATATATATATATATATAAAGTTTAATTAGTTACCTCTTCGTCACCGGAGCCCATGGTACAGTTGGTATGACATCTGTTTAATAACACAACTGCCTTAGTTTCAATTCCTGCTGATATGTCCCAAATATAGGACGAAACGGCCGTCCAGTGCTTTCTGTATTCTGTTGAGGCCTAATAAATAGATCTAACAATTTATACCCCTGGTCTTATAATTTTGTTCATGCGTAAATAGCCTCATTTTATAAAAATGTAAATTTCTAAATAAAATGTTTGGAATGCAGCTTTTTGTTACTATAATCTGTAAGATTGTAGTATTGGTAACCTTAAGTGGTCGGATTTTAAAATCTATCTGTAAAAAAAAAAATATTTTTAAAGATTTTTAAGTGGTCTTAAATTTTTGATCAGAAGTGTATACCGACTCAGGGAACGTGTGAAAGATCCCAGGAAGACATTATTCTTTTTGTACGAATTAATTTCATAAGGATGAGAGACAGATTTGGTGATAAATCTTTTTATGTCTTCTTGTAAATTATTATTGTTATGAATTGTTTTGGTTATAATAATATCCATAACGTTTTAGAAGTGGTTGTGAATATTTTCATGTTATTTAGATGTGATAAGTTGTTTTGAATAATGAATGCTATATATATATATTCCAAACTTTGATACAAAAGGAAAAGCAGGAAGGTAAATCCCAAAAACCCGATCCTAATTAATATTAATATTTTAATATTAAAAAATTATACAGGTGGAGAGCTCAATGTAATTAAAATTACTGAGCCAATTATAAAATAAAATAAATTTCGATGTTCAAAACTGTTGAGTGATCATTTCAACATGAAATCTCTAAGAGAGATTTCACATCTCGTCGGCAACACCACATTTCAAAATCAAATAAAAATGAAGGTTAAAAATTCAAAAAAATTACGCCACAAAAAAATCGGTTAGCAATCAATGTCTATTTTTAGATTTGGATAATTTTACTTTTAGATAGGGTTGTAAGTGAAAAAATTTGAAAATTTGGCCTTCTCTACCTTTACATTGAGAAAGGGGTTAACAGATGGAATAGGAAGTGGTGTTTGATTGAGAATTGGGTTAAACAAAACAGAAGGAGAGGAAGGGAAGAGATAAGAATGAGAAGAAAAGAAGAGGAAAAAAAGAAAACTTTCCACATTTTAGAGACGATTGATACGTGTCAAACAAAACTAGCGTTTATAAATAGGTTAAATATTAGAAAAAATATTTTTAGAAAAAACATATTTAGGGGAAAAAGGAGATATATGATTTAATTAAGTCTAACTAAGTTAATCTAATTAATAAAAAAATCTGGATATAAATATAATAAAAATAAAAAAATAAAGATAAAGATAAAAAATTTAAGTTAAAAAAATTAAAAATTTTTTATAAAAATTTATAAAAATTTATGTTGTGAGAAAGATATATATATATATAATTGCAGAAGAAATAGGGGTTATAATTGCAGAAGAAATAGGGGTTAAATCAGTAAAAGTATCCATCTTTTATAAAGGTAGGTATTCAAATGAGACAGGAAGAGGAAGGTAGAGGGGTTAAAATTACTATTTAAAAATTAAATTAATTTATTAAAAACAATTTAATTTATATTTACTCTCCTAAAAATTAAAATTAGGATTTAAAATTTAAATGTTCACAAATTTCGGTCTATGGCGGCACTTACTAATAAATTCCTTTCTAAAATTCAGATGTAGGTGCAGTTTGGGTCCTTTAATATTGTTATTTTTTTCTTGCAGACACAGATCGCACCTATCACGGAAATTCCTCGGAATTCGGGCTGAACCTATCAGTCTCCAGCTAATTACAGGGTCCAACCCTTCTTCCTTCATTTTCCAGAATCTCTGTGAAAGGGCTGTCTGGGATTTTTGAGCTGGGTTCAAAAACCAATACCTGTGATTGTAATATATGTGCTTAAAAGGTCCCGCGGACATACCAATATAGGTCCGGTAATTATTCTTGTTGTTGGATGGTGAAATGTGAGCTTTATAAATTACCTGTGTGGTAATTTGCCCTCCACCAGACAGACATCCACAGAGCTACAATTGCATTTATTTAAAATTCCGGACTCAGAGTCACTATTACATAAATGTTTTAGAATTTGCCTATTCTGAGAATTTATAATGTTGTCTATAGGTTTACAGTCTTCCATTTTCTATAATATATTATACATTTTACTTTATACGGCAGAAGTATGGTGTTTAATAAGTTTTCGTATAGCAAATTCCTCCTACTTAAAATTATGTTGCATTTCGTTGCAGTAAAATATGATGATGATTTTAATACTAGTGTTGTGTATTTTTTGTAATAATAATAATATATATATATATCTCAAGACAGCAACTCATAACAAACGTTCAAGATGTCCTACCAGAGATTCACCCACAAATTGATGCTGGTCTTCAACCTGTATCGAAGTCTGGGTATTTTGATTGGACAAAAAATATTGGTTGTGTCAGTTTGTTATTCCATCCCTTCCAAATGTTGCATTATCTTTGAACAAGATTAAAGAGACAAACAACAGATCGGCGGTTTGTGCAATAATAAACCATCGGCAAAAGTCATACCCCGGGGTGACTGAATACGAGTCGAAAGACCCTGCACCTGTTGCAAATGATACGGATACAATAGCTATTCTTGAAGTGTCCTTTATGCGTACTATGTGATGTACAACACACTACGGCCACCTGACGTGTGCTGATGCCCGGGTCGTCATCTACATGCTGTAAATCTATTCTTCGTGGTCAGTTCATACATAGTTTGTGGTACCACAGATTATGACCCAGCAACACGACAATAACAACAGCAAAGGATCAATGAATCAGCTGCCGTCGGTCTGGCGATGCAATTTGATAGAACTGTGGAAACCTTGCTTCCTTTATCTTTGGCGCGACCGTATCTAAAAAAACATATCTGTTTAATAACAGTATGAATATTCCAACATTGTCAAAAAGAACGCCTAACTAAACACATTAAACTTTGATTACAAACTAGCAACTAGTCTACACAAATGACACATATCCGTTGTCTAAATGGTATCACAGCGCCATCTACCGTATATATTCTTTGAACTGAACAAAAACAAAAAGCCGACGATCTGTGGAGCTTTGTTCATATGAACTTTTGTGTAAATGTATAATAATCTATATATATATATATATATATATATATATATATATATATATATATATATATAAATCTGTGAATCTGTGTGTGACTGATCCATATGCACGCCTACATTTTTGTAAGCTACGCCATTGAAACAATCTAGAGACACTTATGTACAGGGAAGCCAGGTCAGCACATACTTTTTGAGTTCAAGTTTAGCAATTTTCCCTTTCGCAATTTTTGGCCAATGGAGCCGATTGTTTATATTTGCTCTGTAAAACATCTAAGATGCTTGCTACATTACGCCACAGAAGTAAAATCACACGTATCAAACGCGACAAAATATGTTTTTATTTTTAAAAAATGAGCCTTTATATTTAAATTTTATTCAGACGTTTTAAAAATTCATTTGCTCAACACAAATTGTAAACGTTTTTCCTGCAATTTTGAAACAAAATTAAAAAAAATAAAGCTTTTCTTTTCGCTAAATATTTATTGCAGGAAATCAACTTTCTGTAATTCGTGTGGCAATAATGTAACATTTTTCCTCTAAAATTAAATATTTACATTTTTTAATATTCTTCAAAATTTTCGGAACTGAGAGCGTAATAGTTTTTATATTCCTAATTTCAGTAAAACAAAATAATAATTTTTGTGTTAAATTCATTTAGACAACAAAAAATGTAAATAGTTTTCCCCGTAATTTTGAGACAAAAACAAACGCAATGTTGTTTACAATGTCACACAAAACATCAAATTACGTTTACGCAAAACAAAAGAAAATAGATTTATTAATGGAATTTTTTAACAATTTTGAAACAACAATTTCTTAACCCCCAACCCTTTACAAGGAGACAAACGTATGACCGGCACTAAAACTACACTTTAAACTCCGTTCGAGTACTACAGCATCATGTATTCAATGCTTTCTTCTTAATGCTGCAAATGGTTACTAACAGCCTCAGCTTTCAATTTCAACTTTCAATAAATGGTTTCCATCTACTTCTCTCATTGACATCTTCTCCTACTACTAAAATGTTCTGAGTTGCACGGGCAACGCCGGGCAATGATGCTAATATATTTTAAAGTGGGAGATTTTTGATTTTTGATGCATTTTCTTCTTCAGAACTTAATCGAACTAAATTTCTTATGTTGGTACCACTATACATGCACGTAACATGTGTGTACTGGATAATTCTAGAATTTTTGTACCAAGCCGAAATCTTTTAGAATCTTTTTTCTTTTTCTTTCTATCACTTTTATAAATAAATACACCTCATTTCGATATCAGACTTAATTTGGTGTGAATAACCCGCCTCCAAATTTTTTTAAGTACTTTTGACGCACCCTGTATATATCATCATCATATTCTTTATTAAAGAAAATGTACTTTGTATCAAAGTATATTCTACATTTCCTTTTTTACTGTTCTCGATTGCGTCAAGAACCTTCTCAGCAAGTCAAATCGCAATAAGCCTCTTAAAATAAATTGGAGTCTCTATCTGCAGACTTAAAAAATTGTACCGGCAAAGTGTAAACAAAATTATTTGATTAATAACTGGATATTTTCAGTCTTCTATAATATATCTTATTTTTTGCTAATTTAGTAGGAACACTTGTTTGAGTAGATATCACTGTTCATTTACTAACGGAAAAATTAATTACTCTTGGCCAATATCATTGAATGAATTATTAAACATTACAAATAACCGTAAACAATGTAAGCAGTTAATAACTTTTTGCAAATCCACTGTAACATTTTTTTACATATTATAATATAAAGATTTTTACATATTATAGTATAAAGATGTTTACATATTATAATATAAAGATGTTTACATATTATAATATAAAGATGTTTACATATTAAAATATAAAGATTTTTACATATTAAAATATAAAGATTTTTTACATATTATAATATAAAGATGTTTACATAATATAAAGATGTTTACATATTATGATATAAAGATGTTTACATATTATAATATAAAGATGTTTACATATTATAATATAAAGATTTTTACATATTATAATATAAGGATTTTTACATATTTTAATATAAAGATTTTTACATATTAAAATATAAAAATTTTTACATATTATAATATAAAGATTTTTACATATTATAAAATAAAGATGTTTACATATTATATTATAAAGATTCTTACATATTAAGGATTTTTACATATTTTAATATAAAGATTTTACATATTAAAATATAAAGATTTTTATATATTATAATATAAAGATTTTTACATATTATAATATAAAGATTTTTACATATTATAATATAAAGATAGGTAGATTTCTGTTAATTGATGTTTTTGGCCGTTAGACGTTAATTACAATGTTTTTAAAAATTTATCATTTCGAATGAAATAACGTATAACAATAAAACTTTTTCATTGGATACACATGCTAGAGATGGTTTCTTTCAATAACGTGGCTCTTAGTATTTACTAAGCTTAATATTGATGAGTTGATTTTATGACATATTAAAACTTGCTGTGGTTCGTAATTTTGACGTTTCCTATTTGGCATAAAGTAAGATCAAACTCACTACTCAGTAGCAAATTTCAACCAGATTCTCTTTGCTAACTCTGACCTTATATCCGGGGTCGTCAAACATTTTCGACAGAAAATCCCAATTTGTTTATCTTCCTTGCCCAGCGACACCTACATAATGTTAATTAAAATTTATGAAGAGTTAAAAAATATGGATCAAATACCACATTTCACCACTCAGCGTCATCAGATCAGAATTTCCATACTAGTATATATTTAGAAAATATATGAAATAACCCCAATGAATCAATCAAATAATAATATTAGTACACCAAAACTAAATGAAGTATATTTCGCTGGATCTGGACAAAAAAAAAAAAACCCAAAAAAACGAGGAACACGTATAGACAAAAATATAATCTTATATTTTTTTTATTCTTCGTCGGTAACGCTTGTGTGGATCAGGTGTGCAGCCGGAGAGAGATCGCACTTATTGCTGGGAGTTGTTAGCCAGTCTCAGTCTTTTCAGCCAAAAATTCTAGATTTATATAGACTTAAAACTTCTACGCATTTTTGTTTTTTATTTTTAGTATTAGGATGTATCTGTCACTCACACCGGCGGCCCATTGCTTTTTAAGCCGGTTGTCGCAGATTTTTTTTCTTACATTTTGTTGACCATAATCTACGGCCCGATATACCAGTCAACCACTCTTGTCCTCTTTCTTCTTTCATCTACTGCCGGATATATCTGCCAAACACATCATTGCCGGGCTATCACTTTTCAAGCTGGTTAGCATTTTTTGTTGACCTTACCTACGGGCGGATGTATCTGTCAATTACTTCCGCCGTTCAAGGTAATATATTACATAAATACAACCAATGCTACTGAACAGAGACGTATGACTGCTACTAATATGCAACTGCAAAAATGTACCTAATCAAATTAATAAAACTAATATTGCATACCAAATAAGCTTCAAAATTATAAACTCTCTATATCAGTTAGAGGTTGAACAAAGGTGATTGTCATCCAAAAAAGAATCTGTAATGTGATTGGTCCCGACCTGGCAGATCGACTCCAGCCACTTTCTCGCCGGCGGAATGTGGCTTCCCTCCGTCTATTCTACAAATTATTTTATGGCTTCTGCTCCGACGAAATTAAGCCACTGGTGCACCCGCCACAAGAATTTACTCGTGCAATCAAACTGGCAACAATTGCTAACACATTTACAGTTAGAACAACCAAAGCTTCTTTTCTCACACTTCCCGCCTATGCACCTCCCTTGTTTTCACGATGGCTACAACCTCCAGGAATTTAAATGGAATATCAGTACCCATCCCTTATCCACTTGTCTCCAGTTCTTTCTACATCACCCCGTATATTTTGTTCTATCCTTTTCTCTCTAACTTCACAACTGCCTTCGCACCTGTGTTCCCATCCTTCTCTTGCCCTTTCTCTGACACCCCCTGTAACTGTTTTGTCTTTCTCTTCACTCACCTTCTGATTAAAATTTTACTCTTATGTAGCCCCCTGCTCATTAGTGGGGGTACCGCCTTGCTTAGTGTGAGACGATTATATATATCTATCTATATATATAGACACTTTAGGCAGACACGTTATTTCATGGTAAATCAGAAGTATATGGCCAATTTCAGACGAACAATCTTCAGCTTCCGTCTTTATTGTACAAAAGATTTTACACGAATCCTTTGTACAATAAAGACGGAAGCTGAAGATTGAAGATTTCGGCTGAAATAGACCTATACTTCCGATGCACCATGAAATAACATGTCTGCCTTAATTTCTCTTATATTTGTTCTATATGTATTTATATACCTATATATTTAGAGCTTTCTTTGAGAGTTATATTACCATTGTATATACAGGATACTCCTTTGGATTTTTTTTATATCTACACCGCATGCTAATATATATATATATATATCAATCCAAACAGAAAGTGGCAAGTAGTTAACTTTTCTAAAATCATATTAATATAAATATTAAAATTGATACAGCCAGAGGATTATTATATGCACCTGCTGATCAGATAATGCATGAAACTCCGAGTCGTGCTTAAAACGTAGGATAATTTGTATAGCTATTAAAATATACTTTTTGCTCTGTTATACTGCATTGACCACTGTTCTATTAAAACCTTATTCATATTTATATATTGATTTGTATTTGTGCGTATACATATATACATACGTATTAACATTCATGCCTATATATATATATATATATATATACTATAGTCATCCAAAAACAGATCTGTTTCGCTGTATCATAGCTCATCAGTACCGCTAGACTCCGATGTCTTGCTAACCCAGGATTGAAACCCTGACCGGCGTCAGTCGGCGATTCTACCCCTAGGCCACGAGCGTCCAGTAGAAGAAGGCAGGCTTTTTAGCGCGTATAAACACGCCCAATAGCTAGAATGCTCCAATTCATTATTGAATGAGCGATGCGTATATGCCGGAGTAGCTACTGTTTACAAAGACCCCCACTCTTCCAGAGTGCTCAATCAGGGTGTGAGAGCGTATATATATATATATATGCGTGTGTGTGTGTGGTGTGTGTGTGCGTGTGTGTGTGTCTTTAGGCATGACCATATACAACATATAAGAAAAATTAATTTTGGATGATTTTCACGTTCTAATGAACGCTAGCAATTTGTCAACCGTTATTTATTCATACTATACTGTTTTTTATCGATTCAGTGAATGTACCTAAGTTATAGAGATGTTATATTTTCCAAACATGGTCAGCACATAGTGGCCGTGCTTTATAGCTGATGTCACTAAGTGTTATTAATAAAAAAAAGTTAACGCTCGATAATATATATATATATATATATATATATACACACACACATAAGTGAATAAGGAACGAAAAAGTTTTCTCAACGTACTGCTCAATATACAAAACTTCGAAACAGTGCTCAATATAGAAATTTATTATAAATTATAATTGAGAACATGAACAAATTACAATGAACTAAATAGCGTTCACTACCTGCTGAAACACTGTCCTTTCAATGCCGAAACAAAATGTACACTTTGTAGTAGATTGGAATTTGTACATGTTATAAATTATAATTTATAATATATATATATAACTACGCTCTCACACACCGATTGAGCCCTATGGAGGAATTCTAGCATTTGCAAAAACAGTAGCCACTCACGCATCTACGCATAGTTCATTCAGTAATGAATTTGAACACTCTCGGCCAGTAGCATGTGTTTAAATTATAAAAAAACATACTCAATTCTGCCTTCTTCTAACAAGCAAAGTTACTAGAAAAGAGGGTAGAAAAGACGAGAAAACAAGATGAGAAATCAAGAAAGGAAAGAAAAGAGAAAATGGAAAGACACAAAGGAAACAAAAATTAAAGAAGAAAACAAGAGAGAAAGCACTGAGAGGAAAGAGCCAATGGAAACGGCTCAGAGAGAGAAATTTTAAATTTAGGCAGAAAGAGAATTTTAGACAGATATAGAAATTGGTTTCATGGTGTCTGGGCTGAAGTATTTTTGCAAATATTCTATGAGAATAAAAGAGCAGCATGATCCAACTTACTTCGCTAGAAATTCGGAAATGGCATGCTGTTCTGCTTGAATATCGCATCGGGGTCTATCATACGTAAATTTAAAAGTGGTTGGGTGTCAATCTAAGGACAGTGCATACCAATTGAAAAGAACATTCCTTACATCAGGATCTTTGTGGGGGATCACTTGTTATGATCTTCATTCATTTTCATACGTCTTGTTCCTTGAGGAAGTAGCAATACCTTTGGTCAAGTGGGTGGCTGCCGGAAGACACTATGTCAAGGTGACTCTGAACCATGTCATACAAACAGGAGAACCAATTCGTAACTTTCAGACAATTTCTGCAACCACATCACCCCTTATATCTGGCCAACTAACTCTCCAGACTGCAACACACTTGATTATTATAGGTGAAGCGCAGTTGAGCGAGAGACCAATAAAACCCCATGTAACATGTAAGCAAGGAATATGGCAGCATTCATCAACTTAAACAAGGAGACCATCCAAAATAGTTGCAGGGGATTCTGAACTCTTGAAGCATTGGATGAGGTCAATGGCGACATTATTGAATAAATTTAGAATTTAGAATTTCTAAATATTGTAGATATCTTTGTGTAATCTTGGTAAATATATCTTTTAAAATGAAATGTCATAGTTGTCTTCATTTTTGCCTAATTTATACGACAATCCATTCCCCACGCTCTGTATATATACCTATATAAATAGATAAAAATAGACAACGAGGAAAGCCTTACAATCAAATTATGGCGTTTACGATTTGGTTAAATTTGGGAAATGGATTCCGCTAAACCTTAGGCAATCATCTCTTATTCAAAAATACATTAACAGACAAGAATCTCACTCTGTGTAAATGGAAAATCTGTTATGGGCTGAAGTAAATAGCTTCGCGAAAGTTAAAAATCATGTCGTACGGTATCAGCGATTCGTTTTGTTGACAGAAATTATTTTGCTCTCGGCTAGCAATTATTTATCACATTGGCAAATAGAAATATCAGAGACATGAGCTTAAATTAAAGAAAAACTTACTTCCTTTTTGAAATCTTACAGGAAAAATTACTTTATTTATCGTCATGAAATATTTCGAGGTTCATTTCATATATATATATATATATATATAAATTATCTGCATACATGTCTGTTTCGCTATATCACAGCTCATCAGTGCAGCTAGATTAAAGACACCGCCTCAATGTAATAATAATAATAATAATAATAATAATAATAATAATAATAATATATATATATATATATATATATATATATATTGTACAATAAAGACGGAAAATGATGATGGTTACCATGAAATAACGTGTCTGCCTTGACGTTTCTCATATATATATATATATATATATATATATATATATATATTGTTGAGGCGCTCTCCACCTTTGTCTTCATTAATCGACTGTTCTAAGCACTACATAAAGTAGTAGTGATGATACCTCAGAAGTCAGAAAAGTGAACAAGTCAGTCAGGTATTTCCGGTATTGGACCGGAAGTGTTCAATTGGTCAGACTCTTACGTCTCACGACAATACGTTCTACTAAACCCTGGTTCTGTAGTCTACTAACGACCTCTTTGTAAATACTTCTCTTTTTGGTAATGCACCTACTTATACAATTACGTTGTTTGTATTTATTTCACCATAATGCTTACATGCAACGTAACATATTACTAGATAGATAGATAGATAGATAGATAGATAGATACGAACAGGCTGAGATAGATAGATAGATAGATAGATAGATGGATAGATAGATAGATAGATAGATAGATAGATAGATACGAACAGGCTGAGATAGATAGATAGATAGATAGATAGATAAATAGATAGAATGATAGATAGATAGATAGATAGATAGATAGATAGATAGATAGATAGATAGATAGATACCTCTTTCTCCCCACTAGAAAGTAGATGCGACACAGGTTTAGTTTTTTTTGTGTGTGGGAACCCGAACGCGTACAAGCGGACAAGGCACTACAATTGCAAAATCCCGGCAATCGCCGTAAATTTAACAGCCTCTACCGTAAAATTTAAAGTTGATAACAGAAATGGAAGGATTTGTGGCCACATGTTTATATGGGCTTTTGTTTCTTTGTTGTGAGAAAGCCGCCCATAAATATACACCATATATATATATATATATATATATATATACAAGTAAACAAGATTTCTCAGAAAAACATAACCATATAGGGAATATCAGACAGATTTTAGTCATAAAGGTAATAATCCTCACTCAAACACACAATAAAAAGAACCTTCATATATTGGAGGCCATCTACATTAAATCCAAACAACCCAAACTTAATAAAATCACGTTTAAATCTGGTCATATGAATTATATTGCGTTTGAATATATGGTTCTGTTATCATTTCGAGCTCTCACGCGGTGTGAAGTCATAGAACCGCATTACAAATTTACGAACTGCGTTTGCTATTTTTGGTAAGTGTTATCGTTGCCTAGCAAAGTTTTATGTCAACACAAGATGAAATCGTCGCTGATGTTGGATGTTTTTATTTAAAGTCCCTGTAACTTCTCATGTGAGTCGAAAGCTTAGAACCAACCTAATAAAAAAAAGTATCCAACTTTCTTTATTTTAACTGAGATTAAAGGGAAAATACGATGTTTAGAACGGCTCATGACTAAACATAATAACCATTCATTGTCTCTTATATTTAACAGTATATGCTTAGAATATATATATATATATATATATATATATATATATATATATTGTAACAAAGTTGTGGATCTCGTAGGTATTTTAACCTGTTTTTCATGCATTTCCTTTTATAAAGAGTGCTCGATACAACGTAGAGGGTTATATTGTAGTAGTTGTTACAATGGTTTATAAATTCAGAGTATAACTACACAAAAATCTTCGCGTTTCCAAATTTGTCACCCGATGAGAAAAGGATTCTACATGAATGGAGTAGAATCCTTCCCATTCATGTAGAATCCTTCGTTGAATAAAGACGGAAGCTGAAGATGACTCGCCTGAAATAGGCCTATACTTCCGAATTACCATGAAATAACGGGTCTGTCTTAATTTTTCCTATATATATATTGTCATCCGCAGACAGATCTACCTCGCCGCATCACAGCCCACCAACACGGCCAGACCCCGACTGCTTTTCCACCCTGAACCGAAACCCGACTGAAATATCGTCAGTCGGCGACTCCACCCCCGGGCCATGGGCGCTCGGTGGAAGTAGGCAGACTTTTTAGCGTGTATACGCGCCCAATAGCTAGAGTGCTCTAATTCATTTCACTTTTTGAGCGATGCATACATGCCAGAGTAGCTACTGTTTATCAAAGTCTACTATTTATATATATATATATATATATATATATATATATATATATATATATATTCCACTTGTGATAAAGACATGTCTTCGTTTTTGTCTAGGCAGCTTACTTAACACAGATTAGACATGGTTGAAACAAATTTTAGTTAAAACACCTTACACATTTAGGAAATTCATCGAACATTTTTTACAAGATATAAAAGATATTCATCTGGTAGGCATATATAAATAGATCACAAATTGTGGTTCTATATTAATTCTATCAGGTTAGAAAATGTAAGAAAGTCAGAATTATTATCGATGTACCTTCTTTTTCTATCAGTTGTATCATTCCTTCAAGAGCGGGAAGATCATGTCGTCTGACTATTTATCAGCCCACTTTCATTTCAGCAAGAGAGTTTAAGTAAAGTTTGTTACATGTTACATAGAATGTTCAAAGCAATTTTTTGTTTTGTATATTCATTACAAGCTCATAAAATTCTAATATGGAGCGAAAATGGTTTTTACATTCCATTAGAAACGAGCTTTTATATACCAGTAAACGTGAGATTCATATGCCATTAAAATACGAAACCTATAGGATTAAAAGTTTCATTATATGCCATTAAAAGAGGTTACAAAGTATGCTAACAAATTGATGATATCTGGAATTAAGTGCTTCCTATTGCATTTTAAAATTATCGAGTATAAGCAATTAAATGTGATACTTTTATGCAATTAAAATGTGTGTCTCAATGCTATAAAATGTTTTAATATATGTAATTATGAAATGATTTTTATATCTCATTACCAAATCAAACCTTTATGTTATTTGAATGTATTTCTCATATGACATTAATAAGTAAATATACATAACATTGTAATTTTGTAATTATAGGCTTTTTGAAAGTTGTTATTTTATGTAAATACAATTTGCTCTTATATTCATTTGCAAGTAGATCTTATATGCAATTAAAATGTGCTTTTATATGCCATTAAAAAGTTAAGTCTGATATGTCCTTTAAATCGAGTCTTTCATGTCATTAAAATCTTTCTCATGTGCACGCAAAACAGTTCTTAAAGTCCGTTCATATTTAAATCTTAAATGACATAAATCAGTTGGTCTTATATGCAATCAGAAGAGATCCATTTTACTTTTGTTTATGTTCATGCAAGAAAAACTTTCTTCAGAAATCTATGTAAACCCAAGAATAAAAAATACATTTTCCCAGCAAAACTCATTAAACATGGAAATATAGATATTTATAAACTTCCGTTAATGTAACAGAATTAAACAATCTGATCTGACTGCATGTCAATAAGTTCATTCTGCAAATCCTCAGGTATTGTGTCATTCTCAATAAAGAAATGATAAAATATCAAACTGAATTTAGGCTAAACTTTCTTGAACTCCTGAAATCTTCTTATGAGCACATTTTTTAGTATCAACAAATGATTCCTAAATTTGGAAAAAAACTATTTGCCAGTATTTTCTGCTTTTTTGACAAATGAAATTGATAAAACGTGCCCCCGCCTTCTTGTCTTGCAAACAGGCGTAATTTTGCTTGAAAGGGCCTTCCTTTCCTCGGTATTTCATGCACAAGCAGTCCCTTTTTTGCAATGTCACTTTCAGTTAATTTATTTTTCCCCAAATATCAGATGGGAACATCATCTCATATCTCCATTTTTTACATCAAATTTTGGTCACAATGTATATGAAATTTTTTTTGATGCTCAGAAAGACGAGGATTTCATTCTGTAATTCCCAAATCCCTTTTAGGACTCTACCCAAGTTTAACCACCGAACGTGGTATATGATATTGTTTGCATATTTTGCGTTTCATGTCCTCAAGAAGAGATTTCATAATGTCGATGGTTAAATCCTCTTTCTCTGGGTATGCTCACTACACTCACTACAAAATCTATCGCAAACTTTAAGTCCAGTGCAGTTTTATAAAAGATTTCCGGATCCAAAATACAATGAAAAGACAAGACTTTACAGTCAGGGATTTCCACTTTTAATTTGTTTTTAAAAGTTTAATCACACCCACGTCATTGTTCGAAGCAACGTCGTTAAACACCCCAAAATGATGTTCGTAGAGATGGGCAAATTGATTCGATAGAAAACGGAGCAATTCTCGGTTCATGCATTAACATATATCGTGTTAATTTGGATAGCATACTGGATACTTCCGCGGACAACTGATAACTCTGTACTACTTTCGCCCATCTTTGCACTGGTTTATTAATAACAAATCACAGACACAAGTATAAATAAATCCAATATAGGATCATATAAACATGGACCAAATGTTCTAATATCCTTAAATAACTCCACCTTATTTAGAAAATTTCTGCGTTGTTTGGAAATTCCAGTCACGCGTTCTTGAAAACGCTATTCAAGTATTGGAAAAAAACGGTGGAATTGTTTTGTAAATCATCTGAAGATACCAGGAGGTTGAAACCTAGATCGCGTATGTATGTATGTATATAATGTAAAAAGTTATATCTTGCGATCCTTTTTTATTGTAAAACGCTTATTAGCAAATAATAGTGAGTGATGTATTTTCCTTGATATTTTTCTCCGATTTAATTGATTAATTCAATATTCTCTATAAAAGCATACGAAATTATTTTCTTTGAACGTAAAACTCTAATGTTTCCAAGAGACATTTTTTTACTTCGGTTATTTAATTTGCGCCCATTAGTTTCTTTGTATAATTAGAAAAGAAGCAACATTTTTGTTCCAGTTTTCGAGTCCACTGATTTGTTTAAATTTCTAAACAACTAAATGAAATACAACTAAACAAATTCCGTTTAAAAGAATCAAAGACGATTGCCTGCAGCCTCGACACTTGATCCGAATCTGCAAACATCTAAAATGACGAATGAAGAAGAAACACCAAAATCTTGATCCTAATTTCAAAATGATTGCTTCAAACCAAAACGGAAAAAAAGAAAAAAAAAATCGAAAATGTTTCGTGTTTTTAATTTTATATCTTGTGCCTTCCAGAGAGATAAAAATTTCTTTAAATACTGATGATGTCGTTGTTGTTGTTATTGTTGATTACTATTTGCTGTATTATTATTATTATTATTATTATTATTACGACTACTACTACTACTACTACGAATGACTCTCATCAAGTAAAAATATTTTTTACCATTATTTTCTCGAGAAACTTAATTCAACAAAAATATCTGTTTCCTGTACACATCAGTTCCTTACTTGATTTGCAGAAACGATTTTTGTTAAATACTACTTAGAAATTCAAAACTAAAAACAAATAACTTGTAAAATACTATCATGAAAAATGCCAATATATACACTACTAGCAGTATAGCCCGGCGTTGCTCGAGTGTAATGAAAACTTTTATATATATAATATTGATTTTCTGCACTATTGTAAGAACTGCAACATTGAAACTTCTGAATATCGTTTCTTATGTCTTTATCTATGAGTTTATCAAATTTGATTAAAATCGGACCACTGATAATGATTTTTTGAAACTTCTGAATATCGTTTCTTATGTCTTTATCTATGAGTTTATCAAATTTGATTAAAATCGGACCACTTCTTCTATAACCCGATTTGTTCGATTATCGATTTTTGATATTTATCTGGGGTACCTCGACACAAAACCTAGCTAAGAACACTCGCAGACGCTTCTAGTACAACTGTGTAAATATTCAAGACAATCGGTTCAGCCGTTTTGGAATCTATATGTAACGGATACACACACACACACACACACACACACACACACACACACACACACACACAGACACACACACACACATACAAAGTTCCATTTATAAATAAGTTTAGATTAGATATACAACCCTTTTTAATTATTTTTAATTAAACCTGTTCATACTCACGGATAATCTTTGGCGTATTTCAATCAAAAGATGTCAAAAATGAGCTGTAATATTGGCAGATGTTATTTACATTAATTTCTTAAGGTACCCAAGTACTTTCAACCTCTTCCCGAAGTCATCTTCATATACAACAAACAAATTTACACACTACGAATGCACACATAAACACAATTAAATTCAGTAATAAGGAACAAACACAAATAGTTAATTTCTCAATAATAAATACCGAATCAAAAGTTAACCACATTAAAAAATAACTATAAATAACAGCATTTGAATCCACAATTATTCCTTCACCATAGTCTTTACAATACGAGGTACCTTTAATAAGTTTCCAGACTTTTTCTTGTAGAGGCATTTAACATTATTGTAGGCTCTTGAAATTGTATTATTTTATTACTATACATCTTATGAGATGGCAGACCCATTTTTATCATTTCAGATTGAAAGGGACAGCTGCAGCAGGACTTGGAAAACAAGCTACTAAACCATAGTCGTCACAGCTGACTTTTTTTTTTTTAAATATCGTAGATCTATCTTTTATCACACTTCACCAGGGCCTCAAGAACTGCGGGAAATGAATCAATAAGCTCGACCATTTCCCTGCTGTCGTTATGAGGTATTTCCTTCTGTTCTTCACTGAGCACCCTTGGGACAAACTTCACGCAAATCTACCATAGCTTTAGTTGCTCATGAATGTTTGTGTGTACAGTTCCTAAACTGACATCAAACTTTGTATATATTGTCTCTCTAGACACAACTATAGTGTTCTGACTTCCCTGCTCCTCTCACACCTCTCATCGTCTCGCACAGACCCTCTGCCTGCCTTGAATTTCTTGTGCTACTTACAACCGATGATCGGCCCATGCAGAAGTGTCCGTCAGCAGTCTGAAGCATTTAATATATTTCTGTGGCGTTCTTTCCAAGTTTAACACAAAACTTTATTGCGAATTGTTCTTCCAAAATGTCCTTTCGCTAGTATTGCATTTTCAAAAAACGTTAGGGTTTAGTAGGGTGTTTTCTAAGTCATTCTACATCTGTCCCTTTCAACCTGAAATGATAAAAATGGGTCTGTCATCACATCAGATTGTGAGCAATAATATAATTTCAAGAGCCTACAATAATTTGAAATTGCTCTACAAAAACAGCCCGGAAACTTATTGATGGACTCTAGTAATTAGGTACGTCGCCGCGTACCTAATAACGGTTTGGATAACAGAATAGATTACTACTCCTACTACACCATTGACCAGCATATATAAATAGTCGATACTGTGAACTCCTCGCTCACTTTTCTTCAAAGAACTCCATAACGCTAGACAAACACTTGTTAACAACGGATTTCAAAATTATTTTGTTGACATGAAGCATTTTCTTTCAAACTTGAGTAATAACAACAGAAAACAGACCGATAATAATAATAGCATTAAAATATCTTCAAGAAAAACAAAATTCATAGCAATTATAAACAGGACGAATCTTCGCTTCGAAACATCATTCTAAATACGCAGCTTCCGTCGACTTAAACAAAAAAAAAAATGAAAATAAATTAATAATCTCTTATTCAAAATTTAAAACGGCTAACCTTATCATCAAACACAACAATTCATCCGCGAGATCAAACCTCAGTGAAACAATATTACAATTTGACATGTCTCTCGTAGGACTGCGTTCTTGATCCTAATTTCGTCAATAATTATATCGGACATGCAACTACGAATCACTCTACATTTCTGTCAACGGATCTCAATTCGATCTCATTTCATCTCACACGCTGGCCTGCCTAACCCTATCCGGAACATATTTGTCAACAACACAAATATCATAGCATCAGCCACATGCAAAAAAAAATGGCAGAAAATAATGGAGACCTTATTAATAAAAACGAAAAACAGAACACTTAATAACATCAACTACGAACACGCTAACAACATGCTGACCGTGTTCGGTACTTAACGCATACCACTACTTTACATCATACATAACAGCACATACATTCTGTTGCACGTAAAATATCCTCGAAAATTGCTAAATATATAGTTGAAAGCGCTCGGATAAAAAAACCATTTGGACATTTTTTATAATTTATGTCATCAAAAGAAAAAAAAACAGTATCACATGGAAAATTACATAAAAAATCAACCATCACATCATATCTGTCATTTTTAATGGAATCTGTATAAAACAATGATTTCTACCATATAAATTGTGGTGGATCCTAGGAATGAGAACCGCACAAAATAAAGGAACAACAAACAGAATTTGAGATAGAAAAATAAGGATATTAAACGTAAAGAACAAACTTGAACGCAGGTGAGTAATCCAGGAATACACTCAGTAAGACGGATATATACAATGTCTTTGAAGTGAAGCCGGCCTGATTATTTCACGATAAATTTATCGTGAAACAATCAGGCCGGTAGATATAAATATAAAATACTGTTTAATTAAAAACAGAATATCTACTTAAATACGAGTATCGGTAAAAATAATGTTCAAAATAAATCATTACATATATATATATATATATATATATATATATATATATATATATATGCGTGTGTGTTAGTTAGCAAGGAAAATAGAGAAATTTAAGGACATTTCTTATTAAAACAAGACAACCAATTTTGCCCAGTATGTATCAAGCCTAAACACTGGGATTTTTATAATAAATAGCTAAAAGATGAAATGGAAAAGTGATATGATGAAAAAAAAAATTCAAGGATATTAGAGCCCAATAATACTAAGTCTTTAGTGTTCTTGAAAAAAAATTTCCCCCTCATAGCTATTTATTATAAAAATCCCAGTGTTTATGCTTGATAAGTACTGGTCGAAACCGGTTTTCTTGTTTTATTTTCCTTGTTATTATTAAGTTTTGTGCCGTTAAAAATGTATATATATAGTCATCCGCAGACAGATCTGTTTCGCTGTATCACAGCTCATCAGTACGGTTAGACAGCCGATTGCTTTTTACCCAGGATTGAAAACTCGACCGAATTGGCGGCAGTCGGCGATTTTACCTCTGGGCTACGGGTGCTCAGTAGAAGGAGCCAAACTTTTTATCGTGTATATTATCATTATACACGCCCATTAGCTGAGAGTGTCCTAATTCATTGCTGAATGAACGATGCGTAGATACCATTCTTCCAGAGTGCTCAATCAGGGTGTGAGAGCGTAAATAGTCACACACACACACACACACACTCACACACACACACACATATATATATATATATATATATATATATATATATATATATATAATACATTCTAGCGTCAAAATTGCTGTTTTTGCTTCACTTGTTTACTGGTGGTGAGGCCTTTAAAGCAAGCCGAATATTTGACATAAAATTCTTGGTATCAAGAAAAGAGACGAGCATTAATAGAATTAATGTAGAGAAAATTAACTGAGTAATATTATTTCAGTCATGCCCACTTTGAAGTTTCATAAATGCATGATTGTAATGTCGTCATTCTTCATGGCCTTTTTCTGATGCTGCTTCCGTTTTTTTTTCCGTATTTATATTATGAAGTTTGATGTAATTTTATATCTTTGTGTGTGAGTGATTCTTTTTATTGGTCGAAACCGACACCATTTAAAAAAAACAACATTCTTTATTTCTACCATTTCTCCCTCTCTCTATTTACATATATATATATCTAAACTTATTTATAAATGGAACTTTCTATGTGTGTGTGTGTCTGTGTGTGTGTCTGTGTGTGTGTCCGTTAACTATAGACTCCGAAACAGCTGAACCGATCGGGTTACAGAAGGAATGGTACTATTTTAATCAAATTTGATAAACTCATAGAAAAGACATAAGAAACGATATTCCGAAATTTCAAGGTTGCAGTTCTTACAATAGTGCAGAAAATCGAATATATATATATATATATATATATATATATATATAAGGCAAGATGCTTGTGTGTGTGTCTGTTTATCTGCCTGTATGTATGTATTTTCCAGCGCTTTTATTTTAGTTTTTTCTTCGAGTTTGGCTCTAAGTAGGTATAATTTTAGTTCTTAGTCTCAGCCACGATACCATTTACTCAGAGGGCCTATTTAGTCTTCAAAAATAAGTTTACGACGAAAAAACTTATTTGATATCGATACGAGGAAATCAAAATTTAACTTACATCCATTCATTTTTCTTTCAGTCTATGGTTTCCTTTAACTGGAAACAACTATTGTTTTTAGTCTTTCGTACCAACGTCCAAAAGAGTCTTAGCTTCAGGACCATGGATTAATTTTAAATCTTTCATTACATCTGAACAACGCCGGGCTATACTGCTAGTATATATATATATATATATGTGTGTGTGTGTGTATGTGTGTGTGTGTGTGTGTCAGATTAAATAAAATGCTAACAATTTGCTCATTTTTTATAAAATCTGTTCATGCTCACGATTAATCTTTCGCGTATTACAATCAAAAGATTTTTCTTGCTTTAACTGGGCTTACGGCCTTATCACGCTGAATATACCGGTTCTCGCTCGATCACCGTAGTTAAGCAACGTTGAGTCTGGTCACTACTTACATTCGTGACTGCTTAGGAATACCAGGTGCTGTAAGCGTTTAGTGACGGATGTGCGTTGTGGTGCAGTTGATATCGGCTCGGAAAGAGAAATCGGTGAGCCGAGTTCGAATTCCAGTTGAATATCCTGCATTCACTTAAGCACTGGTACCCTTAGGAAAGTTATTAATCCGTTCATTCCCTCCATTTATGGGTTAAATAACAGGGTAGGATGTGGAGACACTACCCTTAAAAACAAATCTCAATGAAAGTTGTTACTCGAAAAGAAAAAAAGTATTACTAGGCATAAAACTTATATAAAAACAACAATAAATTGTTGAAAGAAAAAAGATATTACCAGCAATAAATAAATAAAATTTAGTTAGTAACAAATGACCCGCCGAGATTGATATGCCATAAAAACAAAACAAACATGCTTTAACAGGTGCATGACCATGACATTACAACATATGAAAAAATGCATCTTGGATAATTTTCACGTTCTAATGAACGCTAGCAATTTGTAAACCGTCATATTTGAAACAGAAAAAATGTAGAGTAATTTTTAGCAACACAGTTTTCCGGTTTTATTTGTTACCAGAACTTACACCCCTGAAGATGACCTCGCGAAGAGGTTGAAAGTACTTGGGTAACTTAAGAAATGAATGTAAATAACATCTGCCAATATTAGAGCTCATGTTTGACATCTTTTGATTGAAATACGCCAAAGATTATCCGTGAGTATGAACAGGTTTAATTAAAAATAAGCATATTGTTTGCAATTTATTTAATTTAACACGTTTAAAAGAAGATTTGCTGTCTGAATAGAAAAGTTTATATATATATATATATATATATATATATATATATATATATATATATATGGGCAGAAATCACTATTTTATGCAGATTGTATTAAAAGTGACAGGCGAGATGGGATGGTTAACTTTTTTATGAAATTTATCATGTGATCTTGTGATTTTATTTTCTATAGAGTACATATGCGCGTGTATATTCAAGACGAAACGAAAAGAAACTAGGAATTTAAATAAATCTATAAATTAGTTCCTCTTTCCGTTTATTAGAATTTTCTCTTGTCAAGCTGGGCATTTCCCATATTTTCAATCAATTTTTTTTATTTTAGGGCAGTCATATTGCATCTTACACTCGTCGAAATTTTCCATTGCAATATAAAATGTTTCAATTGTCTACCGAGGAAGAAGCTAATTATGTAATTACTTGCAACCTTATTGAGTTAGATTCTCTTTGCGTGTACTCTATAAAACTCTATTTATGATAGACATCAAAGCTTTGAAAATAAGTTTAGCTAATGGCTATTGTTCGAGTTAACTGCGGTGTAACGTATTTGATCCCAACTGGCTGACTCGCAACTGCGGTGCCTCTGCACCATTTGAAATTATCTTTGTCATAATCGTTACAAGATAGAGAAAATCTTGAAAGAAAGAATCGACAATCTTTGTACGTCTACACCCTTGGTCGAAATCGTAAGACCAAAGACAAAGTTGGCATGTGATGTTTATAAACATAGATCGCAAATTGAAACTGTGTATGCACTTCGTGTTCCAGTTTATGCATCCTGGGCGGGAAACTCAAGCACACTCATATAAAAGTATCTGCTATCTATTAACCATCACAGACAATCGCTCCTGTCACCACCCCCCATTAGCATGGATCAGGCTAGTCTCCTTGAACGCAAAACACCGCGCCTCCTCGGTTTAACAACATATCTCAAGTGGAATGTCTATATACAATCCATAGCTAAATCCGCTGCTAAGAAAGTCAGTTCTCAGTGTAGCACCAGGAAGTTTTTCTCGTCTCAAATAATCCTACATATATATAAATCTACCATCCGCCCGTGCAGTGAATACTGCTGTCATATCTGGTCGGTCGCTCCTGCTATTTACCTAAGGTTCTTAACGAAATCCAACGGAGAATCTGTAATATGATCGATCCCGACTTGGCAGCTCAGATACAGTCACTTTCTCACAGGTGTAGTGTGGCTTTTCTTTGTCTCTTTTACAAACACTTTCACGGCTTCTGCCCCGATGAACTTAACTCTCTGGTGCCCCCTATATAAAACTTTACTCGAACCACAAGATTAGCAGCTAGGTCCCACTCATTTACTGTGAAACCAATAAAATGTAAACGCAAATTCTACTCCATCAGTTTCTTTTCTCGCATTTCCCGTTGAATTCGCCTGTGGAATTCCCTTCTATTTACTTTCTTACCCGAGGAGCTAGAATCTCCAAGAATTCAAATGTAAAGTCAATAGTCATCTCATATTTCACTAACCTCACTATCTCTCTCTCTCATTCTTCCCTTCTCCGTCCACTCCATTCTCATCAGTGTTCTCATCCTTCTCTTACACGCTTTCTGACACCCCACTTCCTGATATTTTCGAAGTATTTCGCTAAAATGGAGGATATGATAAAAAATGTGCACCTCAGAACATTTAATTTCTTCCTTGGATGAAACAGTTACGTTTAAATTCATTGCAGAAACTTAACATATTATATATATATATATATATATATATATATATATATATATATATGTTTACGATTGGTTGGGTTAGTATGATACTAACCCAACCAATCCTAAACATATCTCTCTCTTATACCGTAGCCAGATGCACTCCAACTAACAACTAGTTGAAAACATCCTAAAAAAACTCATAAATACTAATATTTCTCCGACAGACTCTAACAAAAGAATTAAGTTTATTATATATTACACTAAATCCACTACATCTAATTCATTTGTCCGCAACGACTCTTCCCCCACCGTTAGTGATTTGCAAAAAACCAATGTAGTATATAAATTCATATGTCCATTTAGAGAATGTATCTCTAACAACCTCAATAATATGTACATTGGTCACACCACAAATTCGCTCTCACGGCGTCTGACGTTGCACTTAAATGAAAATTTAAATACATTCCGTCATTTAGAACAACACGGTTATCAACGCACACTTCTGAGAAAAACGCTTGTTGATAACACGTACATACTTAAACAAGAAAATAATAAGCAGAAACTAAAAATCCTCGAAGCACTCTACATTAAACAATTTAAACCTGGTTTGAATTCAATCAATTTCGATATTTCCAACAACGTACTCAAATGTCTGTAATCAGACCAGGGACCACAACACCACTATTTTGTCACTGTCTTCGGCCATCCGCCAAGGTAGGGATGGACTTATATTTTCAATTCAATTATCTTTATTGTTAATAGCTTAAATGTTCTATGTTTACTGTGTGTTAATATTTACTCTTTGATAATGGCTTATGTGAGCCGAAAGCTTAGACCCGAGAAAAAATTCAACAAATACTGTGATGTTTTGTTTTCTTTCAACGACATCACCATCAAGTATATCAGACGGTATGAACGGATCCTACACAAAAGTAATAGACAAAACTTGTCTATATTATTCAATGAAACCTGCATTAATATATATATATATATATATATATATATATATATATATATATATATCAATCTGTGAATCTGTGTGTGACTGTTCCCTATGCACGCCAACATTTTTAAATATTTTGTTTTTGTTTCAAAATTACGGGGAAAAATATTCACATTTTTTTTTACCAAATGAATTTTTAAAACGATGGAATAAAAATTAAATATAAAGGCTCATTTTTTTTTTTTAGTAAAAAATATTTTAGTCGCGTTTGACATGTGTGATTTGATTTCTGTGACGTAATTCAGCAACCATCTTAAATCTTAGATGTTTTACGGAAATAAAACGTCGGAACAAAAATGAAATATAAAGACTCATTTTTTTTTAATAAAAAATATTGTAGTTGCTTTTGACACGTGTGATTTGATATATGTGACGTAATCTAGCAACCATCTTAGATCTTAGATGTTTTACGGAGCAAATGTAAACAATTTGCACCATTGACCAAAAAGTGCGAAAGGTAAAAATTGCTGAGCTTAAACTCAAAAAGTATGTGTCGACCTGTCTTCCTCTAGATATGTGTCCCTAGAAAGTTTGAATGGCGTAGCTTAAAAAATGTAGGCGTGCATAGGGAACAGTCACACACAGACTCACAGATTGCCTTTTATATATACATAGATTTTCAGTAACTTGATTTACTCGCTATATTCAAAACAATTCTTTCATTTTAACTGTCCTTTCTTCAGATGCACGTCTAATACAACATTTTAATTGAATCAATGACAAAACATTTTATGTCAATATATTCTACTATGTGCCCGCTGTGACAAAACTTGCTTACGGAATTCTAGAATTCGAGAACGCTCAATTTTGGTAAGTTTGCTTGCTTTAGGCATGGTAACACCTTTACGCAGTGATTGCTAATCTCTAACTGAACTAAAAACATTGGAATTACCATAGATCTAACAATTTATACCCCTGGTCTTATAATTTTGATCATGTGTAAATCGCCTCATTTTATAAAAATGCAAATTTCTAAATAAAATGTTTGGAATATAGCTTTTTGTTTCCATAACCTTTTAGATTATAGTATTGGTATCCTTAAGTGGGAGGAGTTTAAAATCTATCCGTAAAAAAAATATTTCTTTTTAAAGATTTTTAAGTGCTCTAAAAATTTTGATCAGGAGTGTATATTCTTTCCATCGCTGGAGTATTTCCTCTTTCTCCCATATGATCATTCCAATCTTGGAATTTATACATCTTCTTGAGAAGCTTGTTCTTTGTCCTGCCAGTTGTCTTATTTCTTTATGCATTTCTTCTTAATTAGTCTTGCTCAATCTCTCTACTTCGGCACATTTGTTGTTAAGCCATGTTTTTTTAGCATGTTTGCATTTAGTCCTTATTTCCTTTTGTAGTTTCTTGTATTCAATTGCATGTCTTGGAATATTTTTGTGTCTTCAGTCATCCACCCGTTTTTTCTTCTGCAGTTGGATTCCTTTGAGACCATGTTGTTTGCTGATGTCACTAGTGCTTGGATAAGTTTTGCAATGAACCACTGCATTTGTGAAACTTTTTTGTGATTACATAAACGATTTGTTTTTTCGTGCTGCCTCCTGGGCTTCTCTATGTCCATAAACCTTTCGGGTGTTCTTGTAACCAGGTGTTGGTTATCACCTGGTCATTCGCCTTACACCACTGGGCCCATCTTCTACCCCTGTTGTTGAGGATTCCTAATCCAAACTTGCCAGTTATCTTCTCTTCCCCCACCTTGCCTACTTTGGCATCCAAAGTTTCCCATGATGATTCTAATTTCTTGGGTTTTACATTGAGGCTTCGCATTGTCAAGAATGGAGTAGAAAGAGAAAGCCGAAACCTTTCTTTTTGATTCGAAATTTACTTATCTTTCTTGCTTCCCTTTTTTTAAAAATTCGTCGTTGCTCAAATATTCTGTCTATGGTATCTTCTACATGCTGTGTGGAATCACATTTCTTTTGCATCAAATCTCTTATTCGTAGACATAATTTCATATACATGAAAATCGAATACATTATAGAAAAAACTGACAATCAAATATTTTTTTTATAATCGTGTCACCCCAAGCAAGGCATTTTACTGCTACTGTTGGGCAAGGGGAGGGGTTACATAAGAGGAATGTTAGAAGAAAGAGGACAGGTTATAGGAAGTATCAGGAAGTGGGTAAGAGAAGGATGATTGTGACCATAAAGTGAGGGATCCATTTATATATTGATTGTAGTGTAGAATTGATCCCCCACTTTATATCCACATTATAATAGTGTAGAAAAAATTTTCTTAATAATCATATCGCCCCAAGCAAGTCATTTTACTGCCACTGTTGTGCATGGGATTACACAGGAGGAATGTTTTGAGAAGAAGTGAGAGGTTGCAGGAAGAGAGTAGGAGAAGGAATAGAATACTGATGAAAGTAGGATGAAGGAAGAAAACAGCAGGAGAGACAGGATGTAAGTTAGTGAAACAGGAGATGACTATTGACTTTACATTTAAATTCTTGGAGATTATAGCTGTCGAGAAAGCAAGTATGCGGAAGGGAATTCCAAAGGCGTGAAGTGCGAGAAAAGAAGCTACTAGAGTAGAATTTGCGTTTACAATTTATTGGTTTCACAGTAAAAGTGCTGGACCTAGTTGCTAATCTTGTTGCTCGAGGAAATCTATATATAGGTGGTACCAGTGAGCTAAGTTCATCGGAACAGAAGCCGTGAAAATATTTGTAGAATAGACACAGGGAAGCCAAATTGCGTCTGGGAGGCAGTGACTGTATCCTAGCTGCCAAGTCGGGATCTATCAAATTACAGTTTCTCCGTTGGATTTGGTCGCGGACACCTAAGTGGATAGCAGGAGCACCTGACCAGATATGGCAACAATATTAAATGCTCGGGCGGATGGTAGATTTGTATATGTGCAGGATTGTTTCGGACGGGAAAAACGTGGATTTAGCTATGGATTCTATATAGTTATTCCGCTTGAGGTCTGATGTGAGAGGTAATCCGAGGAGACGCAGTGTTTTACTTTCAGTGTGAGAAACCTGATCTATGTTAATGGGTGGGAGGAACGACTGTCAGTGGTGGTTATTAGATAGCAGTTTCGTTTTGGAAGCATTAAAATTTACGAGCCATTTCTTACCCCAGTCCACCACGGATTGGAGGTCCTTGTCAATCTCGGCAGCGAGGTTTGCTTTGTCAGCCTCAGTAGATTTTTGATCGAGACGAGAGTAAACTGTAGCATATATGCCCACTTGGGATCTTATCTTAACGAAAAAGCAAAGAATTGAAAGTAATGAATATAAATTCTTCTTTTTAACAATTTTATGAAATATTTCTGAGATGAGATAGTATTTTCATTATTTACACTGTTCGTACTTTTACCATCATTTTTACTGCCACGTTTACGACGTTTCGGCTGGTATTGAAATTTTTCGATTTAAGTTACTGGAACTAAGCAACGCCTATATAAACTAAGTCATGTTTTCTTTAGGCTACAGTAGAGGTTAGCAAATAAACCAGTAAGTTGAGATAAAGGAAGAAGGGTACGTGGTGTTCGGAAGTGGCATCTCACATGGAATGAGAATAATATACCCCAGTGATCGAAATAAAGGTTCAAAATACAACGGCCAAAACCTCGTAAACATGGCAATAAAGATGAGGTACACCGTCTGAACAGTGTAAATATTTTGACAAGTTTATGACGCTCGGTATTTTTTCCATTATACATAAGGATTTTACAAGGGTAGAGATGTTTAGCAAATGTTTTCATGTGAGATCTCAACATTTTTTTTTCGTGTCTAAGAAGAAAAGCAAACAGTTTAACTTTCGGCAGGGACGATTCTTTAGGTTCCATTGATAAGGCGTCCAAACACAAATACACACACAAATACCGGCCAAGTTCAGGCTGATTTTCAATGCAACTACATCTGTAGGGTTCCAACCACGAGAATATTGTCGCCACTGAACGGAAAAATACACAGTTTGGAAGAAAGAGAGCGGCAAGAAAATTTACAAAAGATGAAAAGTTTCAGTTTAAGACAGAGCTCCCTAAATTGTTTAATCTGAATGAAAACCCTTTTTATGTGAACTTGAGCACATCAGGACACAGAATATTCAATGACGTCAATCGATATCGGCCATTGATTGAGTCACGCCATGGTTATCACGAGAACTATAACCACAAAAATATCCTGCAAAGCAAAATTGCATAAATATTTTTAAAATCACGATTACTAATTTTCTTTTTCGTAGTACAATAGTTAGCAAACATTTATGGCATGTTCGGATTGAGTTCCAACCAGTTGGTCTTAAATATTATCATAGTAAATATTTTAGGTGCCATTTTTTGGCGTAATGTTAACGACGGATTAATCTAAACTTATTTATAAATGGAACTTTGTCTCTGTGTGTGTGTATGTGTGTGTGTGTGTGTGTGTGTGTGTGTGTGTGTGTGTCTGTGTTTGTGTGTATCCGTTACCTATAGACTCCGAAACGGCTGAACCGATTTTCTTGAAAATTTACACAGTTGTACTATAATCGTCTGCGAGTGTTTTTAGCTAGGTTTTGTGTCGAAGTACCCCCGATAAATATTGAAAATCGATTATCGAAAAAAGTCGCTTTATAGAAGGAGTGGTCCGATTTTAATCAAATTTGATACACTCATAGACAAAGACTAAAGAAACGATATTCAGAAGTTTCAAGGTTGCAGTTCTTACAATAGAGCAGAAAATCGATAATATATATATATATATATATATATATATATATATATATATAAATCGATACCAGGAAATCAAAATTTGACTTGCATCCATTCATTTTTCTTTCAGTCTACGGTTTAGCTTTAACTGAAAACTTTTTAGTCTTTTGTGTCAACGTCCAAAAGTCTGAGCTCCAGAACTATGGATTAGTTTAAAAGCTTTCATTACACCCGAGCAACGCCGGGCTATGCTGCTAGTTAATATTAAATTGCGTATGATTTACACTTATGAAAACTAACAGAAACCGAAAAATATGCAGTTTGAAATGTAATCATTAGCTGAATTTTTTTAAACAGTAGAAATTTAATTTTTATAAGAAGAAAATCATCATTATTAAAGTCATTTTAATAAACCTCTAATTAATACTGGAGTCTTTATAAATATATAATCTATACCAGATGTTTCATAAACTAATAATTAATGCCGTATTTTTCTATTAATTTTTATAATAAATAAGGAAGTTTTAATTTTTTTATTAATTCTTATAAGTAATTATATTTTCTGCATTAAGAACAAATGGTAACATTAAATTTAATAGATACATAAGGAAGGAAGGATATTATTTTAGAAAAATAAATATTTGTGTTGTAAAATATTGATTTTCTTGTGGAATTGACCTTGAACCAGACTTGACAAAATTTTGTATAAATTAGCGCAAGTAAATCGATTTTTTCATTTTTTTAGCAGCATTAATTTTTAAAAATATCCTCAAAAAATGTTTCGACAATAAATTATCATCATCCTTATCGCTGTATCTACAGTAATATTCTTATATCTCAAACTATTTGTGTTCCTTTTTGGCTTTTGTTCATCTTTCATTCTGAAATACTATCGTTCTCATTTCTATTGTTTAGAAAAAAACATTTCCTCAGCCCCGGACGATTTATTCTAGGGTTTCTAGCAAAACCTTGAAACTGAGGGTCGGCACTATACGTGGTTATACAGAGTGTCCATAATGTCCTAGTGTCATTACAAATATTTATTGCTCAGAAATCATATGATATATAGCAGGGGTTTTCAAACTTTTTGACTTACGGACCCCTTGATATTTCAGGTTTTAGTCTAGGGACTCACTATAAACGCTTATGAAATTTATACATAAATTTTTACTAAATTTTATAGTTTTGCATTAACGTAGTAAAACTGGTTTTAAGCTTACTTTAGACATAAGTATTCAAATAAAATAAATTAATTCTGCATGTTAATGCAAAATGTAACAAAATTAAATTTTGTTTTATTTAAAAATTAAAATTTCGTGTAAATGAAAACAGTAATAGTACTTTACAAATAGTTTTATTATCATTTACACACAGGATTTTTAAAAACACGCTTAGTTAGAAGGATGTGCTTGTTTGGTTTTACACATATTGTCGATTCTTGGCGATATTCCTGATAAACATACACGTAAGTCACTTTCTGGAGGAAGTCTGGATCTGTATTTGTTTTTCAAATTGGTTAATGCCGAAAATCCAGCTTCGGATAAATATGTGGTTGCAAACGGTAACAAAATCCTAACTGCTTTTCGAGATAACAATGAAGCTCTTGCATGTGTAAAATATGTTTTTGCATAAATAACGTTGACATGTAATAAGCGATAGTGCAAGCTTTTGTCATTTGATAACATTAATAAGTAAAAATAGATATCCAGATATTGGAAATTTATACTTTGAATTTCACGTGATGAGTTAATCCACGGACCCCCTATCTTATCCTTGCGGACCCCCTGTGGTCCGCGGACCACAGTTTAAAAACCCCTGATATAGAGTATTGCAATATTTCGTAAAAGGTTGTATATCGCCTCAAGTTTACATTCACTGCTTTTATAGACTACATTCCACGCATTCACCGCTAGTTGCCCTCACAATGTCAAGATGATATTCCATCTCCCTCCATACACACTGCAGCATGTCAACGTCAGTCGTTTGGAAAACTTCTCCAATGGGTTTATAAAGTGTGACAAGATCATGAACAGAAGTTTGGTAGACACCATTCTTGCCTACCCCCAAAGGAAAAATTCAAGTAGGTAAGAAAATGAGATCGAGGTGGCCATGCGACTGGTCCATCACAGCTATTACATCTTCCAGGAAAATATGTATTCAGAAGTGTCCTAATATCAATAAACTACATATAAAATAGACTTGAAATGCGTACAACATTTTACAAAAAATGCAATACTCTACGCCATATGGCTTCTGAGCAATAAATACTTGTAATGCTACTGGGACTATATGGACACGCTGTATATCTTAAATGCTGATTTTTGTATTAATAGAATATAAAGTTTAATTTATAACTTACACTAGCAGTATAACCCAGCGTTTCTCGGGTGTAATGAAAGCTTTAAAACTAATCTATGGTTCTGGAGCTCAGACTCAGTCTAAAGAATATTTGTGTGAAGTTTGGTGAGAATCGAATAAAAATTGTGGATTTGTATAAAGGACTTACAGACAAATAAACACACACACACAAATATCTTGCTTTATATATATATATATATATATATATATATATATATATACTAAAGTCATCCGCATATATATATAATCGATTTTCTGCAGTATTGTAAGAACTGAAACCTTGAAACTTCTGAATATCGTTTCTTATGTCTTTGTCTATGAGTATATCAAATTTGATTAAAATCAGAGTACTCCCTCTATAACCCGATTTTTTTCGATTTATGATTTTTGATATTTTTCGGGGGTACCTCGACACAAAACCTAGCTAAGAACAGTCGCAGACGCTTATAGTACAACTGTGTAATTTTTCAAGAAAATCGGTTCAGCCATTTCGGAGTCTAGAGTTAACGGATACACACACACAAAGTTACATTTATAAATAAGTTTAGATTAGATAAAAAGAGATTAAAATGATGACTATTTTTTCATCATTTCACACTAAGTGATTACTGACCGTGAAATAATAAGAATGAAGTGATGGAGAAAAATAAAAGAACAGAGATTAAGAAGGCATAAAATAATAATTGGCATTCGATTTAATTTTTTTAAATCAACGTTAAGTAGAAAGCAAGTGCAAAATAGGGAGTTCCACATGCTGGAAATGTAAAAGAATGAACTGTTAGCAGAGAACTTATGCTTATATTTTAGAATTTAAACTGTAAAAACATGAGACCTCTCTGCCAATCTAGTACGGAGCTTAAATTCGTAAAGTCTATGAGAGATCATAAGAACAATTAGCATGAAAGTATTTACACAAACGTCACATAGAAGCTACATTACGGCGGTGGGATAGGGATTGAAGATTCTCTTTGAAGATTACTGATTATTTCTGTAATTTTTCAAGAAACTTTCATACATAGCAAAAGCACTAGATATGGATGAAATAGAAGAATTATAAAGATTTATTGTATTCTTGCCATATTTGTTCTAGTGCTTCTGCTACATATCTAGATATTTGTGAAAAAAAAAACCAAGAAGCAACTCAGTTTCAATAATCTAAACATCGCTGTGACATAGCTTCCTAGGGACTTTTTTCTTGAAATAATTTCTTGATGAGACTTTTAATAAGCTTTTCCTTTTTGATATCTATACTTTATGAATTAAAGTCTAGTACTTGATTGGCAATTTGGTTCCATAATTTAGCCGTTGAATTTACTAAATATAAACGTAAGTTCTATTTGAATAGTACATTCTCTTCTACTTCTCATTGGAGGAATTCTATGGGAGGTTCTTGCTTTCTTGTTAACTACGTCAGTCGTCATCTTTCATTGACGACTGTTCTATTTATTGTTCTTTCTTTAAACAATGTGTTCCTTGAGTTCTTCATTATCAGTAAACCCCTTGTTTCTCGGTGGCTTTATTGCATTGCTTAAGATGAATTCATTAAAATTAAAAGAATACTTAAATAATGTAAAACAAATTGTGCATCAGGTAGATTTGGGAAAACTCAGCGATTCTTTCTATGAAGTTAAGAATATTCACCTAATCTTATTGAGAGAAGCATTTTAAGAATTCTTTTTAGAATCTCTGAATTGTCAACAACCGGTTCAAAGTTAAGTTTTTATTACTTTTTATATCGATGCAGAACATCACTCAAGTGTATCGAGCCGTTTAACATTTGGTAAACAGGTGTCCTGTGTTAAAATAGTTCAGTTGATCCTTTGCCGTCGTCATGATTGGCATCAACAGATACTTTATTATTGAAACTTTGTAACACACTAAATTGAGCTGAATAAAAATCTAGAGAAATTTGCAACAATTAATCTTTAGCTTTCAACAATATAGCAGTGAATGCTGGACAATATCCTCAAAGACGAAGGAAAAACTTGAAGCAACAGAAATGTGGTTCTACAGAAGGATGCTGCGAATATCATGGATCGAGCATGTGAGCAATGATGAGGTATTGGAAATGATGGAAACGAAAAGGAAATTAATACTGAGCATCAGGAAGAGACAGCTGAAGTTCCTGTGCCATGCAATGAGGAAAGAGGGCTTGGAGAACCTGATACTAACAGACCAGATAGAAGGAAAAAGAGTCAGGGGAAAGCAGCGGATAACATATTTGAAGGACCTAATCGGGTGGATGATGGAAAGAATGTTGCGTGGTGTAACAGGAGAAGGCATGCTAAGAGCCACCAGGGAGAGGGAAACGTTGAAAGCCATGATCGCCTACGTCCTGAAAAAGTGAAAAGATGGGTCAGATTAGTAAAGGTTTAAATATTTAAGCAGATATTTATTTCTCTGTTTACTTGTGGTCATTAATACATTTCTTTTGTTTAATATTTTAGGGTTATTTTGTTTTGATTTTTTTAAGATGACAACTTTTTTGGAATGGCAAATGTTACTTCTATTTCCTATTCCATTATGAGAGTTGTTTTTCGCGATAATGACCCAGTGCCATCAATACGGAAATATTGTGAATTTCAATCTGAAGATATTTTAGAAAGTATACTGCAGTGCGCATGTGTTTTCATCTATGAATATATAACTGATATATTCAATTACTTTTTAGTCAGAACGATAACCTGCTAATCTGTTATATGTTAAAACATTTGTATTCAAGTTGTACACAAAGCAAAATTGTCGGTTCAATAAAACGAATAAGTACTCAATTAGATTGAAATCTGTGGGTTAAAAGGACAACTCATTTAAATCTTCTTCATGTTTGTAAAATAATTTATGTACAGTTAGAAACGTTGGCATGGAATATTATTCTTTGAAAAGAACTACGAAGAGAAATGTGCTAAACGGATATAGTTGGATTACAGTATTGGAGTAGGTCGTACTAGAGTTTTATTATGAATGATAATACTCGGAATGATGAATGACGTGTTCATTTTTCAATCTTTTGTCTCGAACTTGGAATAAAAATCTCTATTCACTTCTGGTATACATGAAAATTAGTGGCCCAGTCAAGAGATGCTCGACGCCGCCACTGAATGCGGAAATCACAAGTCGTTTTGTTTTTATATACTTGCACTAACTTTAAGAGATTAGTTATTTGGCATCTACAAAAATCAAAGATCATTCATTTCCAGCCACAAGAATAGTTTTGCTAACGAACAAAAAAAAAAAAAACGGCGAGAAAATTGACAAACGATGAAATGTTCCAATTTAAGAAATACTTTCCTACATTCGTTTGATTTGAATGAAGACCCTTTTCATGCAAATTCGAGCACATCAGGACACAAAACTTTCAATGAAGCCAGTCGATATGAACCGTTGATTGAGTCAAGCCATGGTTACCACGAGAACTGTAACCATAAAACATTCTACAAATCGAAATCGCATAAATATGTTTAAAATCACGATTACTAATTTTCTAGTACCTGACGTAGCACAATAGCTAGTAAACATTTATGGCTGACAAGTTCGGGTTGGGTTATTAATGACAATATCTTAATATCATCATAATAAATATTTCAGGCGTCATTTTTGGAATAATTTTAATAACGGGTTGATTAATATTAAAGTGAGTTTGATCCGCACTGAAGATGAGTCAGTCAATCAATTAATTGCCTTATTGAAACAAGCTTTGGGCGATCATGTCTCGAAAGTGACATGACTTACTGGGCAGAAGATTATCCCGCAGTAGGTTGCCATTACTTTATGCGGTAGACTGGTTGCCGACCAAGGCTATAGAACCCAATCTGTCCTGTTATTTGACTCATAGCTAGAGGGGAAAGAAATGTATTATATTATTATGTAGTAATTAGTGGGGGATCGGTTTCCTATTGTTATGAAGTAACAAACCGATCCTCCACTTTAAGACCAGTAGAAGCCTTAATCATTATTCCAACTATTATATTCAGTCAGTCAGTTAAGTGCTATACGTGATACACGTTTGGGCGATCATGTCTCGAAAGTGACATGACTTACTGGGCAGAAGATTATCCCGCAGTAGGTTGCCATTACTTTCTGCGGTAGACTGGTTGCCAGCCGAGGCCAAAGAACCCAATATTTCCTATTATTTAACCCATAACTGGAGGAAATGGACGGATTAATAATTTTCCCAAGTGTATTTGCGGGTAACTGAATGCAAGGAAACAACTGGAATTTGAATTCGGATCCCCCGATTTGTGGTTTCCAGCCGATATACACTGCACCACAACGCACATCCTATGAAGACGAGAGAAAACCAATAAATGCGCTTGTTGAACTGTAAACATTAGCTGAATTTTCATCGGAAACTTTCACTGTATAAGAATATGAATAATCCGTTAATGATCATCATCATTTTTCATTTTTGATGAGTAGAAAATTATAATTAATAAAGTAATAATCTTAAAAATTAATACTGATTCAAAATAAACCTATAATCTCTATTGGATATTTTTATAAGCCTACTAGCAGTATAGTCCGTCGTTGCTCGGGTGTAATGAAAGCTTTAAAACTAATCCATGGTCCTGGAGCACAGACTCTTTGGACGTTGGAACGAAAGACTAAAAAGCAATAGACTGAAAAAAAAAAAAAAAGAATGGCTATAAGTCAAATTTTGGTTTCCTGGTATCGATATCAAATTTTCTGCACTATTGTAAGAACTGCAACCTTGAAACTTCTGAATATCGATTCTTATGTCTTTATCTATGAGTGTATCAAATTTGATTAAAATCGTACTACTCCTTCTATAACCCGATTTTTTCGATAATCGATTTTCGATATTTATCGGGAGTACCTCGACACAAAACCTAGCTAAGAACACTCGCAGACGTTTATAGTACAACTGCATAAATTTTCAAGAAAATCGGTTCAGCCGTTTCGGAGTCTATAGGTAACACACACACTCACATACACACACAGAGAAAGTTCCATTTATAAATAAGTTTAGATAATGATTACCGTATTTTCTATTAATTTTCTATTAATTTGTAAAATAGATAACTGCTGCTCTGCCTATTTTTAATATATTTCTGAATTTGACATGTATAGATTTTGAATGACAATTTCTGTCATTGTTACCACTTGTTCGAGGTCATAAAGATTTGAACCATTCATTAAAAGAAGCAATGGCATTGGATGCCTTTAAAATTTCTTGAAGGAATATGTTAGAGCAATTGAAATTCTCTCTTGTAGTCGAAGAATTTTGAATAAAAGTGTTCGTAGGACAGGTGTTTGTGTTATTGTCACCGAGTTTCATTTCGTTTTGTTATTTATTTAATCATTCCTCACCAAGTTAGGCTATACTGCAACCAGGACGCGCAAAAAGGGGCTTAAAACGAGTGAACGAAAATGAGACGCGAGGAAAGGATAATGATACAGCACGGTTCGAGATGACAGAAGATGTCGATTAACGTTGAATTCAAATCTTTGATAATTGTAATTATCAGGGAAGCAAGAAATGTGACTGGATTTCTACAATTGAAAAGTGCGAGAAAAGAAGAAATTAGAATAAAAGTGGCGGTAGAATCTAGATATTTAAACAGCGAAACAGTGATATCTAGTCCCCAAAGTAGTAGCACGCACGCCTAATTTCCCGTAGTCAGGGCACCAATGATAAAAGCTCATTAGAGCAGTTACCATGAAAGCATTTGTAAAAAAAAGACGGAGGTAAACCATATCATGTCCCATGTCCTGATTACATTACAAACTTTCAATTTTGTCAAGAATTTCCTGATATGACCGCCTCTTCTACCATAACAATTTTTTATCGCTTTTTCAATTTATGGAACTCGCTACCGTATCTCCTTCACTTTATTTTTTTAATCCTTTTCTCGACACCCCTGAATCATGCTCCTCTTATTTTAATGTCACGTTACTCTCTTCACACTAGTATTTTCATCCTTCTTTTACCCCCTTCTATATTGATTTATGCTTTATTGATGTAAGCTATATTGAGGTCGAACTAGACCAAATATATATATATATATATATATATATATATATATATACAGGTTTCATTGAATAATATAGACAAGTTCTGTCTATTTTGTGTAAGATCCGTTCGTATGATCTGATTAGCTTGATAGTATTGTCATGGAAAGACGGCAAGAAATCGCAATAATTGTTGATTTTTTTTATCAGGTCTGAGCTTTCGGCTTACATAAGCCATTATCAAAGGATGAAAATTCTAACATATTCTGACATTTAAAACACCACGGCTATCAACACACACTTCTTAGGAAAACACTTGTTGAAAATACGCATATACTTAGACAAGAAAATAATAAACGAAAACTTAAAATTCTAGAAGCTATCTACATCAAACAGTTTAAACCTAGCCTAAATAAAATAAATTTCGACACCTCTACTAACATACTTCAATGCCTATAATCGACGGGAGAGGTCATAGTTATTATACTTACCCCCTACACCATAGTAGCAGCAGTTCCCAGACCAATCCCTCATGCCACTACACACTCAACCACTACCACCATTCCTTCTCGGCCTACAGCCATGTGCGACACAAAAAATGGACCTGTCTAATTTGCTCTGTATAACTCCACTCTGTTAATAATAATTTAAATGTTCTATGTTCACTGAACATTAAATGTTCATCCTTTGATAATGGCTTATGTAAGCCGAAAGCTTAGACCTGATAAAAAAATCAACAATTATTGCGATTTCTTGTCGTCTTTCCATGACAACACTATCAAGCTAATCAGATCATACGAACGGATCTTACACAAAATAGACAGAACTTGTCTATATTATTCAATGAAACCTCTATTAATGAAAAATGCTGCCAAAATACACACACAATATATATATATATATATATATATATGTATGTATGTATGTATGTGTGTGTGTGTGTGTGTGTGTGTGTGTGTGTAGTATTTAATGTACAAATGAACTGCAGATTTATGAATGTGCATGGTGTATTCTGAAAGAAAATGTCTGGTACAATATAGTGAACAAAACATTTCCCATCAGTAGAGGTAGCAATTGATTTAATATAATCGTTCAACTTCATTAAATATGTGCCTAAGAAGTCGTTCAGTGTTCTAGGGTTGAGCATAAGTCATGCTGATAGCAGGCTGAAATATTCTCTATAGTGATTAAATGAAAGCATTGTTTTTTTGGGGCGTTACAATTTACAAGCCATTTCTTGTCCCAGTTAAAAAATGATCGGAGGTTATTTTAAAGAGCAGTTGTCAAGTTTATATTTGGTTGTTAGAAATTATACCAAACCAGGCGTAAATAGTAGCAACATCAGTATAAATACCTAGTTAGGAACTGATGGCATCAGGATGGTCATTAATGTAGATCTGAAACTGAGTAAGTTCAATGATAGAGCAGTGGGAAACCACCTCATTAATATGAAATAATCTAGAAGTTCAATAGAATCTTCATGACACGATTTGTTAGGAACGACTGAATTTACTCAAATATTTATCCCGTGTTACGGTAGCTCTTGAGTTTGTGAAGAAGGCTAGTATGCCAAACATTGTCAAACGCCTTTGAGATATTTAGAGCCACTCTGGGAAGGGTTCTGATAGAAGACGGAAAGTGTGAAACAGAGATCTGAAGGGAAATTGGCATGGCGAAAGACGCGTTCCAAAAGCTGAGGAAAATATTAAGACACAGGAAACTTTCACTAGAAACCAAGAAGAGAGTACCGGATTGCTATGTGATGTCAGTCCTTCAATATGACAGTTAATGCTGGACAATATCATCAAAGATAAAGGAAAAACTTAAAGCAACTGAAATGTGGTTCTACAGAATGATGCTGAGGATATCATGGATCGAGCATGTCAGCAATGATGAGGTGTTGGAAAGGATGGAAACGAAAAGAAAATTAATATTGAGCATCAGGAAGAGACAGCTGAAGTACCCGGAACAAGCAATGAGGAAGAAGGGCTTGGATAATCTGATACTAACAGGCCAGATAGAGGAAAAAAGAGACAGGAGAAAGCAACGGGGTTTGCGAGATGTTACGGGAGAAAGCGTGCTATGGATAGAGAGAAGTGGAAGACCATGATAGTCTACGTCCTGAAAGGACAAGGCACCTAGAAGAAGAAGAAGCTCTCACATTCACCCAATCTCTATCAGTGGAGTTATCAATTTTTCCCCTAAACATCTCAAAGAAGATAATGTCTATTTGACTATGCCATTTTTTTATATAAACTACTTTTCTAGAAGATACTTTTCTTCATAGAAAGGCGAAAGATTTTGACTCTTCCAAGTCTCTTCAATTTTAGGATAATCGATGGCCGGACCCTATTCCCTCTCCCAAATTATTGTCTTTTTTTAATCGGGTTTTTACTTCGAGTGTCAGCAATATGGGATAGAACAGCGGACACGATTCACTTCAGCGTTGTCTTCTCTCTCATTTGCCAACGCATAAGCAACGCTACCCGATATTCACAAAAGCCGTAATCAGTGAGAATTGGATGAAATTAATTCCTTTTAGCGAAAGACTTTGGTGCGGACAATATTATTTTTCATCCCCTCCCGCATTTTACACATTAATTAATTATTGATTTTTTAATCTTGAAATAATCAATAATCATTATTTTTTTCCGTTCTGTTTAAAATCTCTCAAGGCTTTATCATTTAAAATAACGTCTTGTTCCATAGGTTCATAAATTTAATCGATAAAGAAATCGAAAAAACAGCGGATTCTTTTTCCTTTAAGATGTTTTGAAAAATAAATGAAATAAAATTTTATTGATTTTACTAATCAGCTGTTTTTAAGTTTCGAAATATTTATTTCTGTCTCGACATTTTGAATGCCTTGCAGATTTTTTTAATGACCATTTGGTAGAAATATTTTTTATGCGTGCAAAGAGAAAGTAAGTGAAAATTATGAAGATCTGAAGGATAGAAGACGTTCGGCTCTAGAATCAAAAAGGTTAATTTTTTAGTGATCTTGGAAGAATCCTTACGGGAGTTGAGATATATATCGAAAACTCCAGTAGTATACCGAGGACGCATACTTTTTCTTTAATAAGATTTCTTGAATATTCAAACCGGTAGACAAAAATAAATAAAAGCACTGTTTAATAAATAATTGTGACGTTTAATCAAATACGAGTATCCATTAAAAATCACATTTATCGTAATAAGAAATAATCTCGGAAAAATATTTTCAAGTAAACCCAATGTAATCTGTCTCTTCCCTCCAGTTATGGGTTAAATAGCAGGACAGATTGGGTTCTATAGCCTTGGGCGGCAACCAGTCTATCGCAGAAAGCAATGGCAATCTTCTGCCAAGTCAGTCATGTCGCTTTCGAGACATGATCGACCAAGCATGTTTCACGTATGGCACTTAACTGACTGACTGAATGTAATAGTTGGAATCATGATTAAGGCTTCTACTAGTCGTAAAGTGGCACCAATCTATCGCAGAAAGCAATGACAACCTACTGCGGGATAATATTCTGCCCAGATAGTCATCTCTCGAAAGAGACATGATCGCCCAAGCGTGTTTCGCGTATGGCACTTAACTGACTGAGGTCTTTAAAAATTGCATACACATTTCTCTCTCTCTCTCTCTCTCTCTCTCTCTCTCTCTCTCTCTCTCTCTCTCTACAATGCTCTATGCAATCATCGGTTGCATATTAGAAACTACCTGTTCTGAAATTTGGGCTTCTTTTTCTTGCAATATTAGAGTATTAATATAATATAATTCTAGGATGATATTTTTTACATTTTAATTTTTAAAATTTTATAATTTTATTTAAGCTAAAACACGAAATTAAAAAGCAAAAACTCAAAAGACGATTTAATAGGGAGACGGTTATATGTGTTTTATACATGCTTATCAAGGCTTACGGCCATATCACGTTGAATACACCGGATCTCACTCGATAACCGAAGTTAAGCAACATTGAGTCTGGTCAGTACTTAGATGGGTGACCGCTTGGGAATACCAGGTGCTGTAAGCGTTTAGTGAGGGATGTGCGTTGTGGTGCGGTGAATATCGGTTCGGAAAGAGAAATCGGTGAACCGAGTTCGAATTTTAGTTGAATACCCTGCATTCACTTAAGCACTAGTACCCTTGGGAAAGGTATTAATCCGTCCCTTCCCTCCAGTTATGTCTTAAATAACAGGGTGGGATTTGGAGACCCTACCCTTAAAAACAAATCCCAATGAGTCTTGATACTCGAAAAGAAAAAAGTATTACTAGACACAAAACTTATATATAAACAACCATAAATTGTTGAAAAGGAAAAGGTATTACCATCAATAAATAAATAAAAATTTAGTTGGCAATAAATGACCCACCGAGGTGTTGATATGCCATAAAGACAAAACAACCAATCAACATATTTATCAAGGGGATTAATTATTGTTTTTATCTTAGGGGAAAACAAACTAATGATGACAGTAAAATGAGTTATATAGAAAAATGTATGTTAATCACGTTCAACGTATTTGAGCAAATATTTATATCTATGTTTGCACTAGCAGTATAGCCCGGCGTTGGTCGGCTGTAAAGAAAGCTTTAAAACTAATCCATGGTACTGGAGCTCAGAATCTTTGGACGTTGGCACGAAACACTAACAAGCAATTGTTGTTTCCAGTTAAAGTGAAACGGTAGACTGAAAGAAAAATGAATAGATGTAAGTCAAATTTTGATTTCCTGGTATCGATATCAAATAAGTTTTTCCGTCGTAAACTGACTTTTTAAGGCTAAATAAGTCCTCTGAGTAAATGGTATCATGCCTGAGTCTAAGAACTACAATTATACCTACTTAGAACCAAACCCGAAGCAAAAACTAAAATAAAAGTGCTGAAAAAAATAGACATACAGGCAGATAAACAGACACACACACAAACATATTGTTTTAATATATATATATTATAGATTTTTTGCACTACTGCAAGAACTGCAACCTTGAAACTTCTGAATATCGTTTCTTATGTCTTTGTAAATGAGTGTGTCAAATTTGATTAAAATCGGACCACTCCTTCTATAACCCAATTTTTTCGATTATCAATTTTCGATATTTATCGGTGGTACCTCGACACAAAAGCTAACTAAGAACATTCGCAGATGCTTATAGTACAACTGTGTAAATTTTCAAGAAAATTGGTTCAGCCGTTTTGGAGTCTCTAGGTAACGGACACACGCACACTGACACACACCCACACATAGACACACAGAGAGAAAGTTCCATTTATAAATGAGTTTAGATTAGATATAATCATCAATTCACTTATGTTTATTTAAGTGTTTTATGATAGTTACTTAAACAGGATGTGCCTTGTAGCGTAATTTATATCAGGAACAAGAAACGAGTTCGAATCACGCGCTTTCCCAGTATCCCTTCTGGACACGCTTCTCTACTAGATCTCAGTTTTACCTCTTTACCTGCCTTCTACCGTGTCTCGCAGCTTTGTTCTCTCGGTAACTCAGATCATGCTGTTGTTTCGATTAATATCTCTATTTACTCTCAATCCCACCAGGAGCGCCTCCTGACAATAGGATCTACTACGGCTATCAAAACGCAGACTGGTTTGCGTTTCGAGATTTTCTCATGCGACATCCCTTAGGGAAAAGTGTTCAGTTTCCTAGTTGAAGTTGAAGACTGCTCCTCTGAGGTCTCTTCCTGGGTGAAAGCTGGCACTGATGCCTTAATACCGATCAGGATGTTCCGTCTAAACCCTCAATTTTCCCCTGGTTTTCTCGTGTCTGTTCGGTCGCGATTGCTCACAGGAACCACTGCTTCCGGCTATTTCGGAGCCATGCGATTGCTTGCCTCAGCTCGTAATGAGTGGAAGAGGATCCTGAATTACATCAAGTTGTTGTTTGCTGAGAGAATGAAGCAGCGCATAGCTGACCGACATTTTGGCTCCAAGGACTATTGGCGGCTGTGCAAACGTGTGCTGAATAACAGCAAATCCTCCATCCCTCCCTTAATCAATCAATTTTTAAAATTTCCCGTTCAAAAATTCCCTGCCACGTGAGAGTTCAAAAACAGAAAACACCGTTACGTGAGCGTTCTTACAAAAACGGTGAACAGTAAAATCAGTAATTGAAATCGTCTTAAGACATCACTCATGGTAGAAACCTAGGTCGCGTAATAACTCCTTTACAATTGAAAAATATTATTAGTATATATGTATATAATTATCATTCTAATATTTTATTATAAGTCGTGATAATAAAAACATATTACATTGTAATGTTAATTGTACTTCGTCAGATGATGGTTGGTCACTGGCGTTTGGAATGAATTTGTGAAAATATAAAATTAATTCGTTACCCATTAAAATCAGTGGGTCATAGGGACAGAATTAAGAATATTCATTTGGGTAAGACTCGATTTCCCAATAGAAAGTTAAGTCTATGTTGGATAGGGAATGAGGTTAGAAGGTTAAGTTGGGTAACTGAAACTTACGTTGGTGATTAGGTTGTCTACATTATGTCACATTTGATGACCGGAGAAATGGCAACATTGAAAGTGTTTTAAGTGATTCTGTCTGCAGGAACTTCCTTTTTGTAGAACTGCCACTTTATTTGTTTGTGTTAACTTTAATAATGCTATGCTTTGCCGACTATTTAGTATTAAGTGCTTCATATATATATTTTCCTTTAGTTATAATTATATCAACAAACACCTTTAAAATACTTTCGATGAAAACTACTTCCATCATTCCAAACACCAATGACATACCATCGCCTGACAAAGTAAAATTCAAATAATGAAACACGATAGCTTTTTTGTTTAACGATGTAAAATGTTTTTAATATAACTACTTATAATAATAATAATAATAATAATAATAATAATAATAATAATACTTTACTTTGTATCTAGCACTTTTGAAAAGTATATGCTACACATTGTGGATCGTTACTTTGTTCTTACTCTTACTAATATATATATATATATATATATATATATATATATATATATATATATATATATATTCTTATAGTGAGAGATTTTAAAAGAGATTTTTACTTCAAGTAACTTCTGCATATTATAAAAAGTACAGATTTTGGTTGTATGAGCGTTTTTATTTGATTTACTCAACAAATGCTTTAACAAGAAAAATACTTGTTACATAATAAATTTTATATTTAGTATAATAGCCTTTTGCTTTGATCACAGCCTTCATTCTGTCAGGCATTGAAATCACAAGCTTCTTCAATGTATCTAATGCTATGTTCTGCCAAGCAGCTTGTATTTGTTCCCAAAGTGTGTTTTGCAAAGTAACATTAGATTTATCAATTCGAGAGGGGGGAATAAGAAAAAAGTCTCTGATATCCAAGTATAATAGAATAATGAGTCGTTTCAAAATAACTTGCTTTTTAGAAAAATTAAATATATCTTTTTTTAATACATTTCTTTTACACCTAGTTTTAAATAATCAATATTTATTAGCAATTGACTTGGCTTTTCACCCTGTATTTGAATTTCAGTCAGTAAGGTTTTTAGGAAAATCACCCCTGTTTTAATATTTTTGCACACTACCGGTAGTATGCAAAAGTGTTAGGACAGGGGTAATTTTAAACTTTATTTTGATGCCTCACAAAATATAAAATAGTTCTTGTCATAATACTTTTGCACAGTACTATATATATATTGCCAGGTTTAATGCATTTTTGGTTAGATTATTCACTGGACACTTTGAGGATAAATGAATATATCATGTGTATTATATATATATATATATATATATGATCAGTATCGCTCAGTTTATCTTATTTTCGCCGTCATTATTTTATACCAAACTTAATAACATTAACCAAAGCTTGCATCTAATAAATTCCCTAATGTTGTTGTTAATAAAGCATAAAAATGATAGAAAATGAGATTTACATCATAAAGCTTAATGTATAGATAAAGAACAAAATGCAAAAGCCTATTTCATCGTTTGCGCACGCGTCCAATTATAAACAAGATAAAAGACCCCTCTCCTGTGTATATACATAACTACACTTCTTCGGCTGAACGTGATAAAAATATAAGATTAGCAATCTATTAGAAAATAATATTCTCCGCTCTTATCATTTATATTAATTTATACGTTCTAACGCGTAAATTATGCAATATCATTAAAAATTTTCTTGTTTCTTAGCAATAATGTCCCTTAAGAAAATACTGTTTATTGTTCATAAACAATTATGTTATCCTGTAGGTTAACTTGTCATTTTTGTCAGAGCGGCCTCCATATTCATATTAACCGACAGTTGGATTATACAGTGGGCTTTCTACATTATACGCCAAGTAACGTTCTTAATATACACTCCTGATCAAAAATTTAAAACCACTTAAAAATCTTTAAAAAGAAATATTTTTTTTACGGATAGATTTTAAACTCCTCTCACTTAAGGTTACCAATACTATAATCTAAAAGGTTATGGAAACAAAAAGCTATATTCCAAACATTTTATTTAGAAATTTACATATTTATAAAATGAGGAGATTTCACATGATCAAAATTATAAGACCAGAGACAAAAAGTCAACGAAATTGTACAAAAAGTGTATGAAAACATTCAACAACCAAATTTAATCATGGGTTCTTCCTCCACTGCTTTTGATGACTTCAAAAATTATGTCGGACATGCTAGAAATAAGCGTTTCCGTTAAGGATCGGGGGATGTTGCTCCAGTTTCTGAAAATGTCTTCACGAAGTTCATTTTTTTTTAATATTGTTTGCCATTTCGATAAAAATCTTTTGTCATCTATCCTCAAACATTTTCAATTGGGTTCAAGTCTGGTGAGCATGCAGGATGTCCCAAGAGATAGACCCCATTTTTTGTAGAAAGGTCAAGGTCCGTCTTGCAGCGTGGATTGCAGGATTATTCTGTTGGAATAACCATCCATCCACACAGAAACGATGGTCCTCCATCATCAATGATGCTTTTTGTAGCATGCTAACATAACCAGCCACTGTTTGACAACCCTGCACCACCTGGAGCTCCATCGTCCCTCTGTAAGAAAAGGCACCCCATACCATTAAGGACACTCCACCACTATGACGTGTGGAGAAAATTTCAGGAGGCATGTTTTTGTTTTGCCAATATCGTTGGAAGCCATCAGGACCATTTAGATTGAATTTTTTCTCATCAGAAAACAGGACTTTCTTCCACTTCTCAATGTCCCATGTTTGGGATTCACAACCAAACTTTAAGTAGTCCACCTTGTGACGTGGAAGCAGCCGATGAATTCGTTTACGCTTATTATTTACCTTGCGTTTTTGTCGTAAGTGTCGTCTGATGGTTACGGGACTGCAATCAATATCTGTGACTGCCTTAATTTGACTAGAAGAAAGTGCCCCCTTTTTCATAACAACCCGTCTTATTCTCTTACTCAATGCAGGAGAAATTTTTTAGGGCCTACCAGAGGATTTTACTTTTCCATAATTCTCACTGTTCTTTAGAAAGTAGCAAATCACAGTTTTACTGCGATTTACCTTAGCTGCAATCGCCCGCTATGACAAATCTTGCTTATGGAACTCTAGAATTTGAGAACGCTCAATTTTGGTAGGTTTGCTTGCTTTAGGCATGGTAACACCTTTACGCAGTGATTGCTAATCTCTAACTGAACTAAAAACATTGGAATTACCATAGATCTAACAATTTGTAGTCCTGGTCTTATAATTTTGATGATGCGTAAATCGCCTCATTTTATAAAAATGTAAATTTCTAAATAAAATGTTCGGAATGTAGCTTTTTGTTTCCATAACCTTTTAGATTGTAGTATTGGTAACCTTAAGTGGAAGGAGTTTAAAATATATCTGTAAAAAAAGAAATTCTTTTAAAGATTTTTAAGTGGTCTTATATTTTTGATCGGGAGTGTATTTGTAATTTTTATTTAATGTAACACAATATCTTCTGGCTTTGTAAAGGTATAAGAACAATAATGATAGTGTTGGCAACTATAAAAGTTATTTTTGAATCATTTGTGAGCGTTTTTTTTTATAGTTGCCAACACTGTTTGTTTAAATATACATAATTTAGAGTAAAGCTCATTTCGTCATTTTGCCCTGAAAAAGTGGCTCATAGGACGAAGCGCGTAGGCGAGTAAAAGAGTTTTCCTCTAGTCTTCTTTTTATTTAACCATATATGTGACACTATCTTCCACAGCGATAATTTCCCTTCTCCCGCTGGGATACTTTCCCTAGGTTGGTTTGAAACAACGGAAAGAGAAATTGATATTGGCAATATTATTAATGATTTATTGCAACACCCGATGTGAGCTTAGAAAAAAAGAATAACTTTAATACCATCCAGTACTTCTAAAATCCGGAGGAAATAAAAATTAACTATTCTGGGAAGAAAAAGAAAAAGG
>JBBBDQ010002446.1:510000-532500 GCA_037127315.1 Ascarosepion bandense | reverse complement strand
TTAGACTTACTCTTTCTGTATTCGTGTTTTCCAGTATATCTCGTTGTTACAAGTCCCGTGTTCGTGTCTTCCTTTCCTACTAACTTGCTCAACACAACACCTATGAATTCATTTTTTAATTATATTGTCTTTATCATTGGTTAAATTTCTACCACCATAAGACAATCATCCCTGTACGAGCCTATATTCTCAATATTTATATCATTATACGCTGTCAGGTTATAGAGAATAAATAGACTAACAAGACTTGAGGATTCAGCGGAGACTGGAGATCTCATTGTGATGTCAAATAGGTCCTCAAATTTGTTTTTTTCCACTGTTCGCTTGTGGTGGATGAATACAGATCGTTTTGTACTCGTGATTATTATCTGTTTCTCGTTAGTTAGATTGGAAAAATTCATTTTGAATTCCAATGCCAAATAGTTCCTTGGAAACAGAAGAGTAATAATCAACGATGTCAAACTGGATAAACGAACATTTGGTCTTATTAATTTTCGGTTAAACCAGTTGGCGACATCATTAGTGTTTTAATTTGGAAATTGATTCTGTCCAGGATGGTTTTGCTGATTTTGCCGATTTCAGGTTGTGTAAGGTTGATAATCCTTATCGGGTAGTTAATCTCATAATCCGGTTTTGCGTCCTTAATGATGATGTAAAAACTCCACAGTGCAGAGTTTCCTAAATCTGTTGCTGATTTTTAATTTATCTGTGATGAATTTACTTGTAACATTTACGCCTTCAACTAAATTACTAATGCTGTTACCTACTTTTTTTAGTAATTCTTTGTTAGTTTTTTTAATTAATGAAATGTAGTTGCTAGATGTAGTTTGATAGTTATTGGCTTTTTTGTCGGAAGATACAAAGACTTTGTCAGATTAGTTAATTTCTTTCACAATAGCATTTAGATATTTCTGGAAGTGTTTTTTTTTTTTTAGATATTTCTGGAAGTGTTTTTTTTTAGATATTTCTGGAAGTGTTTTTTTTTTAGATATTTCTGGAAGTGTTTTTTTTTTAAGATATTTCTGGAAGTGTTTTTTTTTTTTGAATGAGCGAGGAAATGTTTTAGTACATAACCGTTAAATGTCTATTTTCGATATGGGCACGTGAGTGTGTGAATTTTTTCTGTTTTTTTTTTTAATTAACTGTTATATCTTTTGGGTCTGACGAGCAGCTTTTTTTCTTCTTGCTCCGAAATACTTATTACTCATGAAATTGTAGAATATCTAAATTTTTTCTAGATTATATTATTCAGTTAAATTAATTAAATAAATCTCACATTGAGTTCTTATGAATTCGTCTTTATCGGAATTTAGCTGACTTAAATAGCAATATTCTATGTTATAGTCTACCTTCTTCTACCGTGCGCCAATAGCCCAGGGGTAGAATCGCCGACTGACGCCATTTCAGTCGGGTTTCAATTCTGGGTTAAAAAGCAATATATAATCATCCAAGGGGAAATTAGTTTCGCTGTATCACAGCTCATCAGTACAGTTAGACTCCGATTGCTTTTTAACCCAGAATTGAAACCCGACTGAAATGGCGTCAGTCGGCAATTCTACCTCTGGGCTATGGGCGCACGGTAGAAGAAGGCATACTTTTTAGCGCGTATATTATCATTATACACGCTCAATAGCCAGAGTGCTCTATATGTGTGTGTGTGTGTGCGTCTGTGTAACTTGATTTAGCCGTTGTCCTGTTCTCTTAATTGCTACACTTGACAGATGAAAAGTTAACTTGCCTCCTCTAAAACTTATTACCTCAGCTTTATAACACCCAAGGAATTTTTTTTCTCTGGTTCATGCCGCTCGGCTTTTGAATGATCGGATAAAGTTAAACCATTTGTAATTTGCGGATTAATGAAATGGGTACCAAAAATTTACCTGTCGAAATAAATTATAGTTTATAACCGACCGCCTTAGATGATGGGTTGAGTTTTTCCTTTAATATATATATATATATATATATATATATATATATATATATATATATATACTGTTAATTGGGATGATGCTTAGTGTTAAATTGTGATCATGCATAATTCCCAGTTTGTTGCTATTTCAGAGATTTAAAAAAAAAATCTTTTCACCACATTAAATTTTTTAAATCGTTTCACCTGTTGTGCAGACGGTTACATAAAGAGAAGCGATAAGAAAGAAGGGTAGGTTATAGGGGGTGTCAGGAGGAAATTAATAGAAGAATGAGAATAATACTGGTGTGGATGGAGAAAAGAGCTTGAGAGAAAGGATGCTAATTAGTGCGATAGGAGATGACTATTGACTTTACATTTAAATTCTTAAAGAGTGTAGCTGTCGGGAAAGCAAGTATATAGAAAGAAATTCGGAAAGGGCGGGAAAAGAATCTGTTAGAGTAGAAATTTCGGTTTTACTGGTAGAAAGAAATTTTTGGCAAACAGGTTTTTTGTCAGTATGTGCTCAATACTGTGATAGAGATAGCGCGTTTAAATATATATATATATATATATATATATATATATATATATATATATATATATATATATCATTCATCCACATAAAAATAAAATACTGTTTCGCTGTTATCACAGCTCATCAGTGTGGCTGGACACATTCACTTGCTTCTGACTGGGATCGAAACTTGACCGATTTGGTGACAGTCGGACTCAATACCGCCCCCCAAGCCATAGGCGCATGGAATCAGAGAAGGAAAATTTTAACGTGTTGTATATAAGCATAGTATACACACGCCAGTCACCGAAATAACGCAATTCATTTCTGAAGAGTAAGGCATATATCGCAGAAGTGAAAACTGTTTTTGAAATGTATTCCCCTATGTATTCTCTTCTTTCTCTCTCTCTATCTATCTATCAATCTATCTATCTATCTGTCTATCTATCTATATCTATATATATATATATATATATTGTAAGAAAGTTATAGAACATGTAGATTTTAAACCCACTGGTAAAGCATTTACTTTTATAAAGAGCGCTCGATACAAAGTAGAGCTTTTTATTGTAATAGTTGTTACAATGGTTTATAAAAGCATAGAATATAAGTGGAAATAAAATAATCCTTTCCTAGAGGTAATTAATATCCATGTTTAATCCACAAAATAAAATAAAAAACGAATATTGTATTAATAGAATAAAATAAACCTATACAAAACTAAAAAGTCACTCTATTCCCTCCACTCATAGATAGTAGTAAAATAAAAAAGTGTCTACTTTTTTTACCAAACCTAACATCCCAATACAAGAATTACCTAGACAAAACTAAAAAGTGACCTGTCCAAAACTAGGCTCCCCTGCCCCCTCTCCTAACCCAAACCTGTATCTCTATGGTTACAAACTACCTATAGACCGGCTTAGACATATTAAATTCCCATCTCACACACCACTTATATATCACATTCCCAAGAATGAATCGTTTTCACCATTTATTCTTTATTTCCACTTATCACCAGAAGAGGGGCACTTGTGATCCGAAACATGAGGAATTTTGTGTAGTGATACTATGCTTTTATAAACCATTGTAACAACCCTACGACTCTGTGGAGTCTCCTGATCATGATTATACCGGTGTAAACGGTATTAGCACGTAAGTTTCCCCCACCTGAGATTGGTAAACAACAGGGTAGACTGGGTTCAATAACCTTGGGAAGCAAGAAAGAACTCAAAGCCAGCCCTGAGAAGCTATCTTGCTTAAGATACACTACCGTGGTGACCCTACGACTCTGTGGAGTCTCCTAATCATGATTATACCGGTGTAACCCCATCTATCTTAGTGGCTTTCCTACCTTGCATAAGCTTTACTCTGACACCGATTATATATCTAACCACAGAATTTATTACAATCAAAATATTTTTCGTTGATCCATATATAAAAATGTGACAACAGCCTTTATACATGTTCGCTATATCATTTCAACTACATTTTCAACAATCTATTTGGCAAGCGTTTTTATGCATACGTACACATACAAAATATTTCACGCATATAACTTGGGAAAAATAATAATCTATTGCTTTGATACCTGTGACGCATATCTGATCAACAAGAATCACCCCTAATCATAACATATCATTATACGGTTTCTGTTAAAAAAATAATTTTTTATCTCGGACTCTGAAGAAGTTTTAATAAAAGTGTAACATGCTGGATAGAGACACGTTTCTTAATTTGTTTTTTACCTTATTCTATCATCTTATTTTCATATATATATATATATATATATATATTTATATATATATATATATAATGTGTGTGTCTGTGTGTGTATATATATATATATATATATATATATATATATATATATAAAGAGAGAGAGAAAAATGCATGAAACTATGCACTGATATGTATATGTGTACTTGATGATTGTGTAGTGCATGCAAATCTGATTCGGGCTTTAAACGAAAAATAATATTTATATTTATTAATAATAATTACCGGCCATAATTATTAGGCTACCTCAGTGTTTAAAAAAATGATATATTTCATAATATATTTTAGTATTTATTGCTAAGTAAATAACTGTAAATGAAAATAGACTAGTTCCTTTGTTAGTACTGCGCAATAACATGTGCATCAAATTAATTTATAAATATTCAATAATTATCTATATTGCATTTTCATCAATGAAAGAATGAAGAAAATTTAGGGTGATTCGGACGAGTTCATCTTTGCTTCCTTGCCTTGTAAAATTTTGCAAAGTAATAATAACAAAAGAACCATTCTATTTTCATTGAGGATTATTCACTTAAAAATAGTATGAAACTAACAGTATAGGCCGGTGTTGCTCGGGTGTAATGAAAGCGTTAATGGTTTTTATGGTTCTGGAGCTCAGACTCTTTGGACGTTGGCCCGAAAGACTAAAAAGCAATAGTTTTTCCAGTTAAAGCGAAACCACAGACTGAAAGAAAATGAATGGATGTAAGTCAAATATTGATTTCCTGGTATCGATATCAAATAAGTGTTTTTCGTCGTAAACTAAATTTTGAAGGCTAAATAAGTCCGCTGAGTAAATGTTATCATGGCTGAGACTAAGAACTACAATTATACCTGCTTAGAACCAAACCCGAAGCAAAAACTAAAATAAAAGGGCTGTAAAAAATACAGTCATACAGGCAGATAAACAGACCCACACACAAACACCATACCTTTTATATATATATATATTATCAATTTTTTACACTATTGTAAGAACTGCAACCTTGAAACTTCTGAATATCGTTTCTTATGTCTTTGTCTATGAGTGTATCAAATTTGATTAAAATCGGACCACTCCTTCGATAACCCGATTTTTTCGATTATCGATTTTCGATATTTATCGGGGGTACCTCGACACAAAATCTAGCTAAGAACACTCGCAAACGCTTATAGTACAACTGTGTAAATTTTCAAGAAAATCGGGTCTGCCGTTTCGGAGTCTATAGGTAGCGAATACACACACACACACACACACACACAGACAAATAATATAAATAAATAATAGTATGAAATACATAATATTTTTAAAATCTAGGGTGCCCTAATAATTATGGCCTGAAGTATATATATATTTCTTTATATATATATATATATATATCAAGAAAACGAATGAAAGCATTATGTATTAGGTGTCTTATATCTTACTGAAATAATGTGAGAAATAAAAAAGCAAATAGAATGATTGAATTAAGAGAAAATTTAGAGCCCAAAGAAGAATAAATCAAACTTTCTTCGACAAAATTTTTGCGAAAAGCACCCATGCGTTTCATCTTATGAGTTTATTCATACAATCAAAGAACAAAGATATAGGAAAATCTACATAAAATGGATTCAAGTTGGTGCCAAACGAATTTCTTCATTTTTCTACACCGGAGATGTTATGTTTTGGGGCATAAATTAGACGCCAAATGCTTTTACAGTTCAGTGCTTCTATTCAAATTTTGACCGAAATGTTAGCCTTGTGATTGTTGGTAGATTTCATAATGGCGCCAACAAATTTTCCTAAGTGAATGTTTTGAAAATGATTTCACTAAAATCCAAATCGGCCGACACAAAGAAGAAAGATAGATACTGGAGTTAATGATTGTATTATCGCACTGTCAGCCGATATAAATATATTCGTGATTAGTTTACGGTTGTCTAAAAGGTTGTCAAGAAAGAAAATATCAGTCGTAAGCGAAGAAAATTAGATAAAAGCGTGTTGGAACAATTACTCAAGTGTAAGCGATGAAAATGCAAATGGTTTCCTGTCATATTAGAGAAAATTATCATAAATGTATGACACCAGATAGAATTGGTGTCAGAGGTTAGAAATCATTAAAGATTCCGTGTTTCCTTAAGGTCGGCTGGTCACAACCTTAGCTTCTGCGTGCGCGTCTATGACAAGAAATTTTGACGAAGGCCATTTCACTTCAAAAGTGTTTTGAATATAAAATATCTTCCTTCTAAATTAGTTGCCTAGGCAAGTTTGATAATACCACCTTGTCATATTATTTTGGGGAATTTCAATTCAGAGCTTGAGTACTCCTGGATTCTATGTCACTAAAACAAGGAAACGAAGTTTACCTTGTTATTTAATCCAAAGTCTGTGTCTTCCGGGTGGATTAGAGCGAATGGAACGAAATGAATTTGAACTCGGTTCGGCGAGTTCACATTTCATACATATTAATTGAAAAAAGGGTACCTCGAGATAGTGTAATGGTTAGCAAGCTTGGCTGGTTAGAATCATTACAACTGAGTAGTAGGTTGGATCCTCACTGGGTGTCCCATACATTCGGCCTTGTGCCACACCTAAGCTCAGTTTAGAATATAACCATATTAATTGAGAAAATAAGTCAAAATATCTGTGTTTAAAAAAAAATCTTTTATTTTAATGTTTTCTAAATTGATGGCGGGTTTCACTAGAACTAATTTACTACTATCTTTAAATCTGTTTGTTATAAGGTCATGACTATGAGAATCCAATTAGCTCTGCGGGATTAGATAACCTAAAAGCTAATCTTAATTCTTAGTTAACTCTCTTTAAGAGTAATCAGTCTGTCAACACTCAGACTACTTGCATGTTAGTGGCTTTATTGCATTTTTTGGGGTGAAATGATTTAAAACTTCATCAGAATTTTTTTAAGCTTAGTCTGATACAAGGCCTCAAGTTCTGATATCTTGACTCTTTATTTAGATATTAGATTACGATAGAATAAAGAACACTGAGGCCCAAAGTTTAGAGCAGCACATCGCTCCATATACAGTGGACAAAAATATTTTTAGCCAGGAGAAATAAATTTTGAAACTATTTAATTGCGTAAACCCAACAAAACATAAACAATAGTTGTAGCAAGTATAGCGTAGTTTCTCTATTCGATAGTCTCAGGAGTTTTATTCGATTTTTCATGAATTTGATTATCACCAATCGTCCTGAGCCAACGTTGACACTTCTCTAGCAAAGTTACTTTAACGGTTGCCACTGACGTAATTTCGGTTGCACGTTCTCCAAGTTTTCGGTCAAGGTGTTCCGAAACGTGGTCTATTGGATTCATGTCAGGAGTTTGGGCCACCCATGGCAGTGAATGTTTTCTTCCGATGCCTTCCGCCATTTTCTATTTTGCTCGTATGACATGGCGTTCAATCTTTTTGAAAATGGTAGACATTCTTAACAGGCCAGATAGAGGTAAAAAGAGACATGGGAAAGTAACGGATAACATATTTGAAGGACCTAATCAGGTGGATGACAGAACGAGGAATGCACGGTGTAACAGAAGAAGGCGTGCTCAGGGATAGGGAAAAGTGGAAGGCCATGATCGCCTACGTCCTCAAGGGACAAGGCACATAGAAGAAGAAGAAGAAGAAGAAGAAGACATTCTTGTCAGTCTGATTGGTTTCAGATTGTGGAAGTTGTCTTTTCACAAATATTTGACAGCATTTTGGACCATTCAACCGCTTGTCAATGAGAATCAGCTCCGATTTCCCTCCAAATCGGACAGCGCCCCCACACCATTACACCATTCACTACATGTTTCACGGTCACCTATTGACATTAAGTGTTTGATATTTCATTCTGATTTCTCCATACATAAACTTCTCTCGAAATCAAATGTTGGCAGAATTTACTTTCATCTAACAAAATTAAAGACTCCCAAAATTTAAAATCTTTGCTGGCGAATCTCCCAGTCCGTCTGCCTCGTTCTTGTTAAACTCTGAAATCAAGAACTTCTTTCTTGCAACTCTTTTTAGATAACCTAGCTTTCTAAGGGTTTTTTTCTTACAGCATATAGCGATATTTCTGTGCTGTTGGTGCCATCTTTGACACTATGATGAAAGTTTCTCATGACTTCACGTTTCATCGCTCTTTTTGTTCTCTCAGACTCGATGTTTGTTCTTCCAGAACGTTGTTCCGCACGACAATGCTCTTAATTATTAAATTTCTTGACAATATTGTTAAATGTTTGAGGATTAATCTGGAAAGATCTAGCAATTTCTCTATTTGAATTATCGCAGTTCATGCCATTCTATTATTTGCCCTCATTGAAATTCGCCAATTTTCTTGCTTCCGGGAACTTTCATTGCAAAATGTAAGTCAACAATCGTTCATGGAGGAGAGTAGCTTTGGTCTGAAAAAACGAAGATACGTTATCATATAAGCCAAAATTGCGGTAATCAAGAGTGCCTAAAAATTTATAATAGGCCACTGTAAATCTAATATGATTTGCTTTGATTAAAGATTTGTCAGAGAATGACATATGGAAAATTTTTTTCCGGTATTCTTAATTTGGGATTGTTTGATTTTCATTGATTTAGCAAATTCATGTGCATTTGGCTGGTCAAGCAGCGTTCGTGTGAATAGTTTATGTGTGTAAGTATATAATAGTTCTAACTTATCTATGCAGATTCGGATGATAATATAAATATCTATGTGTGAGTGTGTCTAGTAGGCATCATTTAGATTTGGAAGTTGTCCGCATGTTAAATTTGATGTTTTTACATCACCACTGGTAGTGGTAGTAAAGAACCACCAGGGATAGAGAGACGTTGAAAGACATGATCGCCTACGTCCTGAAGGGACAAGGTACATAGAAGAAGAAGAAAACATTGGTCATAGAAATAGTAATAAATTAAAGATAGGCTTCGACTGCGGTAAAGGAGCTCTAGTGTTGGAAATAATTCATCGTCTATAATGCTGGATAAACGATTTTGATATTTGTCAACACTGAAAAGTGAGGAATAGTCAGCTCCAGCTTAGTTTTGGTCTCATCTTATTCTTGAATAATGTACGACAGATTCATTTATTTGTTGTTAATTTTTTTTGTTAGTTTTTTGTTTATTTGTTGTTGTTTTTTTGGGTTTTTTTCACGGCTTGTCAACCCTTTGCAGGTTATCTAAAGCCAGAAAATATTTTTAGATTGTAAAAATTTTCAGTGACAATAATGAGATACTGATACACATTCTACTAATTAACCTTTCGAGGATAAGTGGTGGATTCATGCCTTTTCAAAGGATATTTGTGTGGTTGAAATTAGAACTTGGCACTCAGATTTCAAATTTCGTAGCCGTTATCAATTAGACTACCCGCGTATCTATGCTTACAGCACGTGGTATCCACAACTGGTCACCCATCTAAAGGCTGACCAGTCCTGGCGTTACTTAAATTCGGTGATCCGGATTTTCAAAGTGATCTGGCCATGAGCCACAGCATAACAGAAGATGTCAGTTACTTTCCAGAGCAAGAACACGAAAAGGATCTTTTTTACAACATCTTTACGGATGGTTCGTATATATGAATTCCACCATAGGTTTTCTACGGCTTATCAATCTTTGCTGTGTTAATTAAAGACATCAATTATTTTTAGATTGTAAGGTTATTTTTTAGAAAAGTTGGACATATCTTTTCACAACAATTCCATTAACAATAACGAACCATACTCCATTACACCATCCTCACATCCAAGTTCACGGAAACTAATATTTCGAAATGGTCATCTAGGTACTGACCAGGATCGACGTTGCTTAACTTCAATAATCGTATGGGACCAATTTTCACTGTGATATGGCCGTAATCCTCTTGTTGATTATGAATTGTAATAGAAGATCAAGTCAATGAGCCTCATTATCACTGTGGAAAATATAAGGTCTGCTTTGTGATGTTAAAACGCAACTTGTTTCGAAAGTTAAAAGCCATTTTTTTAGATGAGGATGTTACACTTATATCAGAAAACCTATATCAAAATGTCGGAATGAAAGAACCAAAATCCCACAATCCATGAAAACAGTAGCTATTTCAGACCAATTGTGGATCTGGCAATTAAAAAAGCTGATAAAACCTCTTAATTCTATTAATCTCTTTTAAAGGTATCACTGTCAGTTAATCTAATTATATTTATTCATTGGTTTACGGCCCTGGCAAAAAAGAACATTCCGATTAACGAATTGCTCGATTCTTAATGATTGAGAAGAAAACACTACTTTACCTCACACAACCAAACAACACCCTCACATTAATTTTACTCGTGGGACTATCTGCGCTTTATCAAATGTGGAACCGAAATTTGTCAGTGAAATTTGGCACATTGATAAATAGTCGAAAGCTGATGACTAAAGGTAGAAAGGAAGGAATGAAGGAAAGAAAGGAAAGAAAGGAAAGGAAAGGAAAAGAAGAGAAGGGAAGAGAAACGCCGTTGTTAATTGAATGTTTGGATTTTATGTAAAACCAATTTTTCATTCCATTTATTGAATGTGTTTTCTGTAAAAAAAAAAACGTTTCAGATAATTAATCAGAATAGCATCAAGCAATTCCGGAATGAAGGTAACACGTTCTGCTTCTATCTCCACATCTGCAAATACTGATTATTCTACGTTTATCACCATCTTGGATTCTGCTTTCTGGTTTTGTCCATTTCAATTTCGTCGAATTTCAAGAAAGAAAAAAAAAAGATAATCCAAAAAACTAAAAAAACAACCTAATTTTTCACAAATGCCAAATTTTAGGAGAAATTACATCGTTATCTTCCATTTTTTTAAAATTTACTGACATTCAACAGATAAAATCTGAACAATGAACATTGCAAAAAGGCTGTAAAATTGCCCTTAGTTTTCATTCTTGTTTCTTTTTTTTATGAAGAATCGGGTGCAAAAGTAGCAGAAAATCCGTTTTATTTTATGCTTGTTCTTCCTTAAATGAGACTATGATTAAGAGAAATTGTCCAGGGCGTCTGGGTAATCACCAATGCAATGTGACTAATGAACGCAGATTACAGAGCTCAGCAAATATACAAAAGAAATATATTACATGGTCTGAAATAAACTTTTTTTTTCTAAAAGAAATGAAAGAAGGAAAAGTAACTTTATTTCTTTCAAAATGTTTTCGTTGATCTATGACCAAGTTTTCTCATTCAGATATTGATTCAGGAAAGGTCTTAGACTATCAGAAGTGCAACAGCAAAAATAAAATGGACAATGTGCAAACACTATCTGTAAACAAACACTAGTATGAACATCACCCAGCACCGGTTACAGAAATAGAAAACGTCACCATTCTATGGAATTACACCATTTACACAGACAGAAAAATTGAAGCAAATAGGCCGGACATTATTGTTAAAAACCAGAATGAAAAAACTTGTCTATTAATTGATATGGCTTGCCCAGCGAATTGTAACATAGCAACCAAGGAATTCGAAAAACTGTCAAACTATAAAGATCCGGAAATTGAAACAGAAAAAATGTGGAAATTGTAAACAAGAACCGTGCCAGTGATAGTAGGTGCACTTGGAATGATAAGAAATGGAACAAAACAATACATCGAAAGAATCCCTGGAAAACCCCAGCTTAAGAGATATACAAAAATGTGTTTTGTTAAATACAGCCCACACACTAAGGAGAACTTTGTCTATGTAATGTTAGGGATCTTAGAAAGATATGAAAAACCATGAAATGGAGCCATAACAACGCAACATTACCTGCCTTAGGTTTTCCTGCAGACTTTGTAGGTAGTACGACCATCGCAGAAATCGATATATAATAATAATAATAATAATAATAATAATAATAATAATAATAATAATGTGGAAATTGAAAACAAGAGTTGTACCAGTGATAGTAGGTGCACTTGGAATGATAAAAAATGGAACAAAACAACACATTGAAAGAATCCCTGGAAGCCCCAGCTTAAGAGATATACAAAAAATTGTCTTATTAAGTACAGCCCACACACTAAGGAAAACGTTATCTATGTAATGCTGGGGATGATAGGGAAGATAGAAAAACATGAAATGGAGTCATAACAACACGCCACTACCTGCCTTAGGTCTCCCCGCAGACTTGGTTGGTAGTGAGACCAAAGCAGAAATCGAAATATGATGAAAAATGACATAATAATAATAATAAAAGAATCGAAATCTAAAATCTGTGACACGTGAGGACATTAATAATTCCACTCATAGTTAGAGCCCTCGAATTGAAAAAGGCCCTGACTCATTAAAGAGTTCCCTGGTAGCCAAAATCTTAGAGAAATACAAACAATTGTATTCACACTTATAGTTCACACATTACGAAGGGCTTTATCTATGTATCATAAGTATTATTAGGTTCTTTCTTTACTTTTCTTTTTTTTTTCAAAAGATGTCCAGGAAAAAATATCATGATTCTACTTACTCACCTTGGTTGGGACTCGGAAAGAAATAAGTAAACATCAGAAGTCAAAAAAATATAATATATAAAATGATAATAGTATATTTATGCTAAATGCAGATTATGTGATAAATATCCAGAAAGGATTGACCCTATTTTTATATGGTTAGCACCTACCTAATATAAAAGTCAGTATAACAGGGTTGACTAATATCTGCAGTGGGGAATCTGGAACTTTTACGCAAGAAAAGGAAATCTACAAGAAATTACTACAAACACCGCTCATGCGCTGTTATAGACATAGGGCCAGTAAAGATTTTAAGGGATTTTAAAATTCGCGCTGACAGAACAATCAATTTTCAGGTAGATTACAGTTTTGCGACCGTCTTTTGCAGCTGATGATTTATTTCTTAGACTCGAAAATTTTACCAGAGGCAAAATTTAGAAAAAAATAATAATTCATTGGATTTTATATTTACTTGTAACATAAATATATATAAATATAATATATCTATATGTGTATATATATATATATATATATATATATATATATATATATATATATATATATATATATATATACTCATATAGATAGTTGTGAGTTTGAAACTCACACCTATCTATATGAATATGTTTGCTCTATCACTGATATTGAGCGCTTTTAAATAAGTACCACGCATATATAATATGTAAACAATATAATATATATAACTAATTACCTATTTATATATATATTGATACTTATAATTATATACATACACTTTTCCCATATATGTATGGATGAAGTGCTTCTTTAATAAATATAATATGTCTATATGTCTATAATATGTCTAATATAAGTTATATATATATATATATATTTTGATAAAGTGCTTCTTTATTTCGAAAACTTTACCAGAGGCAAAATGGCACAAGTCTCTCTACTCTATCACTATTCCTTGGCGTGTTCTAATATATACATTTCACCTGTTCTGACATTCTTTGCTATCAGCCTATAAACAACGTACGCTAAGACGAAACATTCTATATCTTTTTGTCTTCCTTTAGTAAGGAGGAAGTGTAATTCTAAGAACTTCTTAAGGACAGAAAATTGTTCTACAGACAACCGACTGCTTCAAATTTAATCTGTATTTTTTAAATTTATCTCTCTTTCATAACCATATAAAGTTCGTTTTTATAGCCTCTACTTACAATCATTCGGTAACCCACATCTCTGAATGATTTTGAGCATTGTACAGAAAATTACTCAAAAAATAGTCTGCATGGTTTTGAGATAGAAGACATCATAGAAATGCAATTTTAGCGAATGAAGAGTAGTTCGTTCTAGATTTGCATAAATTCTCCAATAGATAAAACCGTTATAGCAGTATAAGAAAAACAAAATAGCAAGTCCTGGGAGACGTAATTCCATTATGCAATGGGAACATAACACAGCCATTATATCAAAGAAAAGAAAAGATCTCATGACTTATTCGGACTGATTAAAATCCAGAATTGAGAAGGAAGACATTGTTATAGAAGAAAATTTTAAAAAAGAAGAAAGGATTAGTTATTTAGATAAGAATTATACAAGAAAAACAAGCCTATAGATGATAGCGAAAGAAACACATACACAAAAAGATGAAACCAGGACCAATACCTTCATTAAAAAGAACAGGGTATTAACAGTGAAAAGGAGGAAAGAGGACTTAGATGTTCTAGAACAACAAAGAAAGCATTAAAATACTTCGGGTCAGGAAGGTGCATTTGATTGGTAAATAGGATTAAACAAATTTGCATATGTTGAGTAGAAGTTGAAGAGCATGCTTAAGTAAGCGAGAGAGGAATTTTAATGCTGATCACGTGACGTAGAATGTCTTACAACAGATGTAAATATAGAAAGACGCCCTTTGAATTAGAGGAGAATAAATAGAAATCTCAGTTAGAAAAGTATCTATATCAGTGCAGGTTGAAATAAAATGTACAGCCCGTTTTTCATAACATTTGTATTTTAGCAAGAAACTTTGGTTCAATCGCTTTCGAATAAAGCGAACAATTATAATAATGTATAATTGTTCTAACAGCCTCAACACTACGCTAAACCAATACAAAACGTTTTCGTTCCTTAAGGAAAAAGAGGAAAATAAAATGAAATAGCAAAGGATTTTCTAAAACCAAATAAAATTTATTTAAAAAAAAGAAAACCTAGAAACAAAAGACCAGGTTCCAAGATAGCAGATCAAAACCCAAACATTTAAACCGAATAGCACGTAAAGAATTGCTCTTTAAATTAAACTTTTTTTAAATTCTAGGCCATGTTATTCGACAAATCTCTAGTGTAAAGAGCAATTTTCTTTTAAAGGTCAGTTGTTTTTTCTCGAAAAAATATCCTTACTGTGATGAATGGAAAAAATATGCAGCTGTGTTCAAATAAGGACTGCTAAGGAATGAACAAAAAGGTTATCTTAGAAAAGCTTTGCTCCAAGCCCTACGACTTTTGAACAAAATAATGAACAGGCAAATGTAAAAAGTTGTTTTTGACTGTGGTAGCCTAGAATGTACAAGTATCGAAACTGATAAAAGAACAAGTTTTGAATCTACTCAAGTTTTAACTCTGATCTTTAACATTTCTGTTGTAATAAATACAAAAAAATATGTTTTTATTAATTAATGATAAAATAAAAGTATTTTCTGAAAAATACAACCACTACGCTCATCAATAAATATATCACTTGGATAATTATGTTAATTCTTCTTATTCTGTATAACTATTTCCTTTCAGTATATGTTCAAATTCTCTGCTATCTCACGCAAGTTCAATTTACGATCGAACAATACGTTTTCGGGACAACAGCCGATTTTGAGCGTTCAGCACTACTTTTTATCTGTACGACCACGTTTAAAGACATCATACCACATCTTAACCGTTGTTTCTGATTGAGTAGAGTCCAAGTAACACTTATAAAGCCAATGCTTTGCTTGAACAGTATTTCTCCCATCAGAAAGCTAGATTTATCAACACACAAAATTTAGATGTTTCCATTATTTTGAAAAGTTGCAACAGTAGCTTCATCTAAATAAGTGCAATTCGTTAACTAATAACCCGATAGGCCCCAAATTTTGTCACATGCCATTTGAAGATTTGTTCTTCATAAAAGTCATATGGATTTTTTTTTGCTAAAGCCATCTATATGTCAGGCCCCGGGCTTATTCAGTGATGGGTTATGTCTTCTTGTGACATGGGATTCAGATACCGTCAGGATCACGTGTCCTCTTAATGTCGTGGAAATACAAGATCTACTACAGCCGTTGCCACTGTGGTGATTTTTGACAAGCTACGCAGACAAAACCCAACCATCCTCTGGCCGCTTAGAATTAAGAAGTCAAATGGAACCCAACTCTTTTCAGGTTGGCTTGAATTGCGAGTTCAGACTGAAACCAACCCAATGTAGTTGGCTTGAATTGAGAGTTCAGATGAAAGAAAACCCTCCGTAGACTGGCTTGAATTGAGAATTCAAACGGAAAACAACCCTCTTCAGCTGCCTAGAATTGAGAGTTCAAATGAAGCCCAAAGATCTTCAGGTTGGCTTGAATTATAAATTTTATTTTATGAAACTGGTTGACAACCCAGTCTAATGTAATGATTTTTATTCGAATTTGTTGTAGTGAAATATCCTGTCCTACCCAGGAATGGGTATGGCCCGGGTTATAAAATACCTAGACGAGAACGAACTACAGAGTGCTAAAGAGTAATCAAGAGTGTTCGTGACTATACGAGATTATTTGTCATTATACGAGAGTCGAAATCCATCGGTCTTAGACGAGAATTAGACGTCACTACATGGAAGCATTCTTCTCAAGACGGACGCATACGTCCTATACAGAGACATTGCCTTCTTAATTGTTATTCGTGTTAACTGTTCTTTGGTGTACTTGTATGTGGTTTAGGTATAATAAATCTCTATTTATATATACTCAGTGTTAAGAGTTATTCCTGCACTATTCTTTCTCTGTTTATCCCCTCGAGGGATACAACAGAATTCGAACTCGTTTCTCGGATTCCTCAATCCGAGCCGCTAAGCTCCACTGTGTTTTCAATAGAGATTCAGCATAAGTATTCACAGTTCGAAAGAAATCAGAACAAATATTGATCGTATCAGCAGTTTCAGGCATCCGGACATTTTCATTTAATTTGTCTACGTTGTTTGGCAAACAAAACGGTAACAGAACAACGTGCAGTATGCAGACAGATATTTGAAATGACAGAAAGACGCTTCACTGTAGAGCAATAGGCATCAACAGTTTCTCACAACTATTTCTACGGCAGGCCACTGAACATTATCCAGCGAGCCGAAAGATCTATAAAATCGTTAGATGGCAGTAAGAAGCAACGGGTAGTACACCTCTCTCGCCGACCATGTATACTCTAGGTTATAGAACATTGGCAGTTTCGAATGATTATTTTGTCCTTATTTTTATGGCTAGATTCACGACGTTTCGGTCGTTGTACGCTTCGGCTTTATTCAGATGACTGTAATTTCGCACTGAAACCTTCAACGAGAAATCAGGGAAACGAGTTCGAATTACAATTAAATTCTTTGCATTCATTTACGCACAAATACGCTTGGGAAAGGAACTGCCTACAGCTATGAGTTAAATAACAGGACAGATTGGGTTCAACAGCTTTGGTTGGTAACCAGTCTACCTCAGAATATAATGGCAACCTAGTGCGGGAAATTCTTCTGCCAGGTCAGTCATGTCTCTTTCGAGACATGATCGCCCAAGCGTCTATCACGTATGGCATTTAACGGACTGTAGGATGCAACTTAATGGCGGTGGAACACCGACAAAAGCCGAGACACGTAGTCAGATACAAATAATATTGCTTATAATTCATTGGATTTTATCTTTACTTGAAACATAAATATATATAAATATAATATATTTATGTGTATATATATATATATATATATATATATATATATATATATATATATATTGATAAAATGCTTCTTTGATCAATAGAAAAAGACCATAATTTTTCATCAACTTTAGAAATTATCTCTATATTTTTTATCTACTTTATGTTTGAGGTGGGAAGGAAATTTAATCCAATAGACATACACACACACACACATGCACACATACACACACACACCCACCCACACATATATATATATATATATATATATATATATATATATATTAGTAATGGTTACTACTGGAAGTACATTCCACAGTAAAATATTTACTTTTAAAATGGGCTCAATGCATAAGTAAGCCATAAATATATCTTAATTATTATTATTATTATTGTGACATTTTCCATTATAATTCGATTTATGCTATGGTCGCACTATTTATCAAGTCTACGGGAAGACCTAACCCAGGTCGTTTTGTGTTGTGATTGCTCCATTTAATTTTTGTTTTTATATCTTCCTAATTTCCCTAGCGTTACATAGACAACGTTCTTCTTATTGTGTGGACTCTACTTAAAAAGACAATTCATTGTATATCTCTTAAGATGGGGTGTTCAGGGATTCTTTCATTGTGTTTTTTTATTATTTTTTATAATTCCAAGTTCACCTACTATCACTGGTATTATAGTTGTTTTCGATTTCCACATATTTTTTTTCAATTTCTAGGTCTTTATATTTTGACAGTTTTTCGAATTCCTTGGTTGCTGTTACAATCCGCTGGACAAGCCATATCAATTAATAAGTAAGTTTTTTTCTTTTCGGTTTTTAATAATGATGTCCGGCCTATTTGCTTCAATTTTCTTGTCTGTGTAGATGATGTAATCCCATAGAATGACGACATCTTCTATTTCTGTAACCGCTGGGTTATGTTCATACCAGTGTTTGTTTACATATTTTCCAGTGTCCAGTGTAAATATTGCCTTACTCTATCTTGACAATGTTGATGTTCATTTGGGGCAAATACAGAACATCCTGAGATTAGATGGTTTATTGTTCCTTGGTATTCATCAGAGAACCTGCATTTTGGATCCACATTATTATGTTTAATATTTGCTTGAAAGTTCCTAGTGAAAAGATTTTGGTTTTGTGCAGCAAGAATAAAACCTTCAGTCTCAGACTTTAATCCAGATGCACGTAACCATCGATGAGTATTAACTTTATCAACATTGGATTTATTGGCACGTTCTTGATATTGGCCATGCAGAGGTTTATCTTGCCAGCGCTGTTTCATCTGTTCAAGAGCTTTATCTTCGGCTTTCATTTTCATAAATTTTTCCGCAATATTTGGTTCTTCGCTTCCGTTTTGCTTTTCTACAGAATCTATTAAATGTAAATCTTGTTTGTATTTACTGCCTTCTTTTATTATTGAATATTTTTTCTTTCTGTTTTCGTGTTTTTTGACTAATTTATTATTATTATTATTATTATTGTATCATACTGCAACTCAGTAGATATAAATTTTCGGTTGTAAAACACCATCATCTGGCAGTAAAAATGGTTAATTTACTTGGTAACATATATAGATAAAGAAAAAAAGTAAAATTAAATTAAAAACCCCTCACTCCACTTAATTCATATCATTGGATGACCTCTTCATTATTATGCTTATATTTACTTTTTTATTTTATTAGTTTTTTTTAAAATCTTCCTAGCTATACATATTACAAAAAATTAACCACATTTTACTACCTGAAAATGGTGTTTTCACACCGAAACTTTATAGCTATTTTTATTATAAGAATACGTGATGTCCGTTCTTCAATACGGCAGTGAATGCTGGACAATATAATTGAAAATGAGGACAAAAGTGGAAGCAGCCGAAATGTGGTTCTACAGAAGGATGCTGCGGATATCGTGGACTGAGCATGCAAGCAACGATGAGGTGTTGGAAAGAATGGCACCAAAAAGGAAATTAATACTGTGCATCAGGAAGAGACAACTGAAGTTCCTGGGACATGCAATGAGGAAGGAGAGCCTGGAGAACCTGATACTGACTCGCCAGATAGAAGGAACGAGAGACAGAGAAAGGCAACGGATAACATATTTGCAGGGCCTGATCAGGTGGATGACGGAGCAAAAGGAGCAAACATACTAAGAGCCATAAGGGATAGGGAGACATGGAGAACCATGATCGCCTACGTCCTGAAGGGACAGGGCATATAGAAGAAGAAAAAAGAATTACAATATATATATATATATATATATATGTGTGTGTGTGTGTGTCTCTGTGTGTGTGTGTGTGTGTACATATGCATTTTTGTAATACTTTTCTCTCTCATAGATATTTCTTTGCATTAGCAACAGCTAATGGTTCTGAATTTTCTAGAAGCCAAGAGGCAAAACTTCAACTTGAGGAAAGATCAAAGTATAACAAAAAAATTCGGTAAATGTATGTGCTGATCCAGTTAACCTACAGCAAATTTTGAACTTCATTCAATCTATAACCGCTAACTGGCCATTTTCCATTGACCATGCCAATAGCCTAGTCGATTGAAATGTAGGTACGTAACACTCGTGATGTAGTAATTTAACTTCAACTCCGACTGAATGGAAACAGGGCGAGAAATAAAGGTGAAAGGACGAGATGTACCGAGTCGTGTCAGAAAAATTCTGAATTTTTATTCATCTTGATTTTATTTTTCTATTTGCATAATAATATACAATTATTTTTTATTCTTAGCTATTGGGATTTCTTTCGTCGGGCAAATATTACTAAAACTATTATTACTAAACAACATATATATATATATATATATATATATATATATATATATATATATATATATATGTATGTTTCCTTCAATATGGAAAAAAAGGAAATTTTCATGTGTTTTCGGTTTATTTTTTCAACATTCTTACATTTTTATGTTGGCTGGGAGCAAGAGTTCAAACATTTACCGCATTAGCAATTGGGCCAAGCGCTTTTGGCCATTTCTATAGTCATTTCCAGTATATATATACACACACATATATATATATATATATATATATATATATATATATCAGACAAAAATTAGGCAGACACGTTCTTTCAAGGTAAATCGGAAGTACAGGCCTATTTTAGGCGAACCATCATTAGCTTGCGACTTTATTTCACAGTGGTTTTTACACGAATGAACTTCACTGACAAAAGAAGGCAAACAAAGACCCGAAAAAACCGGAATAAAAATAAAGATTGCTTCTTTAAAAGAGAAAATTTAAGAAAAATACAAATACAATACATATATATATCTCTATATATATATGCAATTTATATATATATATATATATATATATATATATATATATGAATTCTTTGCTAAAACGACAGACAAGGAGGTATGGCTAGGTTTTTTGTACAATTTCTGATGGAATTTTATAGTTTCTTCTTTTCAGAACACTAAGTATGTAATATATCATGTTCTGAAATGAAAATGTTATCAGATCACATGAAATGTATATAAAAATACTTAACTATAAAACATTGACTCTTGTTTTTAACGAAACCTACCTAAAACAGGGATTGCTGCCCAAATACTATATATATATATATATATATATATATATATATATATATATATATATATTCGAGCAAATAATTTTATATATTGAAAGATATAATGCCAGCGTAGTGTGTAACTTCAAAAGACAAAAGAAGAGGAAAATTTTATAAATTGACACAAATCGAGAGTGCGGCAATATGTCGGCTGGTTGACATGCAGATTTAAGCGCAATTTTCATCTAGAATGTTCACTTCATAATGTTCTATGTGATTAATGGAGTCGCTTTCAGTTAAGTGCATTGACAAAGAATGGCTATTATGCAAACAAAAGCTTGCTATTAAAAATAAGTGTTTTGTTTTTCGTCCTTAAACTTCGGCCATATAGATGTAGCAATTGAGATGTCAAGGGTTAGCATTTTTATTATCGAGCATAATTCTAACTTCACTATCAGTGATTTCTCAGGAAAATTGATGACAATTCAGATTCCTAATGAAATGTTCAAAACGCTGTTATTTTCGTATAAATCAACTGTGTAGAATAGAATATCTAATAAATTGAAATATGTAATTTTTATAATAAAATATTTGAAATCACACTAACAAAAAAGGCAGATCTTCACATAACTCACAAAATCGGGCAAGAATTCATTAAATTTGAAAATACCAATGCTGTGATAAATGTTTTCTCCTCGTTTTCCAACGATGCTGAAATGATGAGAATAAGTACTAATATTGCCATGGGATTAATCTCATTAATTTCCCTAAACGCGTGAGGAGTGATTTATCTGGAATCTATCACATTGAATCTTGTTTTATTGCAGACATTTTTGTATTATAGTTTAAATAAATCTGAATAAGTAATCAGTTAGGCACAAGATATGGAGAAGAAAATGAAGCCTTGATAATAAAAGGATTTAAGCCTTTTCTTTATAGTGAAAAAGTCTTGGCTTTATTGTCTGATTTAATCAGTTTAATTACCCATCCAGGCTTTTGGTTAAGCCTTGGAAAAACAGTTTTAATTATTCATGGAAGCACTGGGCAGTACTCATTTGGATATCGATTATCTAATTTGATAGTGTCGTTATCAGCTGCTGCACTGAAGAAACTAACCCTGATAGATGTCAGTATTAGATAGAAAACGCATGATAGACTGATTGAGGACGAGATTCAATCACATGCAATTTTTGAAAAAAAAAAAAAGAGAACGAAATATAAACTTTATTTTCTTTTGGGAGAGATTCTAAACGAGAAGGAATAAATGATATGCAAAATGAGTGCTTTTAAGGACGTAAAAAATACTAAAATATTTTGAGGGAAAACGTAAATCTAGACGCAGTATGAGTTATCAACAACATCATTGTAAAGTAGAAAACCAAGAAAAATGATCAAGATAAAAGGAAAGAGAATGATGAAAGACCTAGAAAAGAATAAGAATGAAAATAGAAAAGATAAAGAGAAAGAGAAATGTTTAGACTTTAAA
>JBBBDQ010002446.1:465000-507500 GCA_037127315.1 Ascarosepion bandense | reverse complement strand
ATTTTCCATTTTTAAACGAGTTATTTTGCTACCCAGTTTCCTTCCATGAGTGGTATTATATATATATATATATATATATATAACTGAAAGTAAGAATAAATGGAGTAAAAATTCACATTTCGTGGCATTTACTTTTTAAATGTGATTATCGATACAAAGTAGAACAATTTCAAAAACACTTACAAATAGAACGTCACATTTGGCTACATACATAATACATTTGTCGTTGACGGGTCATCCACAATCGTCAATGATGACAAACCTAAGCGATGATTTATCGTGACATGTTAAAATAACTGGAAGCAACAGAAATACGGTTCTACAGATTGATGCTGAAAATCCCATGAACCAAACATGTAAACAACGCCAAAGTTTTAGAAAAATCTGAACGAAAAAGCAACTTAAATTTAATGAGCGCGTTGGAATAAAGAAATGGAGAGCCGATTTCGAATTTCAGTGGAATTCGTTTTATTCACTAACAGACGACCCTTGGAAATGTCAATAATACATCTCTTCATCCGATTTAACGAAGGACAGAAATGGCAACCTAGTGTGGTATCTTCTTCTGCCTAGTCAGTCATGGATCGAAAGAGACATGATTACCCAAACGTTTATCACTGACTGATACTTAACCCATATTAACCCACTGTCCTCAGGTTTTAGAACATTAAATTCAGTTACAAATCACAAGAATTTTTCTTCCAACCGGGCAATATTTGGAAGGTAATTTTATTGATGAATCAATATGTCCTCACTACCTGTATATAACTAGCAGTAGAGCCCAGCGTTGTTCCGGTGTAATGAAAACTTTAAAACTAATCCATGGTCCTGGAGCTCAGACTCTTTGAACGTTGGCACGAAAGAATAAAAAGCAAAGGTTGTTTCCAGTTAAAGCAAAACCATAGACTGAAAGAAAAATGAATGGATGTAAATCAAATTTTGATATCCTGGTATCGATATCAAAATTTCTGAACTATTGTAAAAACTGGAACCTTGAAACTTCTGAATATCGTTTCTTATGTCTTTGTCTATGAGTGTATCAAATTTGATTAAAATCGGACCACTCCTTCTATAACCTGATTTTTTTCGATTATCGATTTTCGAATTCTAGCTAAGAACACTCGCAGACGCTTATAGTACAACTGTGTAACATTTCAAGAAAATTGGTTCAGCCGTTTTGGAGTCTATAGGTAACGGATATACGCACACACAGACACACACACACAGACAAAGTTCCATTTATAAATAAGTTTAGATTAGATTAGATAATGGTTTTATATAATGATTTATATCCATTATTTTTTTACAGTTTTTTATACTGTCCTCAAATGAGGACACTGGGTTAAAATGGTTTAATATCAGCAAGAGATAGTTGAAATATATCAAGTATTATACTTAATAAAGCGGGCTTGGATATTCTTGATACTCACGGTTCAGATTGAAGACAAGAAAGACTAGAAAGCAATGCATAACCTAGCGAGAGAGCTTTAGTAAATGGACGGTAAAAAAATCGTTTAAGAGAAAAATAACAATAAGACAAAATCTATTAAGGAGAGGAAGTTGGGGAAAGCCATGGCTCTTCAACGTTCTGAAAAGACACGGCACATACGAGAAAACGAACATGGCAGCTTCTAATCTCGCAGCGGAAATGAAAAGTCACGCCGTTCTTCTGCCACTTGTTGCCCATCGTTGCGACTTCCTGATGATTTTCAATTGAATAAAAAGAAAGATGTTGCTTTTCGGGCATTCATGCCGATGCATACCAATATTGTATAATTTTGATACGCATGCTTTCCTGTGTTTACTAACGTCAGAAGCATCAACCGATTTACAAGTGATGCTAAAAAGACCTAAATAAGAACAGACTTAATATACGTTTTAAAATGGACAGCAATAAATGCACTAATGTAATATTCTGAAAGGATCTACTTTTATGCGCCTTGTCCCTTCAGGACGTAGGCGATCATGGTTTTCCACGTCTCCCTATCCCTGGTGCCTCTTAGCAAGCTTTCCTCTGTTACAACACCCAAACCCAGCTCTGCCATCCACTAGATCAAGCCCATAAATCTAGAATATAAATGCACAGAATATAGCATGGCCACAAAATGAGGGATCAATTTATATATTGATTATAATATATAATTGATCCCCTACTTTATATCCACATTAAAATTTCATATAAGCATATATATTCTTCTTCTTTGTGCTCTGTGCTTTCAGGACGCAAGCCTTCATGGTTTTCCACGTCTCCATATCCCTTAGCACGCTTTCTCCTGTAACATCTCGCAGACCCCATTCTGTCATGCACCTGATTAGATCCTTCAAATATGTTATTCGCTGCTTTCCCCTGTCTCATTTTCCTTCTATCTGGCCTGTTAGTATCAAGTTCTCTAAGCCCGCCTTCCTCAATGCATATCCCGGGAATTTCAGTTGTCTCTTCCTGATGCTCTGTATTAATTTCCTTTTCTCTTCCATCATTTTCAAAACCTCCTCATTGCTCACATGCTCGATCACATTGATATCCGAAACATCCTTCTGTTGAACCACATTTCGGTTGTACATGTACGTATGTATGCATAAATTGTTTGTATAATACGTAGCATTATACAAGCAATTTATACATACATACGTACATACATACATACATACATACATACATACATACATACATATATATATATATTTGGCTCTTTAGGTTATTTACTTATATATATAAATATATATATATATTGATTGATTGATTGATTGATTGATTGATTGTTTAATTACTTAGTTTTTCGTCATAATAAAAATATACCAAATTAAATTTTTTATATATTTTTAGGTCATTATAAAAATACACCAGGTACCAAACACATATATATACATATATATATATATATATTTGGCTCTTTAGGTTATTTACTTATATATATATATATATATATATATATATATATATATATATATATATATATTGATTAATAGGGTTAGACCAGTAGACATTTGCCTTAAAATGTGTTCGATGAAATGGAAATAGTAATTACCATTTTTGGAATCTGTCTTTATTATTGAATTGTAAGAATATACAATATTTTTGTATTTAAACTCGAGTAATTTTATAATGAACAAAAATATATAAAAAATTTAAACTGGTGTATTTTTATTATGACCAAAACCTAAGTAATTAAACAATCGATATATATATATTTATATAGAAATATATATATACTAAATAAATAAATAAACCCACACACGCAAACAGACACATAGAGACACACACTCACAGAATACAATCCAATTAACACACACCGAAAAACACACAGAAACACGAATATATATACACACAATAAATAAAAAACACCCACATACAGAAACGGACATAAATAAAAGAGGCCCTCACACACACACACACACACACACACACACTAGCTGTCCTTGTTTAAAATAGTCGAGGATTAATAAGGCCGTATTTACATATGAACAGAAGACTACATATAAATTTACTCGAAGCACAATATTATCAACTAGGTCCCACCCTTTTACTGTGATACCAATAAATTGTTAACTCAAATTCTACTCAATTTCTCCGACAGGCAATATGGATTCCGATTTGACAGGTCCACAGCCGACCTGCTAACAACTGTAACGGAGTACATGTTACAGGCCCTTGATGAGTCTGACGAGGCTCGCGCGGTTGCTCTGGATATCTCCAAGGCTTTCGACAGGGTTTGGCACCCTGGCCTCCTATGCAAACTACGTGGTTATGGTATTACCGGTCGCCTGCTTGACCTAATCCAATCTTTCTTAAATAACCGCAAAATGAAGGTCGTTCTGAATGGGCGTGCCTCTTTGTCCTACAGCACGAATGCTGGTGTCCCACAAGGCTCTATCCTGGGCCCAACGCTCTTCCTTATTTTCATCAACGACCTCCCAGATGAGATCAAGTCCCAAGTAGGCATCTACGCAGATGACACTACAATATACTCCCGCTCCAGTAAGAAACCTGTCGTGGCGGACAGACATAATCTCGCTGCTGACCTTGAGCGGGATCTACACTCTGTGGTGAACTGGGGCAAGAAGTGGCTTGTCAACTTCAATTCCTCTAAGACCAAGCTGTTGTCTGTCAACCATTACAGGCAACCTCTTCTGCCTCCCATAAGCATGGACTAGATGATTCTCCCGGAGAGTAATACACTACGCCTCCTCGGACTTACCCTGTCCTCAGACCTCAAATGGAACCACTATATTGAATCCATAGCAAAATCTACTGCTAAGAAGATTGGGTCACTATGTCGATCCAGGATGTTTTTTCCACCTGAATCCATCCTGCATATATACAAGTCAACCATCCGTCCGTGCATGGAGTACTGCTGCCATTTATGGTCAGGTGCCCCTGCCGTTCTCCTTAGTGTTCTTGACAAACTCCAAAGGAGAGTCTGCAATGTGATAGGTACTGATCTGGCGACTCGTCTGCAGCCACTTTCCCATCGTCGAAATGTGGCCTCCCTCTGTCTCTCCTATAAATACTTTCATGGCTTCTGCTCGGATGAGCTTAAGTCACTGATGCCTCCTCAACAGGTGTTTACCCGTGCAACCAGACTGGCAACTGGGTCCCACCCATTCACAGTCAGGTTAGCCAAACGCAGACGACAATTCTACTCCTGCAGCTTCCTCTCTCGCACTTCCCGCCTGTGGAACTCACTCGCGTATTCTTGCTTTCCTGACGGCTACGACCTCCAGAAATGTAAAAGCAAAGTTAATACTCACCTACTAACCACTAGACTCTAGCTCTCTCCCCTCCCCTGTATAATCTTCACGTTCTCTCCGCCCATGTATCTGTCATTGCACCTGCTTTCTCAGCTTTCTATTGTTCCTTTCTAACTAGCTTGTACTCCTCACTCTTTTCTAATTAATCTTTCTACATTTATGTAACCCCCTGCACATCAGTGGCGTTTCTGCCTTGCTCGGGGTGAAATGATTAAAAAAAAAAAAAATTAGTATCCTGTTCGGGTGCTTCTGCTATCTACCTAGGTGTCCTTTACCAAATGCAACGGTAAATCTGCAATGTGTTCGATCCCGACTTGGCAGCTAGGATAAAGTCGCTTTCTCACCGACTCAGTGTGGCTTGCCTGTGTCTCTTCTACAAATACTTTCCCGGCTTCTGCTCCGATGAAGTTAGCTCACTGGTACCCACTATATATGAATTTTCTCGAGCCACAAGTTTAGCAACTAAATCCAACCCTTTTAGTGTGAAACCAATAAATTGTAAATGCAAATTCTACTCTATCAGTTTCTGTTCTCGCATATGCCACCTGTGGAATTTCTTCAATGTACTTGCTCACCCGACAGCTACAATTTCCAAGAATTTAAATGTAAAATCAATAGACATCTCCTACCTCACTAACCTCATCCACTCTCTCATACACCCTTCTCCGTCCACTCCAAATCTCATTAGTATTATGGTCGGGTAGTCCGGCTATCCACCTAGGTGTCCTTGATCAAATCCAACGGATAATTAGTAATGTGATCGATCCCTCAGTTTATGGCCATATTCATCCTAATCTTACCCACTTCCTGACACCTTCTGTAACCTGTCTCTCTTTCTCATAACTTTCCTCCTATGTAACCCCCTGCAAACAGTGGCAGTAAAATGCCTTGCTTGGGGCGATATAATTATTTTAAAAAAAACATTCTATACTATTATAATATGGATTTAAAGTCGGGGACCGGTTCTACATTACAATCAATATATAAACTGATCCCACAGTTCTTGGCCACAGTCATACTTATCTTACCCACTTCCTGACACCTCTTTTAACCTGTCATTTTTTCTCATAACTTTCCTCCTATGTAACACCCTGCAAACAGTGGCAGTAAAATACCTTGCTTGGGGCGATATGATTATGAGAAAAAATTCTATACTATCATAATGTGGGTTTAAAGTGGGGGACCGTTTCTACATTACAATCAATATATAAACTGATCCCTCAGTTTTTGGCCATATTCATCTTTATCTTCCCCACTTCATGACACCTCCTATAACCTGTCACCTTTTCTCATAACTTTCCTCCCATGTAACCCCCTGCAAAACAGTGGCATTAAAATGACTTGCTTGGGGCGATATGATTATGAAAAAAAAAAAATTCTATACTATTATAATGTGGGTATAAAGTGGGGGATCGAGTCTACATTACACTCAATGTATAAACTGATCCCTCAGTTTTTGGCTTTATTCATCCTTTTCTTACCCGCTTCATGACACCTCCTAAAACCTGTCACACTTTCTCATAACTTTCCTTCTATGTAACCCCCTGCAAAACAGTGGCAGTAAAATGCCTTGCTTGGGCCGATGTGATTATTTAAAAAAAACATTCTATACTATTATAATATGGCTATAAAGTGGGGATCGATTCTACATTACAATCTATATATAAACTGATCCCTCACTTTTTGGCCATATTCATCCTTATCTTACCCACTTCATGACACCCCCTATAACCTGTCACTCTTTCTCATAAATTTCCTCCTATATAACTCCTTGCAAAACAGTGGCAGTAAAATGCCTTGCTTGGGGCGATATGATTATAAAAAAAGACTAGGTTGGGAAAACAGAAGATTTTCATTAAATACTCGTACAAAGAAGGGAAATACTTGAGTCTATCAACTACTACTTAAATAATATATTTCTGTCAACAGAAAATTTTTCACAATGCCAAAATGGAGTATGAGGACGGTTGGTTATCAATTTTTCTGATATTAACCCGAGAACACTAACCATGGGTATATAGTCCCCACCGCAAATGACGCCATTTTAATTACAATTTAATTAAATTTTCAGTACCTTATATTCTTACCTAAATAATATGATTTTCAGTTCTTACTAATGTTAACTCAAAGTACAAATTTTGAAGTGCCTGCATAGAAAATATTTCAAATAAAGATTTGTAATTAATATTTTTTGGTTATTTTGAAAATCCGGTATGATATATCCATGGTTAGTAGGGAGCTGGTTAACGTTTCTTTTAATCGGCCTTGTGTTTTTCGTAATCGAACTCCCGACAGCTTACAAGTTTGATGTTGAGTTATATTCATCAAAAGGGTTTTCATCAGAAGGTTGGTCGTCGGCAGTTGGAATGTGTAGAATTAGTGCTGAAGAGTGGAATAATAAAATATACACTTTGAATGTTTAAAATAGAAATTTATTAAAAGAAGGAATAACAAGAGTTTTAGAAATTAATGTTCAATTATAAACCTGAGTAAGAAGTTCTGAGTAGAGTTCGTATTCATTGATAAAGTTGTTTGTAGCAGGAATTGTTGAGATGGAAAAGGAGAAAGAGACAGAGACAGAAAGCGGACCATATCCGGGTCACTTGAAGTTGAGAGTTACATCTTTGATGTGTGTCAGCGAACCGTCTCCTATGAAATGACCGTTGTGACCGGTTAGAGACCATCCTTACATATTCAATCCAGTCACGTGAGGTGTATCAGAAACGATTCTTTTGTTTAGCTACGGAAAAAAAAAACTGTTTCTCTGATGTATTTTGAATTTTGCGATTTGATGAACAATCAGGATCCAGAGTTCCACTGCAGATCCGTAAAAGAAATTTGATATTTATTTATTTTTGGCTTACCCCGGGAACTTCTGCGTGGAGCCCAGATGCGCAAAGACCAGTTTTAGTCAGCTGCTTTCTGGAACTCTGTGGGCAAACATCCGGTCCCTAGCTTGCTCGGTATCACCACAGTGTAATTGATGTTTAGTGTACCAAGGTTAAACGTAACTAGCCACAACCAATGACCGCTCAACCAAAAGCTCAGTCAGTTAAGTGCCATACGTGAAACACGCTTGGGCGATCATGTCTCGAAAGAGACATGACTGACTGGGCAGAAGATTATCCCGCAGTACGTTGCCATTGCTTTCTGCGGTAGACTGTTTGCCAGCCAAGGCTATAGAACCCAATCTGTCCTGTTATTTAACCCATAACTGAAAGGAAGAGACGGATTAATACCTTTCCCAAGGTTATTTGAGCGTAAGTGAATGCAATGAATTGAACTGTAATTCGAACTCGGATCCCCGATTTCTCGTTCCATGCCGATATTCACTGCACCACAACGCACATCTGCCAACAAAAAAAAGTACTGTACAATATTCCTGACAGCAAAAACATTCTTCCTTCTCATTCTTATACCATAATAGATGAATGCCTCTATGAAGTCCTAACTTGTACTTGAATAAAAGTTTTATCTATTGGGTGAGGAAGAATTAAATAACGAATTTGTCTGTGTGTGTATGTGTGTGTGTAAGTCCGTTACGTATAGACTCCGAAACGGCTAAACAGATTTTCTTGAAAATTTACACAGTTGTACTATAAGCATCTGCAAATGTTCGTAGCTAGGATTTGTGTCGAGGCAACCCCGAGAAATATCGAAAATCGATAATAAAAAAAATCGTGTTATAGAAGAAGTGGTCCGATTTTAATCAAATTTGATACACTCATAGACAAAGACATAAGAAACCATATTCAGAAGTTTCAAGATTTCAGTTCTTAAAATAGTGCAGAAAATCGATAATATATATATATATATAAAATGCATGATGTTTGTGTGTGTGTCTGTTTCTCTGCCTGTATGTCAGTATTTTTTTTTTCAGCCCTTTTAGTTTTTACTTCGGCTTTGGCTCTAAGCAGGTATATTTGTATTTCTTAGTCTCAGCCATGATACCATTTACTCAGAGGACTTATTTAGCCTTCAACATCCAGTTTACGACGAAAATAACTTATTTGATATCGATACCAGGAAATCAAAATTTGACTTACATCCATTCCTTTTTCTTTCAGTCTACGGTTTCGCTTTAACTGGAAACAACTATTGCTTTTTAGTGTTTCGTGCCAACGTCCAAAGAGTTTGAGCTCCAGGATCATGGATTAGTTTTAAAGCTTTCATTACACCCGAGCAACGCCTGGCTATACAGCTAGTTTACAATATGTGTAAAACTACATGCAAGAAACTAACCAAAATGTTGTTAGATACTTGGTGAAAGAAAAGCATAACACATCCAGCAGAAAGTCGGGTGTTGGCCAACGGGTCGTAAATACAGGACAAAAGGACGAAAGAGTAGAACATATCAGATATTTGTTACGTTCCTCATAGAAGGAATTCAAAAAAGACATTGGGCAATCACGGACTCACAATGTCTGATGATGATCACACACACACACACACACACACACACACACACACACACACACACACATAATATATATATATATATATATATATATATATATATATATATACACTACCAGTCATAATTATTAGGTCACTCCAGTTTTTAAAAAAAGTATGTATTTCATACTATTTTTAGTATTTATTGCCAAGTAGATAATTCTAAATGAAAATAGAATAGTTCTTATGTTATTTGCAAAGTTTTACAAGGCAAGGAAGCAAAGATGAACTCGTCCGAATCTCCCTAAATTTTCTACCTTCTTTCATTGCTGAAACTGCAATATAGATAATTATTAAATATTTATAAGTTCATTTGATGCACATGTTATTGTGCAGTATTAACAAAGAACCATTCTATTTTTATTTACAATGACTCACTTGGCAATAAATACTAAAAAATAGTATGAAATACATCATTTTTTAAAACACTGGGGTGGCCTAATAATTATGGCTGGTAGTATATATATATATATATATATATATATATATATGTGTGTGTGTGTGTGTGTGTGTGTGTGTGTGTGTGTGTGTGAGTGTGTATATAATTTAGAAAAAATTTGGTAATACGTATTTCGCAGGCAAACCTTACTACTCGTTTAGACCCAAATGATACAACAGTTAATATTCATTTTGAATTGTAGAATATTTAAAATCTTTTCTAAATTATATTACTCTGTTAAATTAAATAAATAAATTTAACATTGAGTTCTTTAGAGTTCGTCTCTATCGGATTTATCTGATTTATATCCCAAGTATTCTACGTTATATATATATATATATATATATATATAATCTACCAAAATTAGTTTTACACTACAATAAAGATAAAATTCCTCATAAAGATGTTCACAATTGGAATTAAGTAGAAAGAACATTTAAAGTAGATGGCGCTTTGTTGCTATGCAGACTGGGTTACATTTGTCATTCGTGTACATATGTGGCGAGGCTGTCTTCAACGTTTAATATGTGTCGTGGTAAGTTAACTAAGAAGTGTTCTGTTTAACAATTGTCGAACATTTCATATCGTGAACAAACAGAAATGATTTTCACATACGGCCGCGATTTATTTTACATTTGCTGCCGTTGGCCGTCGCATTGCTGAGACAGGATCCATAACAAATTTTATCATATATTTTTTCTATTGTATCCTAAACAGTGAATTTAAATGCGTGTACAGTTGAGCCTTAAAAATAATCATTCAGAAACGAAGGATTTGTGGTCTTATTTCTTTATGTATATGTGTCTTTTGTTTACGTGTCAGAAATATATATATATATATATATATATATATATATATATATATATAAAGTTGTGATAATTTTGACAACAAAGATTGGTGTGTTTTTTATTTCAGTAGTTTACTGATGCAAAAGATATTTTGCCAGGGATTTTGTTTTGTTGGAAATTGCTCGTTATTGAGACAGCGACAAATTTTACATAGAGTTATTGTAGGGAAATTTGTCATTAACAAGTGCATAGTAACGCGGATTATGAAATTCTTGAAATCACCTTCATGATATACTCACTCGTCAGTTCTTAATTTCACTCACCATCTTGTAACTGACGCCTGAGGTAATCATTACAATATTCTTCACATTAATCATATCTATATATATATATCTATTTATATATATAGTGGATCCCGAGAATGAGGCCCACACAAGTAAATGAACAACGACCAGCAACTGAGATAGAAAATAAGTGTATTAACGTAAGGATATCAGATTGGATGTAGATTAGTAGTCCAGGAATACGGGTTAGTAAAAAGTATATGTACAAGTCTCTGGATGTGAAGCCGTAGTATACTGAATATGTCCGTGTTCGAAGCTGACGGGCACGCCGTAATAATCTTCTCGATGATTAGAGCACAGAGCTACTATGTACTACTGCGTACTGACTGGTAGTCTCTCTCTGGACTCTCGTATTCTCTGGTTTATTCTCTGTGAAAACGCGGTATTCTGTAGTCTATATTCTATAGCAGTAGAATAAGTATACTCTGAACGAGTCCATCTTATAAAAAGGGAGAACCCCACAAGAATATATATATATATTGTTTTTCTTTAATCCGAAGTGGAAGAGTAGGAAGGTAAATACAAAGAACCTGATCCTAATCAATATTAAAAAATTTTAACATTAAAAAGTGATGCAGGCAGAGAGATCAATGTATTAAGAATACATAGCCAATATAAATCAGAGAAAATTTTCAAAATTTAAAATGCCTCCGCCATTTGGAAAAAAAAATGTAGCTGACGTGACGTAGAATCTCTATTAGAGATCCTATGTCGAAATGTACATGCGACACCCTTGAATATTGAAAGTTTTCTCTAATTTATATCTATCTATCTATCTATCTATCTATCTATCTATATATATATATATATATATATATATATATAAATATATATATGGATTGTTCCCAAGAATAACAAAATGGAATTAGCAACCGACACGATGTGTTTAATTTATTTGTTTGAACATTATTTTAATGGATGCTCGGATTAGAGTAGATATTCATTTTATTTAATTAAACTATATATATATATATATATATATATATATATATGTACAAACGAATAAGGATCGAAGAAAATGAATAAATATATATATATAAATCTCTGCCACCTCTAATATTGATTTGGCTTCCTGTAAACAGGAAGATCATTTGTGGTCGTGTGACACATCAGCTTAATTGACGGCCCCCTCTATATTGTTAGGCTTTCATGTTCAAATCCTGCTGAATGAAACACATTTTTCTAACAAATTTTCTCAAAAAAATTCACGTTGGTAGAATTATATATATAAATATACTGTTTCATCAAAACAGGATACCTACAAACTACGAGTACCGATTCAAAATAATATTCAAACAAATTATATATATATATATATATATATATATATATATATATATATATATATATAATATATTTTGAATATATATATATATATATATATATATATATATATATATATATATTATCAGAGTGTGTGTATGACAACACGAATGAAACTGTGTGCAGTCTTACAATAAGAATGTAAAATGATATTCTTACCTTTAAAATGTGAGAAATTTGGATACTTCTTTGAGCGGAAAGGGTAACTTTTGTAGTTAATGAAATCAGATGTTTACCTGTGGCAGTCCAACTTCAAATCAGAAAATAGCATTGGTTCATGAAGTTTGGTTAATTCTTCAAGCCATGTTTAATGTCTAAAAGTTCAGTGGACGTAGTTACTTTCTGAAAAACAAGTAAAAACCCAATTACCAAAACGAAACTTTTTTTTTTCATTCGACTATTATTTAATTACGTTCATAAGTATTCTGCACACTTCCTTCAGCTAAGTATTCCGGTTTTGCACACGAGCCAATTTGCAAATTATTAATGGTGCTCGATATTAGGTCGACCGAGTGCTCGTTCACATCACCTTCTCACACACCCCTAATTAAAAGCAGATTCAGTGTCACTCACTCGTAGGTAATTTCTTCCGTTCAAAAGAGCAACAGCATATTGCAATAATCCATTTTCGGTGGTTAGATAAATGTACATTCATTTAGTCTAGGTCAATCCTGATTTTCAAAGGCAGGAATATAATGCTGGAAAGTGTATTTTATTAACCAAATTACTAATAATTTAGGATAAGACTAAACAATAACTAGTAAATATTATTCATCGCATACCATGCTGATTACACATTAGTAACTGGTGGAAATAGTTCGTGTTAAAGCTCATTACAATATACGGCTTTAATGGTGCTATTCAAAGCAGTGAGATTCCAATACCTTAGCTGGAAGATATCGTAAGTCTGCCTCGTGGCTATTTGCTAGAATAAGCGAAAAAAAAAAAAGAACTATTCACATGTGATATTATTTACATTCATTTCTTAATGAGAAATCAGCGTTAAGTTCGATGTGCAATTTTTTTATCATTTCACCCCAAGCAATGCGAGAATGCTACAAGCTCACAGGGTTTGCATGTAACGAACTTGAGAAAAAAGACTGAGAATAGAGAGTTTCGAGAAAAGGAAAATGACGAATGGGCTTCAAGAAGACAAGATAGCGATTGATGCGATTAAATTTTTTGCAGATTCTAATTATCAGGGAATTCAGGAATACAAAAGTGAGTTCCACTGGTGGGAAATGAAAAAAAAAACTGTTAGAGTAGAAGTTAAGGTTGCCTTTAGCTATTTCAACAGTAAACGATGAGCCATACTAGTCAGTCAGTTAAGTGCCATACGTGATACATGTCTCGAAAGAGACATGACTGACTGGGCAGTAGATTATCCCGCAGTAGGTTACCATTGCTTTCTGCAGTAGACTGGTTGCCAACCAAGGCTATAGAACCCAATCTATCCTGTTATTTGACTCATAGCTAGAGTGGGAAGATATGTATTATATCATTAAGTAACAATTAGTGGGGGATCAGTTTATTACTTCATAACAATAGAAAACCGATCCCCCACTTTATGACCAGTAGAAGCTTTAATCATAATTCCAATTATATTCAGTCAGTCAGTTAAGTGCCATACGTGATACACGCTTGGGCAATCATGTCTCGAAAGAGACATGACTGACTCGGCAGAAGATTATCCCGCAGTAGGTTGCCATTGCTTTCTGCGGTAGACTCGTTGCCAACCAAGGCTATAGCACTCAATCTGTCCTGCTATTTAACCCATAACTGGAAGGAAGAGACGGATTAATACCTTTCCCAAGAGTATTTGCGCGTAAGTGAATACAATGAAATCAACTGGAATTCGAACTCGGTTTCCCGGCTTCTCGTTCCGAGCCGATATCCACTGTAGCACACGCTTAAATTCATGTATTGGGAAACCGGAGAAAAAAATTCTTCAGAGCAGGAGCCATGAATTTATTTTACGAAAAGACAAAATGAAGCCAAACGACATCGGTGAGAAAGTGACTGAAGTTGAGGTGCCAAGTCAGGATTAATCACATTAGAGATTCTACTTTGGATTTCATCAAGAACCTTGAGTTTTACTACAGGAGCACCAAACCAGATATGGTATCATTAATCCATGCACAGACGAATGGTTGATTTATAAATGTGTAAGATGATTTCTGGCGTGATCTTTTTTACTGGTATGACACCTTTGCAGTAAATACAGCTATGGTTCGTTGTCGTCGCTTTACTTCAAGTCCGTCTGAAGGTGAAACAAAGAAGGCAAAATGTGTTGATTTCCTGCAGTCAGGTATGCTGATGAGAGGCAGAAATTTTTCTTTGTGATGGTTAAATTAAAGCAGTTGGTGTCATTAAAATTTAGAAGCTATAACTTGCCAGTTCATATTGTCAGATCTCTTAGATTTCCGACTAAGTTATGAGTAAAATGTTGTGCTATCCCTATAAATACCTCCTTGGAAATAGATAAAATCGGAGATCTCATTGTTGACTATTAGAATATAGGATACACCTCCTATATCATCAATCAACTAACTAAAATGCACAAATTAAAATTGCACACCCGCAAAATCGGATCCAAACGACTAAAAGCATTTTAGAAAAAACCAACTAAGAAGAACATCCCAAGTCATCGCGAAAAGCAAAATTCTGGATTCTGATTGTATAGTAAATAGAAAATTCATATTACCACGTCAGTCAAACATTTTTTCACAACTAAAGAAGAAAATGTCTCTGGGAGCCGGTTACATGACTAAATTCTACTACTTAACTATGTCCGTGACCCGGTCAAGACAGTCCGACATGGGAGCGGTTAGCTGACGGACCTCGTGGCAATGTAACAAAAGAAATTTCACTCCACGCCTCCCGGACGTAGGGGCGTGTCACAGTTTCATTCAACCTCTTCCTCCAAATTTCTTTTCTTCGTTTTAATTCCATGCCGCCAAAGAGAGCAACAACAACAACAGGACGTGTTAAGTACAAATTTATTTATTTGTTTTCTTTTTTCTCACTCTGTCGCCGACCTACCAAAAAGAGAAAGGAATATAAGAAGACTTTACATTCTGCTACTATACAACCATGAACTCTAAACTTCTGTGGACATTTTAATACCTACATTACTACTACGAACAATTTTAACTACAAATCTGTATGTGTTTCTCAATTAACATTTTTCTTCTTACAAATATGTCATAGTGTTCAGTTAACAAAATTATTTTTTTCTAACAATTTTGTCATTCTATTAAATAATCTTTACTTTAATGAACACGAAATATTTTATCCTTTCACAATTCAACATCCAACCTTCAATCTTCTGATATTTAAATTGTGGAAATTTCGGACTTGTTTGGTACAAGGACAATTTACCAAGCATCACCGAGGCTCCTACAAGAAATAGCGTAAGACAAAAGATAGAGTCTTGGGTTACACTAGCGTTTGTGAAAAACAATCCGGAAGTAAACCCGTTCAAAACGACCTTTATTTCATTATTTGTTGGGAAGGTTTGGATTAAATCATACATTTGTCTTTTGACAACGTAGGCTTGGGGATTGTGTAGAAGACCAACATGCCCAACCCTGATGAACTCCTTCAAGATTTCTAGATACACAGCTCGAGCTTCGCCGTTCTTATTCAGAGCTTGATATAGAAATTCAATGATGGCCGTCAACATATCAGCAGTAGACCACCCGACGCGTAATCCATATTGTTTACCGAGTAGTAGTCCTTAAATCATGCCTTATAAACACAGATATTTCCCGAAATATTCATATTTGTTAGTTTCGTATTCTAACATAAACAAAGCAAGTTATAAAGAAGAAACAGATTTTCAATTTATTAATCTGACAGATTGTATCACTTAAACATTACTTTAAGTGGATCTGTAAGTTAAATGCCATACGTAATAAACACTCTGGGCGATCATGTCTTGAAAGAGACATAACTGACTGGGCAGAAGATTATTTCGCAGTATGTTGCCATTGCTTTCTGTGGTAGACTGGCTGCCAGCCAAAGCTATAGAACCCAATTTGTACTATTATTTAACCCATAATTGGAGAAAAGAGACGGATTCAACTGGAATTCGAACTCGGCTCCCAGATTTCACGTTCCGAGCCGATATGCATTGCAACAAAATATCTCTATTTAAATAGATTTATTTTATTTTCGTCCATCAGCCTGAATATTCGAAAAAAATTGTTAATAAATATTTTCGGAGTGTGCATATTTTTTTATAAGATTATCGAATTCAAATTTTAACAGAATCCCAACTGTCATTACCGATTAAGAATATGGAAGATGTTAGCTTATTCTGTTTTTCAGGTATAGAACGCCTGCTTTTTTCTTTTTTTTTTTTTTTGTAAAATTCTCTATATTATTTCATCTGGGATATCTCATAAGGTAATATTTGCGTTGAAAACATTGAGGGAGTCATTAGATATGGAAGTCATGGAATAATAAAGAATTAAAAATACAAAATAACGCGAACACTTCTCTGATGTTTCTGTGTGTGTTTAACAAAGTATAGGAAACATTTAAAAGCCTGACTTACATTTAATTTCCACCAAAGGTAGTTTTAGCAAAAAATTTCTAGTAATTGATTTCAATACATTACATCTATTTTGATATTTGCTTCTTTTATGCTGCGTGTGACTTTAGGAAGTACACTACGGGCCATAATTATTGGCCCGCTTCAGTGTTTTAAAAAATGATGTTTTTCATACTATCTTTAGTATTTATTGCCAAGTGGATAATACTAAATGAAAATAGAATGGTTCCTTTGTTATTGCATTGCAAAATTTCACAAGGCAAATAGCCACAATTTATCCATCGCACTATTAGTATTAGTATTACATACTATCTTTAGTATTTATTACCAAGTGGGTAATTCTAAATGAAACGGGATCTACACTCTGTAGTGAACTGGGGCAAGAAGTGGTTTGTCAACTTCAATTCGTCTAAGACCAAGCTGTTGTCTGTCAACCATTACAGGCAACTTCTCCTGCCTCCCATAAGCATGGACCAAGCGATTCTCCCGGAGATTAATACACTACGCCTCCTCGGACTTACCCTGTCCTCAGACCTCAAATGGAACCACTATATTGAATCCATAGCAAAATCTACTGCTAAGAAGGTTGGGTCACTATGTTGATCTAGGATGTTTTTTCAACCAGAATCCATCCTGCATATCTACAAGTCAACCATCTGTCCGTGCATGGAATACTGCTGCCATTTATGGTCAGGTGCCCCTGCCGTTCTCCTCAGTGTTCTTGACAGGCTCCAAAGGAGAGTCTGTAATGTGATAGGTACTGATCTGGCGGCTTGACTGCAGCCACTTCCCCATCGTCGAAATGTGGCCTCCCTTTGTCTGTTCTATAAATATTTTCATGGCTTCTGCTCGGATGAGCTTAAGTCACTGATGTCTCCTCAACAGGTGTTTACTAATGCAACCAGACTGGCAACTGGGTCCCACCCATTCACAGTCAGGTTAGCCAAATGCAGACGACAATTCTACTCCTGCAGCTTCTTCTCTCGCACTTCCCGCCTGTGGAACTCACTCCCGTATTCTTGCTTTCCTGACGGTTACAACCTCCAGAAATTTAAATGCAAAGTCAATACTCATCTACTAACCACTGGACTCTAGCTCTCTTCCCACCCCCGTATAACCTTCCCTTTCTCTCCACCTATGTATGTCATCGCACCTGCTTTCTCAGCTTTCTATTGTTCCTTTCTAACCAGTTTGTACTCCTCACTCTTTTCTAATTAATCTTTTTACATTTATGTAGCCCCCTGCACATCAGTGGCGTTTCCGCCTTGCTCGGGGTGAAATGATTAAAAAAAAAAAATAGAATGTTTCTTTTGTTATTATTACATTGCAAAATTTTAAAAGACAGCCAGGAGGTCTTTGCTACGGCCAGCCAATACGAAGAAGAGGCTGGCATGGGGAAGAGAGCACTAAATCCGGACACCAGAACAGTTTATTCGATGCCCAGGTTATTGTGCAGTATTAAATAAATAGCATGAAATACATATATTTTTTAAACAGCTGGAGTGGCTAATAATTATGGCCGGTTGTGTAGTTGATTACGGACCTCCATTTTAATTAATATTGTCATCCAGATCGAACTTATGACTTCCCAATATTTCTAATGTATATAAACACCAACATTTCTAATACATATAAAACAACGATGAGGACAATCGTTTGAATATCTTCTTCTCCTGTATGGGCCGTGTCATTTCAGGGTGTAGGCGATCATAGATTTCCACTTCCCCCTAATCCTTGTCTCTTATTTTTATTTATTTTTCTTTTTTGGTATCTCTCCCAAATCCAACTCCGCCATCTGCTTGCTGAAACCCATTATTAATGTCTCGCGTTGCTTTCTCCTGACTCTTTTTCTTTATACGTCCCGAGAGTATTAGGTTCTCCTAGCCCTCCTTCCTCAATATATGCCCAAGAAACCTCAGCTGTCACTTCCTGTTGTTAAGTATGTTTCTTTTTCTTTTGCATCTTTTCCAAAACCTTGTCGATGCTCACATGTTTGGTCTATCGTATCCCCAGCATCCTTCTGTAGAACTACACTGTTGCTTCGAGTCTTTCATTTATCTTTGAGGAGATTATTTCGCATTCGCTGCCATACAAAAGGACAGATGTCGCACAACCGTTCATTAATCTTTTGTGCTTCCAATGAAATCTTTCTTTCTCTCAGTACTCTGTTTAGCTATAAAACACGTCTTTGGCCATACCAATACCCCGTCGGATCTCAGGGTCACACTTTCCTTTTCTCTGTTAGAACATTTCTCATATATTTAGATTTCTAAACATGTTTGATCTTAGTATCTCCGATATATAATTGGTATTTGGGGTTTCTCTTTTTGTTGATGACTATGCATTCAGTTTTCCTATAGTTTAAGTTTTTTCTCGTTTTGTCCTTTCTACCTTCTTTAGGTGGTCCTGTATTTTTGTTTCCGTGTCCGCTATCAACAACGTGTCATCTGCGTATCTAACATTGTAGTCACCAATGTCATATCCTAGCAGGACTTCTAGCTCTCCCAGAATTGTTTTTTGCTGTACTGGCTGAATAGATCCGGTGAGAAGACACATTCTTGTCATACACCCCTTTCTACTATTGTATTTTTTTATATTTATTATTAATTTTCTCTCTGTATGCAGATGGTTTTACTACTAGAATAGGTTCTTTATTATTCGAATGTTTGTCCCGAATATATCAGCCTCGCTCTCAAGTTTTTGTGGCTTATTTTGTTGAGCGCCTTTGACGATTCTCGAAAACACAGTTACATCTTCTGGATTTCTATTGCTCTCACTGATCACATTTACTTATATTTGTTTAAATTTATTTAACAAATAATAACAGACTGAACTGTCACAAATATAATTAACTAATTTGGACCAAATATACTAAATTTATTTACTTTTTTAATGTTTAGTGCATTTCAATTATAAATTTATGATAGGCTTTATATTAGTAAATTTAGCAATACATTTATTGGGAACGGGTACTACACGAGTACATTAAACTTTAAAATGCATAAAGCTATGCATACTGATTGGGTATTCGTGTATTTTATAATGAAATTATTTTTTATTACGTTGTTCTAAATCTACACGAAGCATCTCAATAAACACTTATCTACTATGAGCACGGTATCATCCGCGTATCTTATATTGTGGCTGACAGTGTCGGATCCTAGCAGGACGTCTAGTTCTCACAGGATCGCTTCGCTGTACAGGTCGAATAGATCCGGTGAGAAGACCCATCATTGTCTTACACAGGAGAATCTTCCTTAAGAAATTGAGCTTCTGACGAATGATTGTATTCTATATAAACCTTGGTGCTTACGTATTATCGGGAGGACCTTTAAAAAAACGACTCAAAAATTAAAGTAAATTATTTATTGAAACGGTTAAAACAATAAAATAACATTACATTTGTAATTCCGGAGGCCAGAACGTCGCAATTGCTTCCAAAAGTGACTCAAAGACATCAGTACAGGCAACATGCTTCCGCCACATGAATTCGGCCAAATACGACTCCAAATGGTGACGTGCAGTGCCACAGTGCTTCTCGCATATACGAATTCCAGTCAATTGTAGTCTTATCGGCCATGTCCAGTTGTTCTTCGCACCATTTGATTGAGGTCAAGTCCTTGGCCCAACAGTAGAAGAAACGGACGGCAGTTACGAACGGCAAACGACTGTCGGCAAACCAATTGTTCAAGGTCCTCCCGATAATACGTAAGGACCTAAACCTTTTTTTAGTTTGCATTTAGCTTATTATTATTGATTAGTTTCTTACGGCTTATAAGCCCTTCCATGTTTTTAAAGCCATCAAATATTATTAGATTATTAGAATTTCCTTTAGAGATAATGTTGATTTTTTAGATACAAGTCTTACCAGTTAACCTATAACTGGGAGGAAGAAGGTAGATCCATATCTTTCTGTTGCGACTTAGCTCGAACAGGTGACATATGGTTCACGCTATATAAAAGACTAATATCTAATAGCGGCAGTGGAGTCGGCAGCTGACGGCTAGCACGATCGTTGTCTACTCAGCTCACAAGTTGTTACCACACTACACGGACATGTACGACTCTATCTACCGATAATAAACATATTACTTACTTATATCTGCCTATTGTCATTCTTCCACTATACAACATTTTCCAAATGTTATTTGCTTGTAAGTAAATATAAAGAACCCACCTAGAATATGAACTCGTATCTGCGATTAAAAATCCCGAGTCATTATTAGTTATACCACTCTCACAGCTATGTTTACGGCAATTGTTATTTCCAAGCGGTCATCCATCAATGTACTGACGAGGCCCGACGTTGGTTAACTTTGGGGATCATACAAGAACAGCTGTTTCAACGTGAAATGCTTGTTAGCCTGTTAGTAAATGAAGTGATAGAGATAGGATAGTTTTTGTATAAATGTAACATTATCCAGCAAAGCGGATAAGAAACCCATTTTCTAAAGTCATTCTGAAATGCCATTATGCGCATTCCCCGTTTTCATCTTTTGTTATTCTGCAGCTTTTAGCTCGACCTTATTCAACACAGATTTATTGTTGTGAACCCCCACTTTTTCTATGATAATGGACTCGACTTGAGTATACATATACTCCTGACACAATGAGATATGTCAGTTATCGGGGACTACCAGGACTGATCCGTAAAATACGATACTGAAGTTACACGGAGAATACCGCGTCAGCAGTCATAGCAGCTCTGAGCTCCACTCAGTCAGAATAGTATTACACGGATATACTAACTCCAGCACGGCTTCACTATATATATATATATATATATATATATATATATATATTCCTTACTAATCGTATTCCTGGATTACTAACCTGCGTTCCAGTTGTATCTTTAAATTTAATATAACCTATTTTCCTATCTCAAATATCTGTTTTGTTGTTCATTATTTTGTGTGGTTCCTCATCCGGAATCCACAACATTTATAATCAAATATCTTAGGATATGTACGCAGTAAAGCATCTCTCTCTCTCTCTCTCTCTCTATATATATATATATATATATATATATATATATATATATAAAGATTTGTACCCACAGAAACAACAAATAGCCTTAAAAAGAGTAGACGTCATTTTGTTTTCCCAAACCCGAGGAACCTTTCAGCAAACACTTGTCAAGGGTTTCGTTGGAACAAAATTACAAATTTTCAGCTTCAGATGTGTTATTAAATAACGCTTCAGATGTGTTATTTAATAACTGCTGAAAATTTTTAATTCAGTTAAACTCTTTACATCCATCTCTTCAGTTCACTATGGAGACAGAGAAGGATGGGGGTCTTCCATTTTTAGATGTCTATGTTCAGCGACGGGACGAGGTTTTCGTGACTTCAGTATTTCGTAAACCGACTTTTACCGGTCTGTATACTAATTGGAACTCTTTTGTTCCTAAGTCCCGTAAAATTGGCCTAATAGAAACTTTGGTTCACCGTGCCATTAATATTTGTTCTCCTGAATGCTTGGCCAGCGAATTAACACGCTTGCAAGATATTTTTGAAGGGAATGGGTACCCCATTCATTTGGTAAAACGGGTAATTGCTCGTAAGATTAAACGGTTTAAAGAACCAAAAGTTGAAGGGCCAAGTCGCTGTCCTTTGTATCTTAAATTACCCTGGCTTGGAAGAAAAGGTCTAACTGTTACTGACAAAGTTTCGGCTAGTATTTCGTCGGGCTATTTTTCAGTGCAGTTGCGTGTTGTTTTTAAGACAAGGCCTGCGTTTCCATCTTTCGTTAAGGATCGGTTGTCCTATTTTCGTAAAAGTTATGTTGTGTACAAATTTAAGTGCTGTTGCGATGCAGCATATATAGGACGAACCAATCTGAGGTTGGAGACGCGGGTTGCGCAGCATGTCCCCGCGAATTTGCGTTTAGGCAATTCTCATAGGAATATAAGAACAACTCAAGCTGTGTTGGATTCAGCAATCGGCCAACACCTGCTGGATAGTCAAGCTTGTGCCTCCTCTTATGAGGACAATTGGTTTTCTCTCCTGCACAGTGCTCGATCGGCATACCATTTACGTGTTTTGGAGGCCATTTGCCTAAAAATCCAGCAGCCGAGCCTGTGAAGGCAGAAAGAGCAGTTCCTGCGCTCCTTGCAATTACTGGCGAGTTTGTGAGTGTAACATTTTTCTTTTTTATTTCACTCTTGTGGAATTGTATGTTTACACCCCCCCCCTCACATTTTAATATTTTTCGATAAATTTATTTATAAACGAATTCCATCTTCTCCCAGTATTGCAAGTATTCCCTTTTTGGTCTTGTCCTCTTCTTTACCCCTTTGTAATTTTGTGCCAACGAAACCCTTGACAAGTGTTGGCTAAAAGGTTCCTCAGGTTTGGGAAAACAAAATGACGTCTACTCTTTTTAAGGATATATATATATATATATATATATATATATATATATATATATATATAGGTCTTATATGCCACTAGAAAAAAATGTTTTATGCATAAAAGTAACAATATTTTAATTTGTTTCGCCATGCATTAAAAGCTAATTAAATTATTGTTATTACAATTGCGATATTATCTCTTTACTTAAAACAAGTAATATTTTAAAATAATTAATATAAATTGAACTGCTTATTCTATTTGAAAGAATATAGTTTTGTTTTTCTTGTGATATTTTGTCTATTTATCACAAGATATTAATTATTCGGACTAATTCATTTCAGGTGTTATTCATCCAAATTGAAAATATTCTAATGTGACATATTTATAAAACATGAGTAACGCATTAATTCATTTAATTCTGAGTAAAAATAATTAAAAAAAAAAACAGAAACAAATCATATAGTTTTATCAGAAAAGTGAATATAAACTTATTTATATTTCAATGAAGTGAATTGAATTTTCCTCGTTATGTTTATATTAATTTTCACCTAATATAAGGCCAAAAAGTCACTCATGGTAGAGAGTTACTATGTATTATTGCTTGATTGTAAGAAAAGAAAAGAAGTGAAGTTTATAGGGTTCTGTAGGAAAGATAACATTTAACCCTAGACTTGAAGAGGCAGATATTGTAGTGATTCGGGAAATAATTCTGCCGTGAGCTTGTTGCAGGGTGTCTAAATATTTATTAAGCATTTTTCTCGTTGCAGCATGTGGTCATTATATCGCTTTTTTGTTAAGTAGATGAGAGTTATTTACATTAAAAATTTGTCATCTTAAATTTATAAAAAACTTGTCATCTTAAACCATATAAATAAACAATGTATTGTACATGGGCATACCATAATATATATATATATATATATATATATATATATATATATATCAGTGTTCTTGACAGGCTCCAAAGGAGAATCAGTAATGTGATAGGTACCGACTTGGCGGCTCGACTCCAGCCACTTCCCCACCGACGGGATGTGGCTTCCCTTTGTCTGTTTTATAAATACTTTCATTGCTTTTGCTCCAATGAACTTAAGGCACTGATGTCTCCGCAAAAGATGTTTACCCGTGCAAGCAGACTGGCAACTGGGTCTCACCCATTCACATTTAGACCAACCAAATGCAGCCGACAATTCTACTCCAGCAGCTTCTTTTCTTGCACTTCCCGCCTGTGGAACTCGCTTCCATATTCTTGCTTCCCTGACGGCTACAACCTCCAGGAATTTAAATGCAATGTCAATACTCATCTCTTAACCACTTGGCTCTAGTTCGTTCTACACCACGCTGTATATCCTTTCTTTTCTCTCCATCTTTGCAACTGTCATCACAACTGTATTCTCATCCTTCTCTTGCTCCTTTCTAACTAGTTCGTCTTTCTCTTCACTCTCTTCAATCTAATCTTTTCACTCTTATGTAGCCCCCTAATTCTTTTACTCATATGTAGCCACCTGCACATCAGGGGTGTTACCGCCTTGCTAGGGGGTGATACGATTAACACACACACACACACATATATATATATATATATATATATATATATATATATATATATATATGTCGTTAAAGACGACTAGCAAGCCAAGATACTGCGATTAACTTCATTTAATTTTTTTTAAATGTTCGTATGAGATTTTTTTTTCTTTTAGGGAACCCAAAGTGTTTAAAAATGTCTAAATGTTTTGAATATCGGAGCGCCTTCGGCTATTCTTTTACGATGGTTTCCATTTTCTATTTTAATTTTTAACGAAATGTATGATTTATAGATGTGTCTGAGGTCACAGAAATGTTGTATTTTCCAAAAACGGTCAGCATGTTTTAGCCGTGTTTTTTGTTAAAGTTATTTAATATTAACTTTTCTTTTTTCATTATTATTGCTTCTGTAACTTAAATAAATTCAGATCTGGATATGGCTAATTTATTAGTACGTTTCGGATGTAGTTTAGTAGATTTTCTGGATAGACATGTTGCAATATGAACAATGCAATTATTAATTAATTTAGTTTGATCAGGAACAAAGTTACTCATGAGCAATTTGAACTCCTCAATAATGTTGAGTCTTTGTCATTTTTGTTTTTATTATATCTATAAAGAGAGAGTTGATCTGTTCTTTAAGTACATGTTTTCAGCAGCGCTAACATTTTTTAATTCGTTCTGATATTCGTGAACTTTTATATTAATCATGACAAACATCAAGCCAATTAAATAAATGAAAAGTCTGCTGTAGCCATTGTCTTAAATGCACATCATTGCTCACATGCTCGATCCATGATATCCGCAGCATCCTTCTGTAGAACAACATTTCAGTTACTTTAAGCTTTTCCTTCATCTTTGATGATATTGTCCAACATTTACTGCCATATTGAAGCAGTGACATCACATAGCAATCCAGTACTCTCATTTCTGTTTCTAGAGAAATTGTTCTGTTTCTTAATACTCTTCTCAGCTCCTGGAATGCATCCTTGTGCTTTTGGTTCTCAGGAATATATATGTATAGAAACTGCTGTGACAAAAAAATGAGGGGTCAATTTATATATGGATTGTAATATGTAACTGATCCCCACTTTATATCCAGTATGCTTTTGCAGAACCACATTTCGGTTACTTCAAGTTTTTCTTTCATCTTTGATATTATCCAACATTCACTGTCATAGTGAAGAACTGATATCACATAGCAATCCAGTTCTCACTTCTTTGTTTCTAGTGAAGTTTTCCTGTTTCTTAATACTTTACAAAACTTCTGGAATGCTTCTTTGCCATGCCAATTCGCCTTTGGATATATCTACATTGAAAAAGTCTGGGTTTTCATGTCATTTAATTCTTTACCCTCCTTACCCTCCTCACCCTTATTCTAATTCCTTTTATTCATCATGACATGGCTTTTTATTTTAGTATTTTAGATATTGCTCCTCAAAGATGAACGGCTTTTTTGTCAACGTTCGCAACAAGCTAGAAGCCCCTGACATGGATTCCAGAGCAGTAGCCAAACGTAAAACGTTTTCTAAGGAAGGAAATACTCCCAGAATAGACAAATATGCACGAAAGGTACACAAAATTATACTTAGGAACTTTAGAAAGTCAATAAACGATATTCTTAAAGAGTTTAAGTTTTCGAAGGACGCTATCGGAAAAATTGTGTATTAAAGTCCTTTAACGCATGTCGTATCTGATGCATAGATGTCACTTCATGAAAAGATAACCCTCTGAATCTTGTAAACCACAATTTGAGCAAATTGAAACATCAAGAATCTGTAAAACATTGGATTATATCTAAGAAAAGTTTAAGCAAAATTATGACGGAGACATATTCAGTGTCACTGTAGACGTTTCAAAGGTCATGTATAAAATGTTACCACATCTTTAGTGGCTTTTTAAGTCGTGTGCGACGAAAGATAAATCATAACTTATCACTTTGTCACTTTAGTCTGAAGAATCAATGCTGTAAGTAGGATTAGAGAGCGTTATGATGACTTAGCTAAAGTCCGTAGACCAACCAAAATGACTGCGCCATCTCATGCCATCTCATAAGACTAAGAAGATCCAAGAATGTATGAGTCTTGAAGATCATGTCAGCCCAAAGATATAAACTCTTAGCTAATTAGACCTCGATTTACTGGGGTATATATGGATCGTAATCGTGAGGAAAGTCAATCAACGCCCTCTTGTCCAGAGCCAAGCTCCGAAGTTTGCCATAATTAGCAGAATGACGAAGATAAACATCATCTGATTCAGGAATGTCGATGTTTCAGAAATTGTATATATATATATATATATATTGTTTAATTACTTAGTTTCTAGTCATAATAGGATTACACCTGTGCACATTTAAAGTTTAATGCAATTATATTGTAGAACTTTGAATATTTTCCATTTGTAAACGAGATATTACGCGACCTAGGTTTCTACAATGAGTGGTGTCTTCAGGCGATTTACAATATATATATATATATATATATATATGTGTGTGTGTGTGTGTGTGTGTGTGTGTGTGTGTGTGTGTGCAGCAGTCTCGCTTTTATGTAAGTTTCATTAGAGACTACTGACAAGGTAATGCGATTAAGCATTTTATTTGATTTGCTTGGCTATCGTATAATATTCTCTATTATAGATAGAGAGTGCAAAACCGTTTAAATGTAATATATATCGGTTCACCTTTAGCTATTCTTTTCAACGATTATTTTAAATGATTAACTGAATATGCAGATCTTTTCTGTATGGAAATCTATACAGATATGTATTTAAAAACATCTTTTAATAACGATGCGCACGTTGTAACATTTTGCATAGTTTATATATATATATATACACACACACACACACACATGTATATATATATATATATATATATATATAAACATATATTGTTAAATACAAGAGACAATGAATGTCTATTATGTCTAATCATGAGCCGGTCTAAACATCGTGCTTTGGCTTTAATTTCAGATGAAAATAAAACAAAAATTCTACAACATTTGGATATCTTTTTATTAAAGTATATATAGTGGGTTTATTATTATTATTATCAATAATAATAGTGTACGTCAAAGTAAACTTAACACTGTTAACTTATACTATTGCAACCAAATACATAATAATTACAAACACGATGAAAAAAACTCTCAAAAACATAATAGGTAGAAATGTCAACCCAATAAATAATAATAATTAAATTAAGCTCATCAAATATTATAAAAATCTAAAACAATTGACCTCATAGTCTCTAATAACCCTACAAGCACACAGCTAAATCCTCTAAAGAAAAGCAATGTAGTGTATTAATTTACATGCCCGTTCAGAGATTGTATCTCTGGTACTAATAATAAACCCATTATATATATTGGTTTTACTACAACGACACTCTCCCGTAGACTTACCTGTCACCTTTCTGATCAGAGTACAATTGAACAACATTTCTTAGAAAAACATAGCCATGTAGGTAATATTAGACAGATTTTAGCCAACACGACAATATTCCTCATTCATACACACAGTAAAAAGAATCTTCAGATATTGGGGGCCATCTACATTAAATCCAAACAAAGCAAACTTAATAAAATCACGTTTCAATCTGGTAATAACACATTACATTGCATTTAAATATATGGTTCTGTTATCATTTCGAGCTCTCACGTGCTGTGACGTCATAAAACCGCATTACAAATTTACGAACTGCGTTTGCTATTTCGTAACTGTTATCATTGCTTAGCAAAGTTTTATATCAACACAAGGTGAAATCGTCTTTGATGGTGGATGATTTTATGTTCAAGACGTTGTAACCTCTCTGAGGATGACTCATGTGAGCCGAAAGTTTAGAACCAACTTGGTAAAAAATTATTCAAATGTTGGAGATTTTTTGTCTTTATTTTCACCTGAAATTAAAGCCAAAAATACGATGTTTAAAAAGGCTCATGATTAAACATAATAGATATTCATTGTCTTTCATATTTAACAGTATATGTTTACAAAATTATCTGCTGCCTCGATACTCTCTCTCTCTCTCTCTCTATATATATATATATATATGTAGTCATCCGAAGACAGATCTGTTTCGCTGTATCACAGCTCATCAGTACGTTTAGACATCCGATTGCTTTACACCCAGAATTGACACCCGACCGAATTGGCGTCAGTCAGCGATTCTACCTCTGTGCTATGGGCGCTCGGTAGAAGGAGGCAGACTTTTTAGCGTGTATATTATCATTATACACGCTCAATAGCAGAGAGTGTTCTAATTCATTGCTGAACGAACGATGCGTATATCCTAGAGTATACACACACACACACACACACATATATATATATATATATAAAGACAGAAATCTAAGCAAGAGCCAACAACCTCTAATTGACTAATTTCCCTGACTAGCCGTTGGGCGAAACCGTGGTAGGTTGCTGGGCTCTTGCTTAGATTTTCTGTCTTTTTTTGCTCTACTTTCGTATTGAGCGCTTTATTGTTAGGGTTTTCGTCTTGAGGTTTTTTTTTCTTTCTTACGAGTGCTTGAGTTTTTGTTCATGTACTTTGTTTCTTTTTTTACTTCCCCTTCTTTTCCCTCCGAGTTCCTTCTCGGTGGGTTGTACAAGACGATTTAAATTATAGTTCAATAAATACTAGTTTCGGCAGAGTTAGTTCTGTTACTATTGGTGTTGTTATTACTATAGTTAATATTATATATATATATTTCATATAAATAGCACTTGTATTACCCTGCTCTCGTCAACCACCAACCCAAGGATGTAACATAGTTACGGTTGCAAAGGAGGTACTGCTAACCCTGGTACCAACATCAGCTTTTACCCTTGTCCAGAGTATTGTTATTACTTGATAGCTGTGTGCGTTTCTGCGCTTTTTATTTTCTTGTTGTAACTGCAAAGATCAAATTTTAGACGCTGTGTTAAAATCTTTTGCTTTTGATCGTTAACCAATACAAAATGCGCTCGATCAATGACGTGGAATGAAAGATGCATTTTACGTTGGAAGTAGGATTCTTTTGCGAGCATGATTTTAATTAACTTTGTTTATTTCGCCTCTTGACCACATCAAACACGATGCCTGTTAAGCTGTTGATCTATAGACAACGTGAAGCCCGATTTAGGCACCGGTCGGTGATGCCCTCCTTCAAAGGAAAGGAAACTATTGACCGCCCAAGGTATCCACAGCACCCGACCTCAAAAGGTAGCACATGACATGTTCATTCTATTTACATGCAGTCAAATCGCAGCGATTCGTAGCAGTTTTTCTTTCGCTCGTCCGCATCCTCCCGGTTATTCTCCAATACGATCGTTAATTCTTCTAGGAGGACATACTTCTTTGAAGTTTTACTCAGACAACGCTACAATGTCAGGTCGCAAGTCTATCTGAATGGTGTGAACCAAACATTAGAGTGGCGTTCTAAGATCAACTATCACCCTCTAATCATGGGTTCTATTTATTAATATATATATATATGCATATGATATATATATATATATATATATATATATATATATATATAGGAAGAATTAAGGCAGACACGTTTTTTCATGGTAAATCGGAAGTTTACGCCTGTTTCAGGCGAACCAACATCAGCTTCCGTCTTTATTGTACAAAAGATTTTTACACGAATATATATATATATATATATATATATATATATATATATATTAAAAAAGGATTAATTCAAAGATGTTGAATGGCCATTTCGATATGAAGATCCCAACGGGGGATAACACATCACCTCAGCAACAGAAAAATTCTTTCAGAAACTGGACAAAAATTAGACTGATTTTTCTCTAGTTTTTGAAAGGATTTTTCTGTTGCTGAGGTGATGTGTTATCCCCCGTGGGGATCTTCATATCGAAATGGCCATTCAACATCTTTGAATTAATCCTTTTTTAATATATATTTGCTCTGTAATATTTTATTACATGGAGCTCTCTTCCTGTATCATTTTTTAATATTAAAATAAAATTTTTAATATTAATTAGGATCGGGTTTTTGGAATTTACCTTCCTGCTTTTTTCCCTTGGATTGAAGTATCTGAATTAAAATATATATATATATATATATATTAACGAAGATTAATAAAACTGGTTATAAACAACCAACAATTTGAAATTATTTGTTTGAACATTAGTTTTGTTCGATACTGGTATTTAAATTGATATTCTGTTTATAATCAAACAGTATTATAATATATATTTTCATCGGCCTGATTATTTACGATAAACTTTTGTTACAAAAATGTGTGTCATTTGGTACATGTGGATGGGGATCGCAGTTTCTAATCCTGCTGAATGACACACATTTTCGTAACAAAAATTTATCGTAACTAATCAGGCCAGTAGAAATAAATGTATAATACTGTCTGATTATAAACAGATTATCTACTTAAATACGAGTATCGATCAAAAGTAATATTCAAATAAATAATTTCATATATATATATGTAACTACCGAATAATGTTGATAAATTGTTTGGGAAAAACGTGTGTTATTTATCAGCATTCAAACCTGCGAACTCTAACAACGTTAGGGAAAACATTGATCAGATGGTCTTAACCGCTCGACCACAAATGATATCAGATTAGACGAAGCTGAGATAAGCGATTAAGACACATCAGATCAATTGACCAGGATTCTTCCTGCCGAATGATTCACATTTTCCTAACAAAATTTCTTAAAAATATTCAAGCTGATAGATTTATATAAATCAATATACTGTTTAAAGAAGAACAGAACATCTACTCAATTGCGAGTATCTATTAACAGCAATGTTAAATATGTCTATTTTTAATCTATTTTGCTATTGTCCGGGACCTTAAGTAATATATATATATATATATATATATATATATATACTAACAAAATAGCAAGATCGCCAAGACCGACCGCGGTTTCGCACAACGGCTCGTCAGGGCAAAGGCAGATCATGTACTAACCAAATAAATACACACTACTAAGACTAACCCATTAGCAGAAGAGGTTGGATGGAAGGAAAAAAAAAAACCCGGGAGGGGGTTACTATAACTTTCGATATCCTAAGTAAGAAACTTCATTTTATGCATTCTACACTTATTTAATATCTCAGTTCTAGAGTTAATAAGCCTATTAGCGGGTTCAAATTTAGCTATAGCTAGCTTCTCCTCATCACAAAGTTTGCAAAATTTATTATTCTTATTACTGCTAGGGCACTTTTTTATTATTTCCCATTTCAGAATTGGGTCCTTTTTACTTTTGGCTTTTATTTCCCATACATAGGTAGATAAAGCCGTGCTATGTTTATATCTAGCGTTTTTGAAAGAAGTTTTATGATTATAAAACCTACTTTTAAAATTATCGTGTGTAGATCCTATGTATGTCTTGGGGTTTTTGTCATTTTCGCTAACATAGACCTTAACTTTGTAGACTACACTTGTCTGATTACAATTACCCTCAATCGGGCAGTCCTTTTTAGCTCTACAATTACACTTATGCTCCTTAACGTTATTATTGCCGGAGGCCGCCGTATTCTCTTTCAGTTTACTTTTGTTGGTGTTATTAATAATTTTACCTATATTAGGCATACAGGAGTAACTCAACTTAATAGTATTCCTGTTAAATATCTGCTTAAGTCTATTATTTGAGTTGAAATGTCTATCTATTAATAATAATTATTATTATTATTATTATTATAGGCTCTGGATTTATCCATTGAGCACTTTATACCAACTAGTGATGGAACAAATAGATATAGAATGTTCACTCAAAGATATCCCTATCCCTTCTAAGGATTTTTATGAAAAGCAATTACTCCATAAGATCGAGAGTTTTATTAGCAGGTTAAGATGGAGGGCATTTTTCTTCCTAAACAATTTAAATGATAAGGATGACAATAGTTACGGATTTAAAACTTATAGGCACCCGCCATACTCAAAAGAGTTAGAGGCGTTTGAGAAAGATCTAATTAGCATCATTAGAAAAATTAAGTACAGAAAGTTAGGGCAAAACCCCTTTCAAAAACAATTAAAGGACACGGTAAAAGAATGTAAAAATACCACTAAAATTTACGTTAAAGGAGATAAAAATATTAACATGTACGCTTTGCCTAAGGAGCAATTCAACAAAGAAGTTAAGAACTCGGTAATTAGGCACTATAGGAAAATAGCACCAGGTGTTATGGATAGTATAAATAGTGAGGCTACATCGTTAGTAGGCAAGTTTAACTTGCATAATAAGGTGGAAAAGATAGGATTGAAGAGCTGCTTCCTAACAGTTAAGGATCACAAAGATTCATTTCCAAACCATCCTGAGTTTAGACTTATAAATCCTACAAAAACAGAACTTGGTAGAATAAGTAAGGTTATAATTCAAAACATTTGCAGCAATCTACGTATGTATCTTAATATTAACCAGTGGAAATCCACTGGAGATTGTATCAAATGGTTTAAAGACATAAATCCCGATAAAAGATCTGCATTCATTAAATACGATATTAAGGAGTTCTATCCATCAATAACGGCTAAGTTACTCTCAGAAGCGTTAGAATTAGCGAAAGAGTATAACGAAATAAAAAAGGAGGAACTAGAAATAATCTGGCACTGCCGTAAAACGTTATTATGGTTCAATGATGAAATTTGGATAAAAAAGACTGATGCCCAAGGGTTTGATAACCCAATAGGGGCATATGATGGTGCGGAAGTGGCTGAACTGATAGGGTGCCTATTACTACACAAATTAAACCAAATAATAGATTTCCATAATCACGGCCTGTACCGGGATGATGGATTGATAGTGATAGAAAACTGCACGCCTAAATTAGGAGACAAAATGAGAAAAGAAGTACAAAAGTTTTTTAAGTCCCATAAGCTTGAAATAGAAATAGAGCATAACGTGAAAATAGTCAATTACTTAGACATAACGTTAAACATTGCCAATGGGATAATAACACCATACATCAAAAGGAACTATGCCCCTATTTACGTTAATAAAAAGTCTAACCACCCTAGACATATTCTGCAAAGTATTCCTAGAGGTATAGAGGTTAGATTGTCTACAAACTCGTCAAATAGGGAAGTTTTTGAAAAAAACAAAAAAAATTTTTCAAATGGCTTTAAAAAAAAGTGGGCACCAAGAAAAGTTAGAATTTTCGAACCAAAGTTTAAATAAAAAAGCCAGTAAGAATAGATCAAGAAAAATTATATGGTTCAACCCCCCATATAATAAGGAAGTCAGATCCAAGATAGGAAAAATGTTTTTTAATTTAATAGATAGACATTTCAACTCAAATAATAGACTTAAGCAGATATTTAACAGGAATACTATTAAGTTGAGTTACTCCTGTATGCCTAATATAGGTAAAATTATTAATAACACCAACGAAAGTAAACTGAAAGAGAATACGGCGGCCTCCGGCAATAATAACGTTAAGGAGCATAAGTGTAATTGTAGAGCTAAAAAGGACTGCCCGATTGAGGGTAATTGTAATCAGACAAGTGTAGTCTACAAAGTTAAGGTCTATGTTAGCGAAAATGACAAAAACCCCAAGACATACATAGGATCTACACACGATAATTTTAAAAGTAGGTTTTATAATCATAAAACTTCTTTCAAAAACGCTAGATATAAACATAGCACGGCTTTATCTACCTATGTATGGGAAATAAAAGCCAAAAGTAAAAAGGACCCAATTCTGAAATGGGAAATAATAAAAAAGTGCCCTAGCAGTAATAAGAATAATAAATTTTGCAAACTTTGTGATGAGGAGAAGCTAGCTATAGCTAAATTTGAACCCGCTAATAGGCTTATTAACTCTAGAACTGAGATATTAAATAAGTGTAGAATGCATAAAATGAAGTTTCTTACTTAGGATATCGAAAGTTATAGTAACCCCCTCCCAGGTTGTGTTTTTTTTTTTTTTTTTTTTTTTCCTTCCATCCAACCTCTTCTGCTAATGGGTTAGTCTTAGTAGTGTGTATTTATTTGGTTAGTACATGATCTGCCTTTGCCCTGACGAGCCGTTGTGCGAAACCGCGGTCGGTCTTGGCGATCTTGCTATTTTGTTAGTGTGTTTGCTCTGCGTTACTTCCTTCTAGTTAAATACTTTTCGGTTGTGTGTATCGAGCACTTTTCTTTTCTGGTTGTTTGTTCCGTTAGAGGGTTTTTTTTCTTTGTACTGGGAGGAACCGTATGTATTGTCGGTCCCAAGCAGTTTTCTTTTTTTTCCCCCTCTTTGCCCAAAGCTTTATAGCCGAGGGCAATAACGGATTTAGATTCTGCTGGTCATTCATAGTCTTAGAAAGTCCCTTCTATAAAATTTTGAGATTAGAATACACGCAGAGTCGGTTTAATAATTATTATTATTATTATTATATATATATATATATATATATATATACTTGATGCCTACGCTGAATATTATAAAAAAAATTCATAAAGCCTTTTTACATAATACAGTTTATTAGAGAGGATAATAAATAATAATAGCAACAATCCTATAGGATAAAAAAAATAAACAAAATAAAAAATAAACAAATAATTTTAGTTATGTTATCCACCCACCCCCGGCAAAATTAAAATAACATTAATAACAATTCTATAGATTAAAAATTTTAAAAAGATATAATAGAGAGGACAATATATTATAAGAATAATAACCCTATAGGATAAACTTGTAAAAAAAAAAGAGGAATATATATATATATATATATATATATATATATATATATATACATAAAATAATAATAAATGAACAAATAATTTTACGCTATGTATCCCCCCCTGCAAATTAATGAAGATGCCTATAACACACCGCACACCGGAAAGCGCACACACACACACACACACACACACACAAAATAAAGTAGAATAAATTACAAGAACTACGCGCACATAGACACACACACATGACACAGTCACGGACACGCACACACCACCAGATTAATCAGATAGATAAAACAACAGTAATGAAACTGACCCTCTTCAGCCCGGTCAAAGAGTCAAGGGAATGGTCAGATCACACTAAGATAAACCACACATACAAGCAGACTGATATCATCAGACCAAAAAAGCCCCTACTAGAACACACACACACACACACACACACACACAGAGCAGCGGCAGCAGCAGCAGCGGCAGACAGCCATCCAGGAATAGCCATTCTTTGAAAGGCCATGAAGAGACCCGGACAGACAAATGCTTCACTGTCATTCTGAAGATGAGATTTTGATCTCGAAATATTAATGTTTAATAAATATGTAATACCCAAAAACTTCTTTACCTTCCTTCTTTATTTTACTCAATGCATTGTGACAGCCTTCAAGACATAAACCATATATATATATATATATATATATATATATATATATATATATATATATTATGAATTATTACGTACTACTACACAATTATACAATTTTATTGACATTGAAAGAACAAAGTCTCATCAGGTATTAACAATTGCAGTAACATAATAATTAATAGTAAATATGCGTAATGTAATGTAATAATTAATAATAAATATTCATTGATCTATTTTTATATTGATCACTTTTTTAAATTAATGTTTTGAACGTTGCAATTATTTTTTTCGTTCTTATTCATTTGTATATATATATATATATATATATATATATATATATATATATATATATTTTAATCATTTCACCCCGATCAAAGGATGTCGTTTCCGGCTTTCTCTTTTCCAGTCTTTTCACTATTACGTAGCCCCCTGCACATCAGTGGCGTTAACGCCTTACTCGGGGTGATACGATTAAAATATATATATATATATATATATATATATATATATATATATATATATATATGAAATGATTTGTTTGAACATTATTTTTGATCGATACTCGTATTTAAGTAGATAATCTGCTTATTATCAAACAGTATTATATATTTATTTCTACCGGCCTGATTATTTATGATAATCATCAAGTGACGGAAATTAACGAAGATTAACGAAACTTAGTTATAACCAACCGACAATTTGAAATGATTTGTTTGAACATTATTTTTGATCGATACTCGTATTTAAGTAGATATTCTGCTTATTATCAAACAGTATTATATATTTATTTCTACCGGCCTGATTATTTACGATAATCATCAAGTGACGGAAATTAACGAAGATTAACGAAACTTAGTTATAACCAACCGACAATTTGAAATGATTTGTTTGAACATTATTTTTGATCGATACTCGTATTTAAGTAGATATTCTGCTTATTATCAAACAGTATTATATATTTATTTCTACCGGCCTGATTATTTACGATAATCATCAAGTGACGGAAATTAACGAAGATTAACGAAACTTAGTTATAACCAACCGACAATTTGAAATGATTTGTTTGAACATTATTTTTGATCGATACTCGTATTTAAGTAGATATTCTGTTTATTATCAAACAGAATTATATATTTATTTCTACCGGCCTGATTATTTACGATAATCATCAAGTGACGGAAATTAACGAAGATTAACGAAACTTAGTTATAACCAACCGACAATTTGAAATGATTTGTTTGAACATTATTTTTGATCGATACTCGTATTTAAGTAGATATTCTGTTTATAATCAAACAATATTATATATTTATTTCTACCGGCCTGATTATTTACGATAAACATCAAGTGACGGAAATTAACGAAGATTAACGAAACTTAGTTATAACTACTGGCCTGATTATTTACGATAAATTTTTGTCCTATAATAACTACTACTTGCTGCCATTAACCTGTAATTCTCTTCAATATACAAGAAACACGGTGTAAATTTAGGGGCTCTAACTTTCAAACAGTGTAAAATTAATAAACTGAGTGGGTTTTAGGAGTTCAGAACAGTCAGAAAATATACTTCTAGAAAGAATCACCCCTACCAGATATTTGTCACCTACGATGATTTTTAGCTATCATAATTTCATAATACTATATGGTTAAATTTTTTTTTAATCATTTCACCCCGAGCAAGGCTGAAATGCCACTGATGTGCAGGGGGCTACATAACTGTTAAAAGATTAAGTAGAAAAGAACGAGGAGTACAAACTAGTTAGTAAGGAGCAATAGAAAGCTGAGAAAGCTGGTGCGGGAGTATATTGTAGTGTCATCTGCGTAGATGCCTACTTGGGACTTGATCTCATCTGGGAGGTCGTTGATGAAAATAAGGAAGAGCGTCGGGCCCAGGATAGAGCCCTGTGGGACACCAGCATTCGTGGTGTAGGATGAAGAGGCACGCCCATTCAAAACGACCTTCATTTTGCGGTTATTTAGAAAAGATTGGATTAGGTCAAGCAGGCGACCGGTAATACCGTAACCCCGTAGTTTGCATAGGAGGCCAGGGTGCCAAACCCTGTGGCAAGCTTTGGAGATGTCCAGAGCAACCGCGCGAGCCTCGTCAGACTCATCAAGGTCCTGTAGCATGTACTCCGTTTCGGTTGTTAGCAGGTCGGCCGCGGACCTGGCAAAGCGGAATATAAATTCGTGGTTTGGCTTTAGATATGGACCACCACTTTATCAAGTATGCATGACTCGTGCAACATTACCTGAGAGTGAAGTGATAAGAAGTAAATATGATTAAGAGGAATTTATAATTTTGATTACTTACATTGGTTGTACTTTGTACCTTTTGGGTTTATGGGAAATGCAAGCAATCTTTCCATTGAATAATTTTTGTAGTAATATGAGAGCTCAAAATGACGTTTCTTTCTTTTTGGAACGCAAAAACAGTTTTGTTGTTGGAATTTCGCTTTTGGAATTCAAGAGAATTTCTTTATAATTATTAATTTTCAGATTGCGAAAAATGATAGAGAGGCAGGATTCATGGAAGACTTGATGAAAGGGAACCTGTGCTTGGCTTCGCTCGTTTTTTTGTTTTTTTTTCTTATCCAGGGGCAAGAATATTTTTTATAGTGAAAAATATGAAAAATGGGAGAGTAATGGAAAGAGTTGCAAGTGTAAAAGATATAAATAAATGGAATATACTTAAGAAATATATATATATATATATATATATATATATATATATATATGTTTTTATGTTTTTTACAGTGTCAGTTAATGGGTGTTATATATATATATATATATATATATATATATATATATATATACACCCATTAACTGACACTGTAAAAAACATAAAAACATATAAAAAAAACATAAAAACATATCAGTTTTTATGTTTTTTTACAGTGTCAGGTAATGGCTGTTATATATATATATATATATATATATATATATATATATATATATATAACAGCCATTAACTGACACTGTAAAAAAACATAAAAACCTTTTTTAAACAGCGTTATATGTATTAAGTTATTTAGAGCTGATTAATTGATCTTAGGATGTTTGATATGGATGCTATGGAAATATTTGCCATTTATATTCACAAACCCTTTGCATAAATTCCAGAAGAGTCTGCTAAAAAATAGAAGCCCTAAACAACGAAGTATATAGTTTTGAATGAAAAAATAGAATCTTTATAATTTGTGAACGATCCAGTTTCTTTTTTTTCTTTTTTTTTGCAAAGTAAAATTCTTGAAAAATATTTGAGAAAATTTCTCTTCAATTAACCGCACACTTTTCTTTCAAACTAAATCTTGCATATTCATTATTTCATTTTGAGAAAATACGATAAAAATATTTAAACTATCTACAGTCGACCGTTGCACACTCAGGCCTTCTTCATGTGATAATTGATTCGGATATCTTTATTCAGTAGACGACCATGGTGATCTCATTTCATTGTCGGTATTTACACTATGTATATTCGGAGGTGTGCACTTCGACGTAGTCTAATGTTTAACAAATTTAACTCATTACAACTTATTCCAACTGAATAGTGAGTTAGATCTTCACTAGGTACCCCATACTGTTGGCCTTGTGTCACATCTAAGCGGCGCTTAGAATATATATATCCAAAATGAGTAGTAAATTTGATCCTCACTGAGTACCCCTACTTTCGGCTTTGTGCTACATCTAAGTGGTGCTAAGAAAATCAAATATTTATATTTGGAGGATAGTTGATTTATATATATATATATATTAGAACTGTTTTAGAAAATAATAGACTCGATGTGGACGACAAAAATAATTATTTTTTCTTTGCGACTCTTCTGCGTTTTTAAGATCCTATTTTAAAAACATCATTTCGGCAGTATTTTAACACCGACAATTAAATTCTGACAACGTGTCTGTCGAAAGGTTTACATTACTTTATTCAAATTTAATCGGTAAAAATTAAATCGTGAACTTTATCTTAAAAATGTTTTATGATACTGTAGTAGAAGAAATTTATTTGCACACACACACACACACACACACACACACACACACACACACACACAAATATATATATATATATATTGTGTGTATTTTGACAGCATTTTTTCATTAATACAGGTTTCATTGAATAATATAGACACATCTTTCACAGTGAACTAAAAAACACATCTTCCACAGTGAACTAAAAAACATAAAACAGACACTCATCAACAATAATTTTCGTAACTACATAGTTGATGAACAAATACATTTCCTTACAAACCTGAACACGAAAAAAAAAACAACACATGGTAATAGCCCAATCAACCCCAAACATATCACTCTCTTATATCGTAGCCAAATGCACACCAACTACCAACTAGATGAAAATATCCTAAAAAACTCATAAACACTAATATCTCTCCGACAGACCCCAACAAAAGAATTAAATTTATCACATATTACGCTAAATCCACAACATCCAACTCAATCGTCCACAACGACTCCTCCCCCACCGTTAGCGATTTGCAAAAAAACAATGTAGTGTATAAATTCAAATGCACCTTTCGAGAATGTATCTCTAACAAACTAAATAATACCTACATTGGACATACTACTAACTCGCTTTCGCGGAGACTTACATTGCACTTAAATGAAAATTCTAACATATTCCGACATTTAAAATACCACGGCTATCAACACACACTTCTTAGGAAAACACTTGTTGAAAATACGCATATATTTAGACAAGAAAATAATAAACGAAAACTTAACATTCTAGAAGCAATCTACATCAAACAGTTTAAACCTAGCCTAAATAAAATAAATTTCGACATCTCTACTAACATACTTCAATGCCTATAATCGACGGGAGAGGTCATAGTTATTATACTTACCCCCTACACCATAGTAGCAGCAGTTCCCAGACCAATCCCTCATGCTACTATACACTCAATTGACCAAAAACCTTCTACCACCATTCCTTCTCGGCCTACAGCCATGTGCAACACAAAAAATGGACCTGTCTAATTTTCTCTGTATAACTCCACTCTGTTAATAATAATTTAAATGTTTTATGTTCACTGAACATTAAATGTTCATCCTTTGATAATGGCTTATGTAAGCCGAAAGCTCATACCTGATAAAAAATCAACAATTATTGCGATTTCTTGTAGTCTTTCCATGACAACACTATCAAGCTAATCAGATCATACAAACGGATTTTACACAACATAAATAGACAGAACGTGTCTATATTATTCAATGAAACTTGTATTACTATATATATATATATACATATATATATATATATATATATATATATATATATAATTTCTAAATTAAATATGTTTTAATATCACTACAAAAATAACCGTTTTGTTTCGACACTATCTCTGTTTATCAAGTGATTAAGTTTATTTCAATTTGAACAATTTTAAAAGGTTCAAGACTAGCCAAACCCCCTTAATCAAGGAAACATTTTCTCATAGGCAAATTGGACCAATCAAAATAAAGTAATTTCTTATCTGAAGAATGTGAGAACAGACTCTAAAAACAGTTTATTAGGACTTTAATATTAATATTTGATTAAATTAGAGATCAGCATTATGAATTAACTATTAGATTCACTTTACTGTATTTCTGTTGCAAATTTTAGATTGAGTTTAACAAAGCATTAGTTTTAGATTATTATAAAGTTATTTAGACATTTGTAATATTTGGTATATTTGTGGGTATAATTGACAAAGAAGTGGATACAAATATTAGCGTTGAGAGGAATATTTTATTTTTTTTATTTTTACATACTTTCGTGTTAAGTGTCTGCTGGCAACAGAGCACATGTTGCCTGCTTAGAAGCCAGAGAGGGACTGGCCAATCCTTTAGGTCAAGCATGGGTCAGGGAGATAGAGAGAGTAGGGGAAAGAGAAATAGTAGCAGAGAAAGAAAAGGGAATAGATTTGGGTATCTTAGTTCTTGGGAGTTATTTAGAGACAGAGAGGGTAAAAGGAACAACGTATTCTCTGCATGGTAGTAGTATCTGACCTGAGGTCATTTTGGTTCATTCCTACACATTAAACGTGTAAAAGACGTGGACGTACACATTCAAATCTATAGACATCCACATATAGACAAATATACTAGTATATACGCATACGAACATATTCTGATATGCCGACACATGTACAGATGAATATACGCACATATATATATATACACAAGTTTTTAAATTTTATTTTTATCGAGGTGTCAATATATCCGTTAAATTTTATATCTGGATTTTGAAAGCGTCTGTAAAGATTACAATACTGGATTCAAATTCAAGCGAATTCTTAAGATGGAAAGAAACTTGAATGAACGACGTCAGACACAGACATATTTCAGTGTATGAACAAATAAAGCTAATTACATACTCACGCAAAACAATTGGAGTAGATAGACTCAATTGGAGTAAATAGACTAAATTATCGCCCGGTTCACACTCCACCCACGTCTATTGAACAGGTGTAGAGGCTCATCATTTGCTTCCTGTTTAGGATGCGGTTTCCGGTTTTCTCTTTTCCAATATTTTCTCTCTTTTCTTTTCTTTATTTTTTTTTAATTTGAGTAGATAGACTAAACTATCACCCGGTTCACACTAAACCCACGTCTATTGAACAGGTGAAGAGGCTCATCCCTTGTTTCCTGTTTAGGATGCGATTTCCGG